>VWZT01015593.1:30233-108728 GCA_013397055.1 Pachycephala philippinensis | reverse complement strand
GCCCAGAGCACAGGGACCCCAAAAGGGCTGCCCACGGCACAGGGACCCTCAAAGGGCTGCCCCAGAGCACAGGGACCCTAAACGGGCTGCCCACAGCACAGGGACCCCAAAGGGCTGCCCAGAGCACAGGGAGCCCTCCCCATGGGAAAAGGCCATGGAATGGCAGCTAAGGGGAAGGCACTGCTGATGGTGAGGCCAAATCGCAAATGGATTTGCTCTGCACTGAGCAAAAGGGAAACCCAAGGAAAGAACCCAGCATCTGCAGCATTTCCATTTCAGCCTCCTGCCCACCACGCCCATCCACCACAGGGGATGGCTCCAGGGCAGATGGCACTAACTCTGATGGAAAATGAGAACTAGAATCACCTCATTGTGTCAAGAAAACAATGAAACCATTCCCTCTGAATGCCTGTTACTGGCATTTATACACCAACAACTTCTTTTCCCAAAACAAAACAGGAGTGTGTGAACAGCCAGGCCACATGGACTGAGCCAAACCTATGCAAAAATAAACTGAGCCAGAAATGCCACACATTACCAACAGTGGCCAGAACTATTGCATGGTTTGCAAAAATGCTATGGTTTGGGATTTCCATAGGATGGAGTCTTTAAGCAAAAAGTTTCATTTTTCCGGTAGCACAGAGGCACAGAATTCTGGCAAAAGACCCTCCCCACTTCTGACCACAACACAGAGTAAAACAGACATACTTGTTTCACCAGCATCCTCTTCTTCTCCTCGTTCTGTTCATCTCTGGCTTGCAGGTCTCTGTCAAACTGGGCTTTCATAGCCTGCATGTTCACCTCCAGACGGAGTTTGGCATCTTCTGTGGCCTGCAGTTCATCCTCCAGCTCTTCCAGCTGTGTCTTCATCTCCTCCACCTGCTGCTCCAGGGTTCTCTTGGACTTCTCCAGCTCGTGGACCTAAGGCACAAACCCTGCTCAGAGCCTGTCCTTCAGGGAGCTCGCAGCAGCAGTCTCACACAGCAGGAGAGCTCAGTGAGTGCATGTGGTGACTCTGAGCTGGGCAGTGAATGAGGACAGGCAGAGCAGCAGCTCTGGGCTGAAGCAGAGGCCCCACAGTGTCAGTGCAGCCCCACTCCCCTGACCCAGGCCTGGCAGAAGGGCAAACCTGCTGCTTGGATAATCCTGGGGGGCTGTGACACAGTGACACAGCAAAGGCCATCAGGGAAGGGCAGGGGCCTTTGCTGCTGCCTCGGCTGGGTGCAGGAGGGAGGACACTGAAGGATCTCAGTTCTGCTCTGCCTTTGCTTCAACCACATCCTGCAACTCAGCTTGACCAAAGGTAACAGAAATCCTCATTATCCCTGATTTGCACACAAAAATACAGCCAGCACCACGAAAATGAGGCAGTGGCTGTCCCCATCTATCACAGCAGCAACACGTACCCAACTCTATCTGAGCACAGTCCCACCTCCATTGACCCAGAAGTGTAACACTGACATTTGGGATCCTCCATGCAGAGGGTGAGAACACAGCTTTTGAAGAGGCCTGATGTTAACAAGGACCAGCCCCCTATTCTGGGCATTAATTCCTCCAGCATTCTGGGTCAGCTTCAGAAAGTTCTGTTCTTGTGTCACATAGACACAAGTATTGTGGAACCATACTTACATTTTTGCCCACATCATCCTTGGAGCTCATCAAGTCTTCCATGTCTGCACGCAGCTGCTTGTTCTGCCTTTCAAACTCCTCCTTGGCTTCCAGGGCCTCCTCCAGGGCCCGAGCCAGGGACAGAGCTTTGGTCTCCTTCTCCCTCGCCTCCGCCTCAGCGCGATCTCGCTCCTCTGCGTATCGGGCAGAAATGTTCTTCTCTTCTGCCAGCATCTGAACGTAAGAAACAATGAATCCATCTCTTAAGCTCCACAATCAGCTCCTTCCTGCCTCAGGTGTTTTATTCAGGAAGTGGTTCATGCTCTGAGTTTAACTGGCCTTCGGGAACTGTCCCTCAGTTGTGATCAAAGTGCCAGTAAGAGACCAGCTACAGCTCCTCTGGGAGGAGAGGAGGAAAGCAAGCTACTCATCAAGACTCAAGTTTCATATGAGTTCCATCTTTCACTCTGCAGATCCTTTTTTAGTCTACCTTGAGGGATCACAATAAAACTCTTAAGTTTTTGTTTCAGCATAATTCTCTTTTTGTATATGAAGAGCTGATTAATTGATCTAACAACTCTCAGAGATGGCATTTGGCTCACAAAATTGGGAGTGACAAATTTCTCCTAACAAAGGCCAGCTGCCCACACAATTATCAATAACCACGGCTCACCAGTCAGACCCTTCTTCTTACAAGGCTCAGCAACAATAACAAGATGCCATTTAAAAATCCTAAAAACCAGGAAGATGACAGGAGACTGGAGTACCTGATCAAACTTCTTCTGCTTTTTCTCCAGGTTGGAGACAATCTGGCGCTGGTGATCCAGATCCACCATCAGGTCATCCAGCTCCTGCTGCAAGCGGTTCTTGGTCTTCTCCAGTTTGTCATAAGCCAGAGCCTTCTCCTCCAGGCGCTGGCTGAGGGACTCCATGTCCTTCAACAGCTTCTTCTTAGTCTCCTCCAGGCCTTCAATGGTTCCCAAGTCATCATCCACCTTCTTCTTGGCCTCAGCCAACTGAAATTCAATAAAAGCAAGTGAAGTCCCTCAGGGCATCACAAGAAGCAGGGAAGGCACCCAGGGGCAAAGTGCAAGAGCAGGAACAGATGCTGCTGCAAGCTAAGGGAACACAAAAACTGGGAGTTTTGGGGGTCTAAGCAGGGCAAAGCCCTGCCCTTCACAGATCACTGCACATATCATTCACAGGAAGCTTTATTCCACAGTCTGCTCCAGCACCTGTGGAAGTTACATGATGTGTTCCCCAAAGCTCTGGACACCAGTTTGGGACCCCTCCTGACACCAGCCAGCCACTCACAGCAGCTTACCTGGGCCTGCAAGGCCAGCATCTGCTTCTCCAGGTTCTTCCTGGCCTCCTCTTCCTCCTCCTGCTGCTCCTGCAGGTTGTTCTTCTCCTCTTCCAGCTGCCTTATCCTGCTGCTGAGGTTGAGCTTCTGGCGGGTTTCCTCCTGGAGCAGCTCCTGGAACAGGCATGGGCAGAGCTGAGTGTGCTCCAAAACCCCCACAACTCCACAGCTGGAGTTCCAGGTTTATTTCTCCCTCAGAGTTTGGGACAAGGACAGGCTTTAAGAAGACATTTGTTATTGGGGTTTTCAAAAAGCCTCTGACCATTCATTTTGGGCACACTTAAAACCTTCATAAAGCATATTTCTGATCAGGGAACCCATGCCAGAATCTGTTCCAGAAGTTAATGGATGATACTTGTCCATCTTTCAAGGGACTAGCACAGAAGTCACCTTCAAAATGTATTTTCCTTTTTTCAGACAAGCATAGAGCACCTATTTTAAACCGCCTGGGAAGAACGTGGAGCAGCAAATCCTGCAATGGCACAATGCTTCCAGGTTTTTCTGCATTGCTTAAATATAAAGGTCACTTCAAAGGTGGAAACTTCTGTCATAAAGCAATGAAAGGTGTAACCCCCATCCCATCCTCTCTCCCCCATCCTGCTCCCCACAAACCCCTCCAGTTGTGATGAACATTATTCAAGGAGTTAAGTGGTCACCATTAGAACTTTTATACAGGGAAGATAAAATACACTGAAGTCAGGAATATCTGCAGAAAGCTGCATTTTCTTATTTAAGAACCAAAACCTGACAGTTTGAACTTCAGCTGTAAGAATCTGAAGCTGTCAGTAGAAGACAGGGTATTGTTCATACACCCCAAGGATATTGACATTAAATTCTACCTGGAAAGGGTTTTTTATTTGATTCTTATCTTCCACAAAGATATAAAAGAGAACTACCAACTATCAGGTAGTGAAGCTCAGATCATGAAAACTTGGTTCCACATGTGGCTGAGCCATCCCAATCCACCCCATTCCACTGGGCTGAACAGGAAATTCAGCTTCTACCCAGGGGACTTTCCAAAGCATGAATGAAGATGTATTTTCTGTTAGCAGTCAGCATTTCCCCGAGGAGCAGAGCTCCAGTGCCAGGCTCAGCTTTGCTGCACACACACCTGTGTATCCTGAAGCTGAGATTCCAAACTGGCTGCATCCTTGGCAAACTTGATGCCTTTCTTCTCTGCCTCCTCCAGGAGGCTGGAGACGTTATCCAGCTCATTCTGCAAAGCAAGGAGCCCCAAGGTTACAGCACAGCCCAAACTCCACTGGGAGCTGGAACTGCACAGCACAAAACCTCAACAAATCCCAGGTATGGCCAGACAGCAACAGAGCCCAACAGAGAGAGACAACGAGCTAAAAACACTGAGGTGTGGCTACAAAACTGAAGCTGAATGTCCTGAAGTGCAGTAACAAAACAAGAGTTATGCTGTTAAGCTCTGATATTTAGCACAGAACTTTGTTCTGATCCCTGCATTCACACTTTAATGCTATTTTTAATTCTAGGACCATATGTTCCATGGAAGCATTAATTCAGGGATTATCAGGGTGGCAGCTGGGTTTAAAGCATCACTGCAGGAGACAAGGTTACTGCCAGGTGCCAGGTTATTATTTTGGGCTACACTACTTTTCTATACAGTGAGAGACAGCCTGAAAGCTTCCTCCACACAGAACTGGGCCATTCTCTTTTTGAAGTACTTCAGCTGGATTTACCTAAAGGCCTCACTGCAGTGGTTCAGAACTCAGCCATGGCTGCATTTTGCCTGTTTGCTCCATTTCCCAGAAAAATGGGCCTGTGCTTGCAATTCTCCCCTGCCAAGCTCCCAGCTTGGAGCACCAAAGCAAACCTGCGGCCACCAGCGGTTTTTGCTCAGACCTATGGAAAAGCTCAGCCACATCTACTCAATTCCACAGCCAATCCAAAAGCCTGTATTGCAGCTGGGCTGTGCAGAGCTCCCTGCGGGATTTGCTCTGCAGGATGGCAGCCACATCCCTAAAAGCCCCTGTAACTCTCACACAGCCCAGGACGCTCAGGATCGATGTCACAGCTGCCCAGGTTCTCCACCTGAAGCACATCACCACTCTGAGGCCTCCCAAGTCCATGAGAGTCCTTGGCTGAGGTCCCCTCCCACATCATCCCCAGGCGCTGTCCACACATGGTTACAGCTTTGAGTTCCTTGCCTGTTTTCCAGGATTTCAGGACTTCCAGAGCCTTACCTGCAGCTTGTTGGCCTTCTCCGCCAGCTCCACCCTCAGCCTCTCCCCTTCTGACACCTTTGCAGTCAGCTCCTGCACCTGAGCATCGAGTTTCTTCCTCTTGTGCTCAGACTCTGCCTTGACCTGCTGCAGCACCTTCACCTCACAGGCCAGCTCCTTGTTGTCAGACTCCAAGCCTTGCTTGTTCTTTTCAAGGTTTGCTTTGAACTAGGAAAGACAAAAGGGAAGAAATTCAAAGCTTTGTTAAAAGGTGAATATTTTCTGCTAAAAATGACTGTGCAGATCAGGTTTCCACGTTCAGAGAGAAGCCAAGTGCTCAGCAGGACGTGAGCAGGGAGTGTTTGAAATGCTGCTGTGTGACATTGTGTGTGTGTGTGTGTCAGGTAAGGACTGAGGGAATTCAGGGTGCTCCTCTGCCAGCCTCCACAGGTACCAGAGAGGACCAGGAGAGGCAGATCTGGGATGGCAGCACTGGAAATGACTGTTTTGGTAGCACTGCAAGGAGAAGGAATGTGCCCATTAACAGATCAGCATGGCTCATCTCACAGAAATAAAAGGGAAGATATGAACCAAAGCTGCCCTGATTTGAGTAGGCAGAGCAGCCTGGAAGTGCAGAACAAAGCAATTCTCAGCACTGCACTGACATTTGTCAAAAGCCTTTTTAAAAAGCAATAATTGGCATAAGGGATGTCTAAGTGTCATTCTTGCTGTATCACCAGAGCTGACACCATCTTGTCACAGGAGCTTTGTTTCAGATTGCAGGGTATTTTTCCATCTTTTCATGCTCCTATTGAGAATATTTATTGAATAAGGAGCACAAGACATGCTGAAGATTTTCAGGTGAGTAAAGCTGGTGAAAATCAGTTTAACCACAACATTTCTCACTTAACTTAAAACACTAAGGAAGCTTGTGCAGTATTCCCAGTACATAAAAACATCCCTACAGGATATGAGCTGTCCATGCACCCATTTGTGAATTTTAAGAACTAGAGACTTCTTTTTTTTGGAATAATTCTCCTTCTGAACAAGAACAGGAGCCATGTGATCCACCTGTGCCTCCTGCCTGCTCTGGTGCTGGCAGCCAGAATAGCTGCAATATTGTCAAACCAGCAGGATGGATCTCAGCTGCAATTGTGATGCACTTTTAGAGGACAGCTCAGCCCTGTGATGATGGCAAACCTTAGCTCACGTATCATGGAAGGAACCACGCCACCTATGGGTACTTATAAAAACTCCTGAGGCAGAAAGTGCATCTCCTTCTCACCCTTTTGGCCTGTTCCAGCTGTTCAGAGAGCTCCTCCAGGGCAGTGGCGTGCCTCTGCCTGATCTCCTGGATCTGGGCTTCATGGTTTTTGGTTTCCTCTTCAATTGCTTTCTTCAGTTCAGCCACCTCCTGCTCTCGCTTTGTCCTGGAGGAAGCACAAAGGGTCATCAAAAAATCAACATTTCAGCCTTTTGTAAATTAAAGATGGATTTCCATGGTGCTTTCTTACACAGACCATGATCCTACCTCAGCTCTTGCTGTGCTGCAGTGGTATCCAGAGTATCTTCCAGTTCAGTTTTTAAAGCCTCCAACTCTTCACTCAAATCCCTTTTCTGCTTTTCTGCCTTGTTCCGTGACGCCTTCTCAGACTCCAGATCCTCCTGGAGCTCTGCAATCTGAGCCTGCAGCTCCCTGATCACCTTCAGTGCATTGTTCTTCTGAACTGCTTCTTCATCCCCTCTGTCAAACAGAGGCACCACAATTAGTGGATTTCACCTCCTCTCATAACCTTCTACTTAAATTATCCACAAAAATACCTTAACTTCTCCACTAGAATAAAATAAACACTAAATATTATTCAGTTTTGAGGAGCAGGTTTGTCCCACACTGACCTGGCCAGGGCAGCCTGCAGCTCCTCCTCCTTCTTGGCCAGCTGGATCTTCAGCTCCTCAATCTGGGCTTGCAGCTCAGCTATTTGGTCCTGCAGGTCTGTTGTCTCCCCATCCAGTTTCCTTTTAGCTTTTTCTAACTCTTGACGGGTCTTCTCCTCCTTTTTTAGGCGTTCTAAAGGAAGCAAAGAATTAAATCCGTGTGGAATTGTTTCTCTTGTCACCCTCAGGGTTTGGGGTGGCAGGAAGGGTGGGAAGTTTAATTTATGCTGCCTCAATGCTTTTTCCAGTCTGCAGAAAAATGAAATAGCACAGGAGAACTGCATGATTTAGTGAGAAAGTCAGGGGAAAGTCTGTGACAACTGTGAATGGTTTGAGGTGAGGCAACAGAAACATCTTGGTAGAAAATAAGGAGTGGGATCTAACAGAGCAGCTTGAGCTGTTAGGCCAGATAATGCCAGACATCAACACTCAGAAAGAAGATAAACTCTGGACTGGAACAAAGGCTGGCTTGCATGGCTTTGGAAGGGCTAGGCCAGACTCCAAAAGGTCTGCTGGAAAATAGCACAGCTCAAAGAAAACTGGAATAAACCATTTTTGCAAGTATCTGTGCTGTTTAATCGCATCCCACCAACATTTTGCAAAACTCTGAACCCTGAGAGCCTCCTCCCAGTGATTTACTTGTGCAGCTGAGATACTCCTGCCCTAAGGAATTCTTTGGGACAACCATCCCAAGCCCTGCCACAGCAATCACACATTCCCTTGCCTCTGGGGGCAGTCAGACAGATGCTGGCTGTGCTGCCCACACCAGCCATGGGGCAGGGGTGGGACAGATCTCAGCCACAGAAGGTTTTGCTGAGCAGAACAATTCTGAAGGCACTGGCATGTATTTAGGATTCTGTGTGATGACAGGAGTTACTGCCCTTGTTCAGTACCTTGTGGGTCCTCAGAGCAGAGATTTCCCTCACACCCTTCCTAAGCCTCCTCCTGGACCAGGATCTTCAACGTGGAAAGGGAGCCACAGTCACAAATCACCTCAGAGCCACCCTGGGCCATTTGGGATTTTCCAGACAACCTAAAGTAACACTGCTTTTCTCTAAACAGTTTCACATTCCAAAAGAATGTACTTTTCCCTCTGTTTTTACATCAAGTTCCTGGTGAGTGACAGTTAGAGCAGTGTCACAAGACCCAAGTTTGTAACTGAGAAAGTTCACAGCAAACTGAATTAATTTTTTTTCCCCCAAATATCAGTGCCTAGCAGTGCCAAGACTCTAGCAGAGAGACCTTAATGGCTTCTTGAATCATCTCCAAGCGTAAATATCATTTTACCCTGCTTTCCTAGCCAAGAAATTGCATGCCTTAAATATAAGCTTTAATTTCCACTTCTAAGGTCATCAGTCTCAGAATGGCTCTGTAACCAAACACATCTGTCAAGTTCCTAGTCCTGATTCAAGCACAGAGCTACTCCAGCATTATTCTCCAGTGAGTAAAGCTTACTTAGACTCATCTTAAGGTCTCTGAATGCAACTGTTAAAGACAAGGCTCATCAATCACTGCCACCCCTGTGAGTTCAATACCTTCCTACAGAGATAAGGTAAAACTTTGATATTCCTCCAGAAGCACATCAGCCTTAAAATATGTAGCAAGACAGGCCACAACACACCAAGTGCAGGAATTATTCCCAAATTAGGGCACAGAGAACAACTTTGTCTATTATTTTGCAACTTTGACTTGGCAGCTCATTAATGTTGCACAGTATCTGTAGTAATTAAAAAAAAAAAACAACATAAAATCAAGAGAGGTTGCACATGGGGCAGGTTCAGCTTGTGACAACGCTGGCAAAACAATCAGAAATAAATGGAACCATTTGAGATGGAACCATAGAACGGTTTGGGTTGGAAGGGACCTTAAAGCTCATCTCATTCCTGCCTTGGGCAGGACACCTCCCACCAGACCAGGCTGCTCAATAAAAATAAAGCACTGTAAAATAAAATCTATCTATAAATATAATGCAGATAAAACATTAAGAAAAGCAAAATAATTGACATTTGCTGATTAAAAAACAATCCTGGAAGCCTAAAGAGTGCCTGCTGCCATTCCTACAGGAATACATTGCTCTGGTGTTAGAGAAAAGTGGGAGAACTTCCCAAAAGCCAGGATGTTTTCCTTTGGTGCTAATGGATACAGGCAACAGCAGGAATTTCTGAGTGTGTCTGTAAAGGAAATGGATTCTCAAAAATGAAAATCTGACAAGCTCAACAGAGAGAGACTGAGCAGCCAGATGCCCCAAGGCCTGCAAGAGACACAAATTTCCTTCAGGAATTGGCTGAAAGAGCAGCTGTGGAGCATCTGCAGCTCAGGTTACACCTCACAGGCTGAGCAGCCCCTGCATTCCCTGTCCCCAGTGATCCATTCCCTCCTGGCATCATATCCAGGCTGCTCCCAGGCAGAACAAACCTTCCAAATCAGTGATCATCATTTCCTGCTTGTTCTTCAGTTTGGCCAAGTTTTTGGCTTTTTCTTCTTCTTCAGCCAGCTGAGAAGAGCATTCAGCAATCCGATCCTCCATCAGCTTCTTTTCCTGGGGAGGAGAAAGGGCAGCAACAGGAATTTGTTAAACTCCACTTGAAGAGTCCCTAAGCAGTGCAAATAAAGGAATGTACAAAACCCATCTAATGCAGGTTTCATTTCAGGTGATTGTCAGTACTAAGGATCAGTTGGAATTGTGTGTAAACCTGAACATTTATTTTCCAAGAGAGACCTGGAATTCAGCACACCGGGGGCCTGGCTTCAGGGCAGCATTTGGAAATCAGTTTGCAAAGAACAATGGCAGCTACAAAGAGTTTTTCCAGCTCTAAGATTTGGGAGAGTCATGAAACTGGGAAAGTGCATGACAAACTCCCTCTGGAATGTCAGCCCAAACTCATCTCCAGTGTCTCAGCTTTGCCCTGCTCACACCCACAGGTGTCCAGGTGCCAATGTCAGCACCTGTGACAGCAGCTCTGAGAGCTGCCCCTTGGCATCTCCACCCTGCACACTGCTCTCACCTTCAGAAATTTGGAATTTTGGTCCTCCAGCAGTAGGATCTCCTCCTCCATCTTCTTGATCTTTGCTTCAGCTGTCACTTTTTCAAGCTGCAGCTTCTGCCGAGCTCCCTCCTCCTCATCGAGCTGCTCCTCCAGGTCCTGGGAAGAGAGACAATGCAGCTGTGCCTCTTCCAGGTTATCCACGTGCTAACATTTATTCTTTCTAACTTAGTGACAGAGATGTGTTATTGTGAAAAGCCTCTTGCCCTAACACACACTAAACCCACATTTCCTCGTTAGATCCATTTACAGGATCAATGATCTGGTGAGGAAATTGAGGACCATGGGACACACATGGAATTTCTGAAGCTCTGAATTCCAGCTTCAGGTGAAATGTGCTGTCTAGGAAACACGCACTCACTTCCAGAGTCTTTCACCTTCCTAATTCCATCTAAAAAATAAAAAATCTGTAATTGATGACAACCAAATCAGATCAGGCTTTTTGTGTCAGAGACTTCCCAGCTCACTGCACCTGAAAGGGGCACCTGGTGGGAAATGCCAGGATCTGGGAAGAGATTCCACAAGAAACAGCTCTTCCTATTTCAGTATCACAGCTGAGACAGTTCAGTTATTGGCACAAAGAGTTAAAAAGCAATAATGCACTGTGCTTCTGAGGGTCATTTGTGGGTTTAAATATCATTCATTTCAGTATGATTAATGGGCATTTATGGAAAGGCATCAAGAGCTGTGAGAAATGGACTTTATTTCCTCTTCAACTACTTTTAATATTTTGAAAGACAGGTCAGTTCTCAGCTACCCCCTTTTCCAAGGACACCATTATTTAAAAGGAAGCATCTAAATAATCTGATTTTCAAAAAAAACCTCCACCAAGTAACTTGGAGGAAATGACATTGTCTTAGTGATGTGAAATAAGAAATATTCTTCATGATGTTCACTGGAATTCGGTCAAAAAGGAACATTTCCCTCACAATTGACACCATCCCATCAGTCTGCAGTCATTCCTGGTTCCTGCCCTCTCAGAAGCACTTTGCTGCCTTTAATTATCTCTCAGCACACACTGACAGGGCATCCTGAATTTCTGTTCACCCTCACCTGCCTGGAGACCACACAAAGCTCATCACACTGAACACAGGGAGAGAAGAACATTCATCTTATTCCACTCAGGAGCCAAATTCCTCTGTCCTGCTGAGATGCTGAGGGAGCTTCCCCATCCCACTTCTCCATCTCCATACCTGGATATGGCCCTGCATTTTCTTCTTCTCATTCTGCAATATTTGGTTTCTTTCCTCCTCCTCCTCGACCCTGGACTCCAAATCATGGAGAATTTCTTCCAACTCTTGTTTTTTGGCAGCCAAGCGAGCCCTCATCTCCTCAGCCTCTGCAAAGAGCTCTGTCTCAGCCTGGAGCTGCTCTGCAAGGATGTTCTTCTCCTCCAGAACCTGCAAATACAAAAGGCAGCAAAGCTTTAAAAATGACACTTCAGAGCCTCTCGTGAGAGATTACACCTGTGACAGCTACAGAGGTCCTTGAAGGCCAAGTTCTCTCCAATTCCTGACTCCTGGTCAACATCCCAAAGCAGAGACTTTGAGAAGAGGCTTTAGCAGCAGCTCTGGCTCCAGCACTGCTCCCTGCAGTGGCACAGCAGTGCCATGGGCTGATCCTGGCTGTGGGAGTCACTGGAACTTCTGGCCAGTCCCAATGCCGTGAGGATGCCACTTGTCACTGGGCATGGAGCCACTGAGTGCCACTCCTGAGTGCCCCATGCAGCCCATTCCTTCATGAACTCCGTGTCTCTCTGGTTCAGAGATGCCCCCTGGGACAGTGCCAAATGCACAAGTCCAGGTAGATGGCACCGAAATTGCTCTTCCCTTATCCACCACATTTCTGCCATCACAGAAAGCCACCAAATCTGTAGAGCTGTCCCAAGTGTCTGCCCACAGCTTGCCCAGCCCCAGCACAGAATGACACTGCCACTGAATTTCTCCTGGAGACCAGGAAAGGCCACAAAATAAGGTTCAGTTTTGTTAACATGTTTCTGCATCCCTGGAGGAACAGCTCGTGCTGTATCTTCCTATTCCATATTCCAGCAGAGTGGGAATCAGCTCACCTGATTCTCTTTTGGTCCCCAGCTTGGCTCCCTCACAGGAGACAGCACAATTCATGTCCTACATACCCACAGCTGATCTTGCACACAAACCTGTTGGTGTTTCCTTTCCATTTCCTCGAGTTCTGCCTCCACTTTTGTCTGTTTTTCTTTGACCTTCATCAGCTCCTCATCCTTGGCTTGAAGTTCTTCTTCCTGACGAGTGACCTGAAGAAGAGGCTTCACCTGCAAAGGTTTGAAATGAAGGAGTGAGACCCTGCACTCCTCTATTTATAGGTGAATAAAACAGAATAAACAGAACAGGAGGAACCTTGGTGAAGACTCTCCACCACTGCCAGTGCCTCAGCTTCAGATATGCAGCACAATTCCTCTGCAGGATTTTCAGTGCACTCAGCTGCTGCTGCTTCTTTGCAAAGGCCCTGAAGACAGAGCAAAAAAAAGTTTGTGTTAAATACAGCTGACCATCATTTAATTTTTAGGTTCCCCAACCCTACAACACTTGCAGACCATAAACAGGCTTATTTCTAAGTTTCAGTAACCACACTGAATTTATGAGCTCTTGCTCCTATAGTCAGAGCAAGAGCTGGATTCACCATTCCCAGTAATTAAAAATGCTGTTTGTTCTTACTCTCAACAGGCTTTTTTCTTAAAAAGACAGAATCAGGATGGATCAGCTAATTTAATTTTTAAAAAGCAGCTTTCCAGAGTACTTCCAGGAACCTTCAGTGGGACACAAAGGAATGTGCAGCCTCTGTAAAGGGCTGTGTGTGCCACAAAGGCAAGAATGAGGAAAGGAGAGATTGTTAAGGAATGAAGGTGCAAATTCTTCCCAGGCAAAAATTCACTTAACACCCAGGATACAATTACAGCTCCTCAGGCAGCACACTCAGTAAATCTCTCCTGAAACTGAAGTTTTAATGCACAGCTCCCTATCAGAGAGGCTTGAGAGACCCAAGGGAAGATGCAGTCCCAAGAGCACACTCACTTCCTGGCCAGGTAGCCCCTGCACACTGCCTGGAAGAAGATGATGATGTCTGTGATCTTCAGATCCCGCTCTTCCTCCAGGTGTGCCAGGACTCCAGCTCGGAAGAAGATCTTGCTCTGTCCAATTCTGTACAAGTTGGGGTCCAGCTCTAAGGCTCTGATCTAAACAGACAGGTAACAGCATTGTTGTTACACCAGGAAAAGCACAATTTCTGGGGGAGTTTTTCAATGTTTTGACAATATTTAGCTATAAACACTTACCATCCGCTCACAGGCCTGCTTACCATCCATGAAACCTTTGGGAATTGCATTGGGAGTGAGGATCTCATACCTTTAAAAGCAAATGAAAAAACAAAACATTACATTCAACAATAAGCAATGTGATTTATAGTATAAATTCACAGCATAAACTACAGTGACCAAGTGCCCAATTAGGAAATTTCCCCAGGAAGTTTTTCCAGCAGCCAATTTGGGATTGTTTCCCCTTCCCTACTGTCTTTAGAATAAACTGCAGTAATTAAACACTTGAAATTCAAGGCCTCACAATCAGGTTTTGATTTTCTTTGAGCTGGGCTGTGGGAGGAGGGAGGAGTGTGGGGTCTTCAATCATTTAACGAGGAACTTTGGCTCCTAAGAACAGAAAAGGCTGTTCCTGCTGTTACCTCTGCCTGAATTCCTGGAACACTATCCTGTTTGGGAATCCTTGCCGGCAGATCCTGATTCCTTCCAAAACCCCGTTGCACCGGAGCTGATCTAGAACCAGATGTGGGTCCAATTTTCCAGCCTGGACAAAACAAAACAAGGATGATTTTAATTTATATTCATAGAAAACAGTACTTTCAGCTTTTCAGGCTACCGAAAAGTGCATCTGGCTGCATCTAAGCCAGCTGTGTGAATCAGGGGATGTGCAGGGGATTCTGAGGGGATATTGCTCAGTGTGACAATCCAGCTGTGACCGCAGAAGGAAGGCCCAGACAGGACAATAAAGGACTAACAAGAAGCAAGGAGGAGTGGCCTGCAGCCCATACCCTCTTCTCGTGGTTGGGGATGATGCAGCGCACGAAGTTGGGGTTGGTGTTGCGGAGCGTGGCCATCAGCTTGGTCAGGGACTCCTTGTAGAGCTGGCCCACGGTGCGGAACATGCCCTTCTTGGTCTTGTAGGCAGAGCCAAAGGCTGTCTCGGTGATGCNGCTGGGGCTGGGGCAGCGGCAGCGGGGGCAGCGGAAGCTGGGCGGGACAAGGCAGCCGCAGCGGGGCCGGGGTGGGGACACTGTGCACAAGCTCGGGGACCAAAGCCACAGACTTATCCAGCACGAGAGTGCAGCTTCGGGAGGGACAGACTGAAATATCCAGCTCTTTACTTGCAGTTCTACATGACCACGAAAGCTGTTTGCTGTATTTAAGTCAGCTTTATAGAGATAGAAATCCCGGCTTCCAGGCAGCTTTTCTGTCTGAGTTCTTACAGTGCAAAATATTTCTGGGTTGAACGTTTGGAATTATACATCTGTGCATATGTGCTTAAAATGAAGGGTCACTTATGACGATCAGATAGATCAAACCCGAGTTTAATTCATGTTCTAATCAAAATTTACAGAATAGTTGGAAATAGTGTTATTTCAGTGACAAGAGGGGAAGAAAAAGTATCTGCCAGACTTCTGCTCAGCTGCTATTTGGAAAAGTTCTTCCCATTTTTCAATACACCTGCAAAGAGCTCCCTAACCAAAAGACAAATTTCAAACCAGGAAAACTCCACACCAAAGCACTTCAAAGCTGCCATAAAGCATCACAATAGAGATTTTTCTTTGATTTTACTGAACATTTTGGGTAAGGATCTCAAGGGTTTGTTTTTCAGAAGCACAATCAGAAATGTGACTGCCATCATTAAAACCTTGAAGGCGATTCCATGTGCATGTCAAGAATTATGTAAACAGTTCACTGAAAAATACACAGGTGGCTTAACACCTCAACAATTACAGCTGGTGCTTCTTAGGACTGAGCAAATCCCAGCATTTGTGGGTTCCCCATAAAATCCAAGCTGGCCAGCCAGAAACAAGCAACTATTTGTAGGCTACAGCTTCAATTGTCATATTATCTTCCAATTCATCTAAACCAAAGCAGAGGGAATTATGCTTTGCTACCAGAATTTTCTGACAAATAAGTGACACTATTTAACTTCTTCCTAATATTCAACTGGTCAAAGGTCTATTGAAAAAAAGAAAAGGAAAATTAAAAGCAGAGAAACACAGGGCAGCAAGTTTGACAATCAGTTACAAGTCATGCATGTAGAGCAGAGCCCAGATCCTCCACAGGGTTTTGAACACAAGAATTAAACTTATTAAAGTAAGAGAAATAAGCAGGTGGCAAGTTGTTTATAAGATCATATCCCAAATATTTGTTTTGAAGCAGAATTGTCCCAAATCAGACATGGGACAGAGACTATAGGAATCAGTTTTATAGAGGATGAAATGATTGTCAATATTAGAAACCTGCATCCACCAGGCCCCACCAAGGGCTGCTACCACTCAGCTTTTTTTCACCATGTACTTTCCACTATTTGGCAAACAGATCTGATCTTGCACTGTTTTGTTTTGCTCCCCTCTGTGCTCCAGCTCTAGGGGGGTGATTTATATTTCAAACAGGATTATTGGAGTTAAATGTAAGCTCTGCCTATAGGTTTAAAGCAAACGTGGAGCTGCATGACTGGACCATCACCCCCTGCTGAACCCCTGGAACAAAGCTCTCCAGGAATTTGGGAATACCACTGGTTTCCTCAGGGATGGGATGTATCGGGAGCAGTGAAAGATAGACCCAAAATCTGAAGGCACAACCTTCACATCCATGTGTTTCTAAACTTAGGAGAGGACTCCAATAAGTCTGAGGAGGTTGAATTAAATATCTAAAGTGTCCTCAAAGACATTCCAAGTGCATTTCTTGATTTCTCAATACCCCAAAAAACATCTGCAGCTTATATACAAAGGGGAATGTTAAAATTAAGAGGTTTTTAAATAAAAGAACAATTCCAACAAGGCTGGAAGAAGTTTATTTCACTTTCTACTCCCATTAAAACTGCAGCAATCATCCTGATAGTTCAAAACATTCTCGAGCTCTCCTCCCAAATGGACACAGCCACGTCCTAAAACATCCCAGAGTTTTGTCAATGTTGGACTGCAGAAAGAAGCTTGATAGTGTTACAAAGCTTTTGCATTCTCTCAAATGCTTGGAGCTACCAGAATTGTCACTCAGAGGCAATTCTACATCTCCTCATGGAACTAGGAAGCAACAAACCTTTCCATCTGCAATGCATAACTGGAGATGCTTTGTGTGTGTGCAGCAGCAGCTGGACAGGAAGGCACTGGGGGCCCCACGGGGGCTGGGGGTTTTACCTAAATTCAGCATGAAATGAGAAGTTCATGCAAGCCTACGAGCAAAAATGGTTCTCCTGGAGGTACAACAGCCCTGCCTTTAGTAGGCCTACTGTTTTATATCCATTCACCTGGTGGCTCATGAAGACCAGAAATATTGTCATAGAAACAGGCTCTCTGAATATTCTGAATCTCTAAGGCAGAGAAACAGCAGAAACAGAAAGACAGAAGAGCAGATACACAAGACACTTGAGTTAGTAAAAACAACAGGTTCATCAATTGCAAACACACTTCACTGTGCTACAAAAGCAGTCAGGCCACAACATATTCCATGCACATTTCAATTGTCTGTGGGAACAGGGTTTGAGTACTTGGACCAAATACTATTGCTCTGTGTGTGTCCTCCAAGGGAAAGGAGCAGATCCCCAACCAAAAAGTTCTTTACAGATTCATTGAAGCTGCTCTCTGTGGCTGCCCCAAGAGGGAAACTCAGCATTAACCTCCAGCACCATCTACACCACAAGCTTCATTTCCTCCTCAAGTAACAAACTGCAGGGTTTATATCCTGTGACATGTAAATATACTCTAATCAATAGACTGTGATGTTAAAAACCAGGATAGAAAAGTCCCTGCTAAGTATTTATGTGGCTATTTCTGCTTCTTGGAGTCAATTGGTGAAAGTACTGATAAATACTTTCAGGTGATGTGCAGTAAGCTGGCTGAGCAGCAGTGCACAGTTAAAACAGGATTTGATTTTAATATGCAATATCCCAGCACTGCTATTAATGAAATTAATTTTAGGAGATGTGGATTTCCAGGGTACCACCCAGCACTGCACAGGAAACAACTGTGCTGGTGCTCACAGGAGACAATGTTTTACCAACAGCAAGAACCACTACAGCTGTTCACAGCCAGGACTCCACTGCAGCAAGTCCCAACCAAGAGTTTTGGACAAGATTCTACATTAAATTGGACACAGAGTAACAAGTAATAAGTGAATATCAGTTCCAGTAATGAACATGAGAAGCAGCTACTCAGAAATGGTACATGTGCAAGGGACCCGAGGTGCAACTCAGCTTCCTTGGTGTACTTTGGGCACTAAATAAGAGAGAAAACGCCGTAGATATTTACAATGGAGAAGTGGAGGGTGAGGAAGGAACAGGCATAAAAAAACCCCCGAACAACTCATCCAGCAAGGTGAAATCACCAACAATCTGTGCTCAGAGATCTCTTACCATCCTTCCAAAGCTCAGCCACGAATTTGTCCGAGGACTGGTGCAGGAGCGTGGCCACGTTGTCGTTCAGGGGGTCCATGTTCTTCATCAGCCACTCATCTGCCTTGTAGTCCACCTGCAGAGCAGCCAAGGGCCACAGGCTCAGAGGAAAAGCAGCTTTAGGTTTGTATTTACCAGCACCAAACAACAGAGGTGTTTTCCTCTTACTGTCAGTGCTCAGAGTCACCAAACCACAGAGGCTGGAGAAGCCCTCCAAGCTCAGAGCCCAGCCCTGCCTGTCCACACCAGCCCTGGCTGTTCAATTTGCTTGCCGAGCCTCCTTAGAACAGTTCAAAGCACCACAGAAGTTTGTTATGCTTTTGAAAGAGTAAATGGGAGTTTTCTTTAATATTCAGCAATCTGACTTCTTGCTTGCTGACAGCTGGGTGTTCACCTGCTGCCCAGTTTGTTGCCAAAATAAGGCTGCACTGGGAAGAGGTAAAACCAGCTCTAGGATAGATACCAATTACTTGATCTAAATTACTGGAGAGTAAATTAAGGATGTGCTCCAGCAGGATTTTTTTCAATTTCTCTACAGTATTTACATTTAAACACTTGGTTCTATAAAGAAAACAAAGCTCTTATCTTTAAAGAGCCAAACCTGTGGTTTCCAAATAAACCCCAACTCAGCAGCTAAAAACTCACTGATACCAACCTGGGTTTCATCCCAACCCAGGGAGCCCTAAAATTCCCTAAGTCCAACAAAATCCCTGTGTAGATTTGCATGGTTCTGCTTCAACCAAGGCAAAAGTTGTGTATTTTTGCACTCAGGCTTTGGAAGGAAAGCAGAGTGCTTTCCCCAAACCAACCTTTCCAAACAAGAATTTAATGTTTAACCCTTACCTTCCCTGCATAGTGAATAATGCAGAAGTCTGCTTTGTCCTTTAGTTGTCTTGGCTTTTGGAACTTGGAATGAGTTCCTTGCTCTTGGACCAATTTTTCCACAAATGTCTTGTCAGTAGCTTTAGGGAACCAACATTCTTCATCCAGCAATGCCAACACACCAGGAGGATTTGCCTGAAATGCAGCTGGATTTAATCTGTGTTCATGGTTTTATATATATATATATAAAAGTTTAGTATTTCCAACACACCACTGAACATCACAACAAGGGTAGTCCAAACTGATTCAAACCTAATTTCAGTTAAAGCCAGCTGTGAGGGAGCCCAGGTTAAGAAGGGTGTTATGGCTGGTTCAAACTCATTCCAATGTCCATGGAGACAGCACTGAGCTGGTGCTGACCAGAGCCTTGCTTTGCAGGGATTTATACTTAAAAGGTTCAGAGGGAATGCAAAGTTCACACACTTGGAGAGAGATGTTTCACTGTACCTGGCATCACATTTCCAGAACAACTGTGGGGGTACTGAGGTTTGCTTTTAAATTAATAAATAACTTGATGCATTTTAGCTATTCACCTAAACGTGTGCACAGTGAGGAGCCACACTTGTCCCCTGAGGCTTTTTGGAGGAGATTTTACCTTCCTTGGAGGCAGAACTTTCTAAGTTACACACACAAAGTGCAGACCTTTGATAACTGAAACAAGATTTCCCTTTTCCCAAGAAAAGCAGGAATGCAGCTTTCCTGCTGCTCAGGATGCACAGCAGCACTGGGAGCTCACCTGCACCCCAGGATACACACAGGGAGAGGCAGGGAGGAGTAACTGCAATGGCCCAGGCTTCATTTTAAACGTTCTGAGATGGAAAGAACAAACTCTCAACAGTCTCTGTTCTCCTCATCTGCTCCTCCTGCTCTTTAAAGCCCCTTCAGCTTCCATAAACTGAGCAGCCAGAGGAGGATGTTAAAAACCACAGGGACTAAAACCACTTTTAAGATCCTGCTTTCCTGTTTGCAAGGCAGTTTTCTGAGGGAAAACTCCACTCTACAGGAAGTTTCAGGAATTTTTGCTGTTGATTTCAAATGAAGGAAGTTTACCACAAGTCTTGGGAAAACTTTCTACCTGAGTCCCAAAGCTCCTACACCACAATGGCACAGTTTAATGACACTGACAGGATTAATGACTTCATTAGTACCAGGGAAAAAAGTATAAAAATAGCAGCTTCACATCTTGAGCTCAGTGTTTTACACTGACATAAGGGCAAAATCTCCTCCGGAGAAATGCTTTTATTAACAATACACAGTATTTTAGATTTGAATTTCAGCATTCTAGTTAATTCCCTTTTAATGACAGCTCCACAAGAAATGTCTCATTTGCAGGCAGCAAAAGACACACTCAGCAGTCCAAGCTCTCCTCCTCAGAGCATTATTCATGTGCAAACTTACAGGTCTCTCAATTAAGTCAATGCAAGGCTGCAGATCCAGGCCAAAATCAATGAAGTTCCACTCGATCCCCTCTCGCTGGTATTCCTCTTGCTCCAGGATAAACATGGTGTGGTTGAATAATTGCTGCAGCTTCTCGTTGGTGTAGTTAATGCAGAGCTGCTCAAAGGAGTTCAGCTACAAGAATAACATCAGTATTCAAGAATGAGTCAGTGACAAGATACCACAGATCTGGGAGTCAAAAATTTGACTTTATAAGGAAATTCTCCAAACCTCTGCAAAGTTCAAATATAATGTAAAGAAAAGTGGAAAACAATTATACAAATCTCCATTACAGAAATTATAGTAGGAACAACCATCATACATAAAAGAAGGATTAAAGACTGAATTATGACTTTTTGGCACTGTGATTTTGTGCTGTCAAAGCTTTTGTACACCCCAAACAAACCCCTCTGCTACCTCGGAACACACTGCTT
Organism: Pachycephala philippinensis; assembly: GCA_013397055.1. Classification (NCBI taxonomy): domain Eukaryota; kingdom Metazoa; phylum Chordata; class Aves; order Passeriformes; genus Pachycephala; species Pachycephala philippinensis. The sequence goes on along the minus strand of VWZT01015593.1, from coordinate 88,151 downwards.
CCAGTGCCTCTGCAGCGTGTCCTGACCCCACAGAACCAGGGAAAAGGAAAACCTGAGTAGCAGTATTTCCAAATACCTCGAAGATCTCAAACCCAGCGATATCCAGGATGCCAATGAAGGATGCTCCCTGCCGTTTGGTCCTGTCCAAGGCTTTGTTGATGCGGTGCACGAGCCAGCGGAAGAGGCGCTCGTAGGTGGCCTTTGCCAAAGCTTCCACTGCAAAGTCCGCCTGCAAATCCAACCAGGAAAATTTATTTACCCTGGAAAAGCCATCAAAAGGACACAGACATGGATGTTATCACAAATAACTCAGTAAAAGAAGCAGCTGGATGGAGTTAATACCAGTGAGGAATGAAAACAAGCAGTAGGAACAGTTTGGAGCTTGATCAATGTTAAGAAGAATTTCTTTCTAAACTGTTCCATAAAAACAAAAGGTGTCCAAGTATTTGATAATGTCACAACATGAAAGGATGAAACCAGGAGAAAGTCAAGGAAAGGGAAAGGTTTGTTCTATTCTACAAATGATTTTTACCATATAAGAACATTTCCTAAAGACAGTAAAGCTTAAACAGAGCAGCAAACGCTCAACGCCAATTTTCTTTGTTAGGAGCTCAACACGACCAGCCTCACTTGGGCTTTAAAGCACGTTTTAAACCTTACCTGTTCTTTGGTCTGGGCTTTCTGGACGTAGTCCCTGCCCACTTTGATGCGGGGGGTGAGGATGGCGCGGGTGAACTCCATGACGTTCATTCCCAGCAGGTGGCAGAGCTTCTGTGCGACTGCAGGGACAGAGGCAGGGAGGGAGGGAGCACTGAGACCTGGGCACCTCGGGAGCTGCACCAGTGCCCTGTGCCAGTCCCCAGGGCAGGGAGCACTGAGACCCTGCCCGGGCACCTCGGGAGCTGCCCTGTGCCAGTCCCCAAGGCAGGGAGCACTGAGACCTGGGCACCTCGGGGGCTGCACCAGTGCCCTGTGCCAGTCCCCAGGGCAGGGAGCACTGAGACCTGGGCACCTCGGGAGCTGCCCTGTGCCAGTCCCCAGGGCTGGGAGCACTGAGACCTGGGCACCTCGGGGGCTGCACCAGTGCCCTGTGCCAGTCCCCAGGGCAGGGAGCACTGAGACCTGGGCACCTGGGGGGCTGCACCAGTGCCCTGTGCCAGTCCCCAAGGCAGGGAGGGAGCACTGAGACCCTGCCTGGGCACCTCGGGGGCTGCACCAGTGCCCTGTGCCAGTCTCCAAGGCTGGCACTCTCCAGAGGGACACAGGATGCCCTTGGGAGCACTGGATTTCCTGGGAGTGCAGCTCAGTAACAGCTCCCAGCTCAGGCACAAGTGCTCTTCTAGTTACTTTAAAAGGGAACACATCCCTTTTCTCATCCCCAGGAAAAAAGGACAGTATGGGGACATCACACATCAAAAATCCATCATCCTAAAGGTGGCTTAAAAACTGGTTCCATCCAGGCAGCTGTGCCAGCACAAAACAGGGATCTGTTACCTTGTCCAGGGAGCTGAGGACTGTCCCAGGCTGGACACTGGGGCTTGGAGCACCCTGGGACAGTGGAAGGTGTCCCTGCTCATGGCAGGGGATAGGAATGGGATAATCTTTAAGGTCCCTCCCAACCCAAACTATTCTGGGATTCCAATTATTTTATACAGAATAACACCACAGCCATCAGTGCACTTCAACAGCAAGAACCCTCCTGATTTAATTATTTAAATCCAACATTACCCACGCCAGCCCTACAGATTCCTGTTGCATCAATCCCTTTCCCTAAACACGTGGCCCAGGAGGCTGGGTGGTTGTGATTCCACACTTCTAAAAATGAGAGTGACGCCGAAGGTATTTTTAGGTCCAGGGAAGTGTTGCCCTTTAGCAGGAAGCTCTCCCCACCACCCAGTAAGGACCTGGCCCCTTATCTTTGTCATCTGACAGCTTCTTTTACTGTCTAAATGAAAATAAAAAGCTGCTTTTTCCAAATCAGCATTGGAAAACAGATTTTCGTACCAATATATGAGAGTTTCTGCTGCATTATGTTTTTCTTTAGTATTAAAAACACCATTGTTGCCCTTTAATGTTGAGATTCTCTGTCTGGTCATATATTTGCTAGAAGGGTTCATGACCTGACACACAACCAGTGAAATCAGGGGAGTGTCACAAACTGAGCACTCCTTTCACTTGAGCTACAAACAGGAGCATTTCTGTGCTTTGAAAATAAAAATAAGCACCAGCACATCAGATAAAACTCACAACCTCAGGGGTCAGGTAGAAGGTGCTGCCAGGGTCTTTAAAACAAACAAACAAAACAAGAACTGGAGAAGATGAAGTAGCCAGGAGCTCGGTGCAGTGACACACTGGATGCTATAAAGGCTATTACAGTGTAAGGAGGGAGGGTGCCCCCTCTCCCAAAGTACTCCAAATACCAAACTCAGCTCCTTTCATAAACCAGGGACATGGAGTTTATTGTCCCAACCTTTCCAGTCAGTAATAAACTGCAGTTTAGGTGAGAATAATACCAATAAACCACAGCAGGTGTGATCCCAAACATCCCATCTCCTGAGGAGGCTGCAGCCAGCACTTCTGAGCTTGCTCTGAAGAAAATGATCCCACTTCCAAGTCCAAACTGTCACATCTAAGGGTAGGACTGGGTCACACTCTCTCAGCCTGATTCATACTGCACTTTAAAATAAGTGCAATTCATCTGAGGGTCACAGGATGGTTTGTGTTGGAAGGGACCTCGAGTATCACCCAGTTCCAACCCCTGCCACGGGCACCTCCTTGTTTCTTTATAGTGACAAAGGGCCATTTAAAAGGTGTGACTGGAGAAAACCCTGACTATCCTGACTCATGTTGTAGCACTGCTGGGGTTTGGATAGAAAATTCCCAATTAATTATAAAGCCAAGATACTGAAGAGCTCCTATCAGAGGTGAACATGAACCTTATGAGATTGCTTTGAACTGCTGCCCTCTCAGCAGAAAGGTTCCTCCCCAATCTGGTGAGCATGAAGTGATTCTCCAAGTGCAGCTTCTCCATCCTCCTAGCCCACAAAGGCTCTGTGGCTTCCCTGCATCTCTGGCATCTGTCCTTGAAACCAGGATTTATCTACATTTACCATCTCTGGGGGAGAATTTGCTTCCCACGTTCTTTGAATTGGTTCCCATCTCCACTGCCCTCACAAACTCCTTCCCATCCATGGAGACAATACCTGGCCTGTGTCACACCCAGCTTCAGACAAGGAGTCACTGTCAGGACACACTGATTTCTCCAGGGGATGAGGGAAACCCCTCACCATGAGATGTGACAATAAAAGAGAGATCAGTTCACTCAGTCTCTTCAAAAAGATGCAATAACATAGACCACATAACCAAATATTTAAACACAACAGAGAACAGAAATACGCTTTAACTGTGATCTGAGCTTTTCATCCTTTTGGCTTTGTAAGACAGAATTTTGTGCCAGTACTGTAAATACCCAAGAGTATCCATAAATTTATAGCCAGTGTTGTAATTCAAATTTATGTCTAAAAACCAATGGCAATACAACTAAAGTCAGGACAGTCAAGAAGTATCTCTATCTTTCCACATCACACCTTCCACATGGACAAGGACTCAGGTGGGTTCTCTAAACCAGCAGTAGAAGCCCAAAAAATTAATCCCTCACCCATCTTTTCTCCTCACTGCAACACAAAAAGTGCCAAATGCCAAGTCAGTAACTACTGACCTTTAACCCCTGCCTGGGCAGCAGCCACTGCCCTCAGAAAGGACAATTTGGGGCTCTGCAAGTGCCCCATGGGCTCAGCAGCTTGGGACAGTCACAGAATGAGACCCAGACAGGAATCTGAGCTGTCCCAGTGCCCCAGGCCCTGGGAATGGTGCTTCCCTCCAAACTGTCTTTCCATGAAAGCACTGGAAAGCACTAAATAATAACCTCAAATGTGCCTCAGAAGCTTTTTTTTGGGCGGGGGAAGAAATATATCCTTCAAAATGCTGATTGCATTGCAGGCACTGATAAATTCAGTCTCAGCCACACTGCTGGGACACTCCAGAAATCAGCCTGTGCTAAATGCAGCATTCCTGTGTTCAGCCATTGCACCATGGAAGTTGTGCTTGGCTCCAGGGCTCTTATCATTGGCAACAAAACTGCTCTCAGGAACCAAAGAAAACAAACCGATTTAAGCATGAACTTCTTCCTAAGGCTTAAGTCTTTGGAGAGAGCAATAAACAAGATTACAACCAAAATACTTGTTCAAAGCTTAGCAGCAATGCAAACAGCATAAATTCCCCTGATGGACACTTGCATTTGTCTGCAGGAGGAGATGGAAGGGGAGAGGTTTAGCAATTGCCTGTTGGTGCCATCAGCCCAGGCCTGGCCCCATTTTGGCCCAGAGCTCTGCCAAGGATGCTCAGCACTGCTCTGAGCCTGTCAAGATGTGCACTGGACCAAGGGCAGGAAGAGAACTGCAGCACAAGTCAAAGGACACCCTCCAGAACTCACCAGTGTTCTCTGGCATGGAGGCCTGATCCGTGTTCCTCTCCTTCTTGAAGGAAATGTTTCCAAACTGCAGCACTGAGGACACCACTTTCAGCATGGCTGTGATAACAAAGGACATGTGGATCAGTTTAATGGCAGGGGGCTCAGCTTAACTCATTTTTCTTGTGTCACTTTCCTTCCAAATTCCAAGTAGAAGTACAGGGAGGAAATACAGTTTGTACTGTGCTTTTTGGGCAAATGGCTTGAATTCAACTCCAGTTGGAGTTAAGCAAACATTCTCTTCAGGCTGTCAAAGACACTGAAGCAACATTAAATTTGGTGACATTAAATTAGCCGTGTGTGTGTGTGTAAGAGAGCAAAGGACACTCCGAAAATTCATCCATAACTTACACAAGACCTCATCGTGTGAAAAGCCCATGATATGCATGGCTTCCATTGTCTCCTGGAAGTTATCCTTGTCTTGTTGCCCAGGGATGGGGATGTAGCCATTAGATAAAAATCTGTAGTTGTTAAATCCTTCGAGCAGCAGGTCAGCTGTGTTGGGGGGAAGGGGAAGAGACAGAAAAACAAGCTCAGAAATGCTGTTCACACCCACTCATGCTCTGTTCTCACTCAATTCCCCAGCTCTGCTTTAGGAAATCAGTTCCTCAGATGTGGCTACAAGCCAGGACAGCAGCTTCTGAAACCCTAAAAATACAAGTGCACCTCCCAAGCTGAGGCCAGACTCAGACTCTGTCTCTGCAGCAACCTCCAGGAGCTCTTTAATGCACTAAGCCTGCACACAGAACATTACCCAGATCTCAAATCCCCATCTGGAATATCCTAAAAGGAGGATCTCTGCTGAAAGGTAACAGACCCAGGCAGAAATGGAGTCAGGGATTGATGATCACCACATCAAGGCTGCTGAACACCAGCTTATCTCATACAGGAGGAGAGGATCAGTTCTCTGAAGTCTGTATCTTTATTAGCTTCACTTATCACAAACTACCAGAAATTCCCAAGGAGGTGAAAAAAAACCCAAACAGAGTTGAGATAACCACTCCAGCACTGCAATGGCTTGAAGAAAGCCTCAGGGTTTCATTAAGTTTCGGTTAAATTTCCCTGTAGACTGGAGGAGATCCAGCTGCCACTGCTGACCAGGGCTGGTTGTTCTCAGCTGGGAACTCTGCAGATTCAATCCAGGGATTCCCAGCCAGAGCCTGCGCAAACTGGGCTTTGGCATGGAGGAGACATCTGCATGAAACATCAGAGTGGCTCCCCAGCACATCTGATAAACACAGGAATTATTTCAGAGCAACCTGGCCTCTCCTTCTCTGAAAACTCACCATTCATGACCAAAGAAAAACTCAAACCCGCCCTGTCCCACTGAAATAACCAATGCAGCACCCAGCAGGTTTGGAAACAGAGGTTCCCAGCTTACACTTGAGGTGCTCTCCTGCTCCAGCCAGCAGCTGGTAGAAGATGTGGAAGGTCCGCTCGTCCTTGGCCTGACGCACAGCACGAGACTTCTCCAGCAAGTCTGGGAACACCTGAGTCAAGGGTCATCTGCTTAAAAATGTACAGAGCAAACAAGAGCTCCAGAGCAGGCCATGGAATCAGCCTGAGACCACAGAGAATTTTAGGAGTGATGCCCAGAGCAGCTGTGGCTGCCCCTGGATCCCTGGCAGTGCCCAAGGCCAGGCTGGACGGGGCTTGGAGCAGCCTGGGACAGTGGGAGGTGTCCCTGCCATGGGACTGGGTGAGCTTTAAGGTCCCTCCCAACCCAAACCAGGCTGGGATGCTATGACTGCACCAGGTCCAACATGAACTTTCAGTGACTAAGTAAGAGATTTCCAGCTGAGACTGGTAGAAACCCACCTTTCATCTCAGCAAACTCCTGACATTTCAGCACTCCCATCCCTCGGCTGTTTTTCCCTGCATTTCCCTGCATCTCCCTGCATTCCCTACTCCGTGCAGCCACCACTGTCTGCCCTGGATCAGCTGCAGTTTCAGTGAGAGGGAGCTCCCATCCTTCTCCATCACTTCTATTGAGGTCATGGCTGAACTCTTAATCCCAAAAACGCAGCAGCAGCTGAACTCAGAAGTCCTTTATCATCCAAAGTGCATTTGTCATTTCTTCCAAGCACTGCATTTTTCCATAACCATCCACACTGCCTTTAAACAGCTCCCAAATTCAATTTCTGCAGCAGGTAGTGCCTGATTAGCTGCCGTGAGCTGTAATCTTATTTAATTTTTTTATTTCTTGATATTCCATATTGTAAAGCAAATGTAGGACAGGGATTTGAAATGACACTGGTAAGGATGAGTTCCTGTGATGAAGAAAAAATTCCCCAAGAGTTAAATCCTCCTGTTTTCACAAAGTTCTGGGCAAAACAATTCATCTGGACCTTCCTAAAAGCTGCCTTCATTCCTGAGCTGTGGTGAATGAAAAAACATCACTTATCATTGCAGCATATTTTGAATAACTATAGATCTTTCCCAGCCTTATTGGGAAATCACATTTTCTGACAATTCCAAACATTTAATGCACTTCAGATCAAGCTGTTTAAAAACACAGGAACCAAATGGAAGCTTAACTACAGCATTGTTTATGATCAATATTCACTTAATGTTGCTTACCAAGACTTCTAATTTCATCATTTTATGACCACTCCACTGCTATTCTCCCAGAAAACAGGCTGAACTCAAAATTACACAATACATTTTTAGCACAGAGAAAACAACTTCAGGGATGGGCTTTCGGTGCCAGTATTTTTACTTGGTTTTACACTCATGAATAAAAACAAATCTTAGAGCTAAAACTGAATTAGCTCTGGTATTAACTATAATTAATTAAGTATAATAGAAGATTGTGTTATTGAACCTTCATGGGTATCTGGAAGAGCTGAGCAAGCAGGAGGAGGCCCAGCTCTGTCACTGGAGCAGGAGCATCCCTCTCCAGGCAGGAGCTGCTCCCAGCCAAGCTCCTGGCACCACTCGAGGCTCAGCCTCTCCTCAGGAAGGCGTCGGGGGATTCTCAGAAACGTTCCCAGAGCAAGCACATTTTACATGGTTTCCCTTTTTAACACACCCTGGGTTTAAGGCCAGGCTGAAAATCCAGCAGGTTTGAGAGTGTGGAATTTGGGAGTTTAGGATTTCCAAGCACGAGGAAGCCGCTGAATCGGAGATATTTGATCTGAGATATTTGATCTGAGCTGTTTTGAAACAAAGGAAGGGATGGATGCTGTCAAAGGAATGTCCGAGTGTGGCAACCTCTCTCTGCATTCCAATCAATTCTAGGGTCAAAAGCAAAACAAAGAAGGGAAGCTGCATTTTGCAAGGATGTGGCAGGAAAAAGGATACAGGTCTCAATGTTGGCCCCAACAATGTACCCAGTGACATCGAAGTTAATCCTGATGAATTTGCCCTGCAAAGAAAAAAAGATTTTTTCATAATTAGTTTTTGGTTTTTAATTAAGACAATGCTGCCTATATCAAACATAATCCAAACGCATTCATGGATCAAGGATTTCCCAAGTTCAGATGAAACCCTTCCCCTTCCACGTGCTCAGCCATCATTCCAATGGAGCACACTGCACACAAACACACTCCAAAGATTAAGGAACTCCTAGTCCAGACGTATTTGGAATCCAGACTTAGGAAAAACTGCTCGGAACAAGAGGCTCAGTTTTCCCTGAGCAAACACTCTGGCTGAGGTGGGAAGCTGAGATTCCAAGTGTGCACATTTCTGTAGCACTTTTTGGTGCCGGAAGGTGCTTCAACTCCTGGATCTCAGGTGCTGCCTGGCCCAAAACATTTCTCCTTCCTTTTCCAAGAGGAAGGCTGCTCCCTCCATGGCCTCTCTTCTCCAGCAGTTGGTGAAGAAAGGACCAAATTAAACAACAAACTCATTTCTCACAGCACATCTCAAATAAACAGCACATTTGCCACATGTGCTCGTGAAGGGCAGCTCTTGGAAGTAAAGCAGTTGCCAGTGGATTTTATTCCAGTTTTATGTCACCTCAGTTCCCCCATCTGATCTGTCACTTGCCTACAAACATTCCCAACAGGACACCAGGCTCTGACTGGGAGCTGGACCACTTTTAACTACATCATCCCCATATTTCCAGTTTGTGCCCATGAAATTGTCTGGTATTGCCCTGGCTGCAAAAATGTGAGCAAGCAGTGGGAATACCCAGTCTTTCAGCTGGCACTGGCAAATCTGGCTGTGGAATCTTTAATTTATCATTCAGAGGCTGCAGTGATGCTCATCTAAGGGCTGAATTCTGTTGACACCATCACAGCACTGAGTCCAGGGCTTTGGAAAAACCACATCAGAGGGAAGCATTTACTGCTGCCACATAAATCCAGCACTCTCCTATCCAATGCAAACCAGAGATTTATTCCCTGAAACACAAGAGAACTGCCCTCGGTAGAAGAAAAAAAGGGAAAAAATAAAATCCATTGGCCACTGGCCTTATTTGAGTCCTCTCTGGTGTTATCAGGAGCAGGGGAAGGCTGTCAAGCCTGCATGGCTGAACAACAACACCTCTCACTTGGTGGGAGGAGAGAGATTTTTTAAGTCAGGTTTTAAAATGGCTGTTAAAGATTATTTTTTTCTGCATGAGATGAGACCATCTGGAATGAATTATACTTGCTCCTTTATGAAAACAGAGCTGGAGCCATCAGAGTGATTATGTTCATGATGGCAATGCAGAGCTCAAAATAACACAAACCAGATGCTGACATCTTTTAGGGAAAAAAGTATTCTCATTAAATTAGTACAGCCTCTGATGGATTCAAGACAGGTAACAAAGTAGAATCATTGTGCAGTGAAACCTGTTGATATCATAAATCCTGTACCCAGCTTCTATAAGCACCAGGCAACATTATCAACAACAGGGCTATAAAATTTAAAAAGCTGAATTTCCACAAAACTCTGCTCTCCCTTCTCAGCTGAAAGGGCTGATGGATTTAGTCATCCAGTTTTCCAGAGTTCTTATCACTGGAGTTGAGTTCATGCATTATAAATCCAAGCAACTGTTGAAATGTCAAAGGCAGACAAGAAATCTTTCATTTGTTCTGTAAATTTTAGTGCTGTTCTCGCATGAAAAAAGATTTAATACCTCCTGTACACTTTTGAAGTTGTACTAAAAACATCTTCTCCCTGAAATAAGAGATGGCTTTTTTCTTTTTTTTTCTTCAAAGGAAAGGAAGTTCTAAGAAGTGGTAAAAAGCTATTTATTCACCCTGAGTTCCACCACAGTTTTTAAAACAATGGAACCCATCAGAAGTGGTTATCAGCCACCAAAACACTCTGTGAACAGGAGGCAGGGACCCAACAAAAACATGGAGCAGCAGCAGCAGTGCCTGACACCTGGGCTAAGTCACACAGGGGCTTTTTGACTTTCCTGCAGTAAATCAGTAAATTTAGATGGGTTTTATATGCAAGTTCTGCGTTTTTGTAGGAATTCAGGATGTTCTCTCCAATCCAACCAATTGATAAAGTCACAGCTATGGACAAAAAGGCTGCAGGCTTCCCCAGTCCCACGGGGATGCCACAGTCCTTCCCACTTCACAGCAACCCAGAGGATTTGTGCACACAAGCCCCAGCTCAGCTCCCCAGCACAGTTATATTTGCTAGATTCTGAGCACTGCTCTCAGCTCAGGGATGGCTGGAGTTAGAATTAAATAATGTTCTGCCAAGAGCCAGTGAGGAGGTGTCCAGTGACCCCCAAAAATGCAGAAGGGACTGTCAGAGAACCTGGGTTCACAGAGGGAGAGAACAGAGAAAGCTTCTGACACTAATTAGAGAAACACCTAAAGAAAGGTGATGTCTCCCTAGGCAGCACTCAGAGTCACAGACCCCAGACACAAGCAGGTACTCACAAAGCAGGAGGAGTAAGGAAAGGTGGTTTCTCCCTAGGCAGCACTCAGAGTCACAGACCCCAGACACAAGCAGGTACTCACAAAGCGCGAGGAGTTGTCGTTCTTCACCGTCTTCGCGTTCCCGAAGGATTCCAGGATGGGATTGGCCTGCAGCAGCTGCCGCTCCAGCTCCCCCTACAAACCACAGGGACACACCAACAAACACATTTATCTCCCAGCACCTGGGCTGCAGGGGACAATATTCTGCCTCTCCTGACAGTCACTCCCCTGGCTGTGGCACTGCCACCACCTCCAGGAGGGGATTCTCATCCTTCCCCTCGCTCCCAAACCTGCTGGGTCTCCTCCATCCAGGGATGAACGTAGCTGGATTTTTGGTGGTGTTTTTCTGGCTGGGGTTTGTTTATGAAAACACACACACAGACACACACAAACAGAGCAGGGACCAGATAGGACTTGATGGATGTTGAAAGTCACTGAAGATGGCAAAGAAAATTCACATTTAGGGCTAATGAAATCAGGCACAGACCTTGAGTGCTTAAGGGGAGAAACCAATTTAACTGCTTTAGGATTTTAGTGCAGGGTTATTCTTAAACTTCATGGTGACAGCTACCTCGGGACACCTATTTTCAAACTCACACATACCTATTTTCCAACTTACTTTCAGATCAGTGAAACTCCCCTTCAGTCAGCCAGACTGAAACTGCTCTCATTGCAACACCTCCGACCTGCCCACACCTGAGAGGGCCAGCACAGCACAGCAGAACTCAGCAACACCAATTACAAACATCACTTTCGAGTTGCTCAATCCAGCCAGCATTGTTCAGGATGTTTAATGCATTTGTTAAATGGTTCTGTAAGTTCTGGCCAATGAGTTTAGAATTTGAAGTACTTATCTCAAGGAAATTGCACAACAGCTTTTACAAGTGCTGTCCATGAGGAGGTCTGGTAACAAAAAAAAGTCTGTGCTGCTTCCAAGAGCCCAGGAGGCACAAATGTACACAGGAAAATACATTGTCTTCCTGCTCTGAAGGATGGTTTGGGAAAAAAAATAAGAAAGTGAAGCTGTCTGGAATGTAGTTTCCAAATCTGACGTTTGTGTTCATGAACCTGCTTTTTCCAATTATTTATAGTCTTGATGAATAAAGGTCCCAGACTGAGCATCAAAGAACAGGAAACATTAAGTCTCCTAAGGCTTCCACACGAGGCCAATTCTTAGACAGAAACTTTAAAAATTCACTACTTAACACCTAAAAGAGTTTTATTTGTATATTGAAATATATTTCAAGCTCTCCTGGAAATAAATGGCTGCTCCTTCTTTCATGTGACCTCAAGTTTATCTGCTCAGAAGGTGCTTACTTCCAAATGTATTCCCTTTGGGACTACGTATTCCCTGAATTCTGGAGTAAATAAAGGAGGAATAAATGCAGAAGGAATAAATGTGGGTGTCAGCTCAGAGCACACCCAGGGCTGCCACGGTGACAGTGTAAAAGCACTTTTAAACTGACAAAAAACCTGCAACTGGAGACAATCTGGATGCCTGTTACACCCAGCCTATGCTGTCTGCAGTTGATATTCTCCAAGTTTCCCGTGTAAAGGTCTCAGATCCTGGGAATGCTCCCCGCTTCCCTCCCGCTCCCCTCTCCCCGCGGGCTGCCAGCTCCTGTGGGCACACCGAGATCCAAGGGAGCATTCCTCATCCTTGATCTTGGGATGAACCCCAGCGTGCCCAGCAAAGGCAGCGAGTGTGGCACAGCGAGTGTGGCACAGCTGGCACGTCCCACTCTGAAATATTTTGGGAAAGAACTCCACTGAGTGCACAGGGACTGCTCCATGGGCACAGCCGTGTCCTGGGAGCTGCAGGGCTGTGCAGGGCAGCCTCTGCAGGGCAGCACCAAACACAGCTACCCAAAATCTCTGACTGGAGGCAGGGAAGGAAGGGCTCAGAGCTCTTTTTTACAATCAGCCCCGAGGAGCTGAAGGAAGCAGTCGGATCCTCAGCTGTGGGTGAAAACCATGGGAACGAGCAGGGCTCCGTGCTGCACACACAGACCCGTCACAGCTGTCACCAAGGGAAGCAAACCCCTCACTGTGGAAAAAGGCTCCTGATTTAGGAGTTCTCCTCTCTCCATGGACTGCTTTCAGCCAAAACCAACTCTCTTTTTGAGGAGCTCAGTGTTTTGCAAAGGCACTGAACTCCAGAGTGTCAGTTTGGCCTCTGGGCACAGCTCCTGCGTAGGCATCTCCCCAGAACTTGGAAAAAGCAGTTTGGGAATTGTGGGAAGAGTGAGGTCATGCAATAGTTCATGCAGGGCACCACGAAGACAAGGCCAGGTTATTGTCTCAGTTTCAGAAAAGCCAGCAGCTCAGTGACTGGGTTTGGGGGAGGCCTGGGGGAGGCAGGGGGAGCTCCGTGCTACTCACATACAACAGGGATCCACTCTGGAGTTCCAAATGACATTGAAACAGAGATGTTAATGATTCCATGGCTTATGCAGTATCAGCAGCCTGGGATTAGCATTTTCCACAGACACAGTTTTAACCTTAAAATGTTCACCAACAAACGTTTTGTGCCAACCCTGACACACCAGCTCTAAGCAAAAGGAGGGTTAAAGCAAACACCACTCCGTCTATTTTTGGACTTGACAAATAGCTTAGTAAAAACCCTCAGAACTGACTGATGTGTGCAAGGAGGGAGGATTAAGTTAAACACTAAGAATGTCTGCAGCTTCTGAAAATGAGACCATGGGCTCGGACACACAGTTGGGTTGCAGAGGTTTAACGTGGTACCACACACTCCCAGAGGCATCACGCTGTGCAGGGATTGCTTTTTGCATCCAATATACCCAATGGAAGCTTCCTTTCCTATTTCCCTTCCCACTACAGTTACACTGCACTAATCAGCTTCAGAGAAATGCAAGGGGAGAGTTCACCCAGCTGAACTAACCCAGGGGAGCTGCTTCACTTTCCAAGGTTGGTTACACCCTGAGGAGCTCTTGCAAAGCTTTTTCTTTATTTAAAAGCTCGTGCCCAGGACAAAGGCATCACTGACCAGCTCGGGTTAGAGGGGAGCATTTATCTCGTGGCAGCAATTGTTTATCCCTTTCCACAGCCCTCAATTTCCACCTCAGCCTCCTGCAGGTGAACTGCCCAGCACTGGAGCACTGCAATTCCTTCTCTCACCCAGAAAAGTGGGATCAAACAGAGACTGCTGCTGTCCCCAGGGACAGGGGATCAGGAGCAGGGATGGGCAGTGTGATCTGCTCAGCAGCTCCGGCCAGCCTGAGCAGGGAGAGCTCAAATGAGCAAACATTAATTCAGGCAGCAAACCCCACTCTGCTCACCCCACTCATCCTAGAAAGTCAGGGGGAACTCTTGATTTCAGAAGGCTTTTGGTTAAGCCAAGCCTTTTACACTGGAGATCAAAGTCTCCATTGGTGATTTGGAAAGCTATAAAAATACTCAGACAAAACAGTTAACCAAAAAAATTTTGTAGCTTCCATTAATCCAATCTTTTATTTAGTGCTTTGTTTAATATTTTAAAAGTGTTCTGCACTCTCTCAGCAGCACATTACCCAATGTACACAGGGTATTTTGGAGGAGGGTGGCTGGAGAGAGGGCAAACCTCTCACTTCAGGGCTTAAAAGTGGTTAAAAGTCCTTTGCAATGCTGAGAAACTCATGAGCTGCTCACTCTTCCCTCTCTCAAAGCCAGTTAAATACTTCCAAAACTCCCTATTAGCTGTGTATTATTCAAGGTTTCCCACATTATCAGCACAAAGAGAAGAATATACATCAGTTCACCTATTTGATTTTAAAAGCATTAAAAAAAAACACTTGCCTGGTGTTTCACGGGTTTGGGTGATTCGGGCTGTTCATTGCAAACAAACAAATGATAAGTTAGCAAGCAGGCATTCCAGCTGCATGTCACATCCCCAATTAGCACTGTCAGCACGTTTAACTACACACTCACTTCACAGAAAGTTTCATAGAAACTGCCCAAATTCATTTTAGAACAGAGGTCATTGGCATGTGCAAAATACTGCAACCTGTGTTTAGGCAAAGGACTAATTACAGCTGAGATGACAGACAGCCCTGGGGCAGCGAGGAAAAGGGCAGCAGTTGCATTATTTGGGCACTGCTTTCAAAATTAACCCCAAGCCCAAGTCCCTTTCTCACCAGCCTTGGGCACTGGGAGGTGGTTTGGATGGAGGAGATGATCACTGCCCTTCAACACTCACAGAGGTGATGGAACAACACGAGGGAAGCCACACAAAGGAGTCTGGGGGTTGGTTTTGCTCTGTACTACAAATATTTAAGAAATATAAACCCACATTCAAGACAAGACCTTTGTTTCTTTCTGACAAGCACCACCACGAGCAGCAGCACAACCTTAAAACTGGAAATTTTGCCAGCAAGAAGGACAAAAGGAACGTGAAGGCAATAAAGTAAAATAAAAACCCTTCAAAATTCAAATCTGCACAGCTTCTGCAGAAATATTCAATTCCATTCTTTCTTCCTTGGCTCAGTCTGTGAGTTTAATAATCTCGAGCTTCATATCTGAGTCCCTGGGGCAAAATATTGTGGAGAAAGACACTCAACAAGAAATTTTTATAGCAAGCCAAATGCACTCCCTCTTTCTATGACTCTTATTTTATTAGTGCAGAATGACAGATTCTGACAGATTTTGACAGAGGTCTGCAAAGCAGCTGGCAGAGGTTTGGCTTGTTCAGATAAGTAATGTGAATTTTCAAAGCTGCCAGGGAAAGATGCCCTCCTGGAATCATGGAGGAGGACAGGAACACCTCAGAATTCAGAGGAATTTCATTTGTTTATATTTAGAAAAGACAAACTGCACTCTTGGGTGTCCATTCCTGTCCTACTAGAAACAGAACTGAGCACAATCAGACACAGATTTAACTCCTCTGTGTTTAAATTAGGGCACTTAAAGCCCACTTGGGAAACCCAGGGGAGCTTTAGCCGATGTGAGCCTACCCGAGATCCTGTCCTTCAGAAACTAATTCTGTTTCTTTAGAAATTAATAAAACAAATTAAGCAATTGAGCATTTCAGCAACCAAGGCAAAGCAGCCACTGAAAGCAATCACTAACCTGAAAGTAGCAGTAATGAGTTTTGAAGTTTAAAATAGCACCAACATGAAAGCTGGGGTTTAGTGAAAATAGAGGCAGTTTGGGGTGAAAAAGCTTTGGGGAAACCTCAGAGCCCCTTCCAGTGCCTAAAGGGGCTCCAGGAGAGCTGGAGAGGGACTGGGGACAAGGGATGGAGGGACAGGATAAGGAGATGGGCCTTAAGCTGAAGGAGGGCAGGGATAGATGGGATACTGAGAATAAATACCTCCCTGTGAGGGTGGGCAGGCCCTGGCACAGGGTGCCCAGAGAAGCTGTGGCTGCCCCTGGATCCCTGGCAGTGCCCAAAGCCAGGCTGGACAGAGCTTGGAGCAGCCTGAGACAGTGGGAGGTGTCCCAGGGGCTGGAACAAGATTGGCCATAATACAGTGACACCAACACAGGCACTAAAACCCTATTTCATTCTTTTCTCTCATCCTGCCTCTCCTGCTGCACAGGAGAATGATGAGCCACAAAACTGAGCTGTTTGGAAGCCTCCTTTCCTCCCTTCTCCCTGTGTCCAACCTGTCCAAACCCCTCTGCAGACACATCACCCTGCTCCCCACACTCACCTGCTCCCCTGTAGCTCCCTGCACAGCCCTGAGCCCACAGAACACCCGGGAGAGGAGGGCAGAGGGCTCTTGTGGGGCTGAGGAGCCTGGCACAGCTGCCCAGCCCAGCACACACCGCTGTGGGTCAGCTCTGGCCCGAGATCCCCGAGCTAAAGCAGTGCTGGTTTCTATAAAGCTGGTCCTGAGTAAACACAACATGCTTGGAGCAGGCAAAATATTCAGTTTAAAGTTCCTAACATTGCCACCTCAATCCCTCAAATTCTTTAGAGCTCAAGGTGAAGCAAAAGTTTTCAGTTTTTTACAGACCCCTTCCATCTCCTGTCCCTTGCTCCAAACCAACCAAGACCATCCTGTGCCTGCTCTGCCTCCCAGCCAAGCTCACTGCAGCCAAAAATTCAGATTTATTTCCACCCCACCTTCAGTCTTTAGAGGAGCTCTGGTTTATAATCCCCAGCCAAGCACCTCTCCCTGCCCTCCCCTGCTTGGCTCTGGAGAGCCCAGCCTCTATTCCCAGCTTTAGGGACTGCTGCAGTCTCACCTGGCTCTGCCAAACCCCACAATTACTGAAGTTTCTCTTGTACATTTTTACCACCACCACCTCCTCCCCACACTTCCCAGCGCAGCGCCCAAGACAACATCTTGGGATTACACAGGAAATGAGGCACTGGGGCTCCAGATTCCACACTCCAAAACCAGGAATCGTTACTACTCAGGCTGGAATTCCAGCCCCTGTGGCTGCCCTGTGGGATTGACTCCATTTCCAAGGACGATGTGCTGAGGGCTGAGCAGGACTTTGTCAGCTCTAAGGAAAGAGGGATTTTGGGACAGAAAAGCCTCATGGACAAGCAGCTGGATGCCAGCCATGCCAGGCTGTGCAGGGGATGGGCAGAGATGCTCCTCACAGACTGAACAGAGCTGGAGAAGGTCCCTGGTGAGCCCCAGTGACACCAGTGCTGCTCTGAGGTGTCAGACTGGGGCTCCTTTGCTTGGTTCTATTTTTACAGCACTCTGTCAGGCAAATCAAAGTTAACCCTAGGCTTAGCATACAAATTGCTTCATTTAAAAAAAATAATCAATGAGACATTCAAACAGGCTCAGAAATATGCATGTCACTGATAATTATCTGTAACAGGATGGGTACAGACAGACTGCAAGTCAGGGATTAATTTAACAAGCCTATTTAGCATCTTCTTGTGCACAGGGTTATTCACAGGTTCTACAGACTGCGGATCACCACCAGCCCTCCACAGCTTTCTAATGAATATGAAACAGCAACAAATTGGGGCTGCTCCTATAACCCCCATTCTGACACTCCCCAACTTTCCAGTGGCACCTGTGAGGGTTAGACCTTCTTTGTTTCCAATATATAACCAAAAATAATTGCTGCAGAACAAGGGACACTCATTTGTATTTTCAAAATTGGTTTGGTGACACAAACATTCTGCATTTTTCATGGATATATGGCAAATTCAGTGCTCACTGTGGTACTGCACTGAATGAAGGGCACGATCCAAGACTTTTATTTAGGACACTCCCCTACCCCTATTCCTTGTGTTCCACATCCCAGCTTTCCCCTTTCCAGTGCCTTCACAGGCTCCCTGAGAAGTTGCATCATCTCCATCCCTCAAGATTTTCAAAACTCAGCTTTACAAGGGCTTGGGCAATGCAATCTCATTTTGAAGGAAGGCACATTTTGAGAGGTGTGTGGACAAGAGGCTTCCAGAAGTGTCTCAGCCTGAGGTATTCCAAACTGTCAACAGTACATTTATACTTGGTGCAAACCCTGCACAATTCCCTCCTCTCCAAAAACCCGTTGGCAATTTTGCTTCTGTAGAAATTGAAAAAACACTGGGTTTGTTGAAGGCTGCATAGTGGTAAAGCCAAGAATATTCATAACTCAAAACCTCCACAGAAAACCAGTTCTCATGGATGATGTCCCAAACAGTGACCCCCAGAGCCACAACGTCCCAACACAGAGCCATGAACACAGCCCTGACACTGCTGACACTCCAGTCCTGAGACACCTCCTCCTCCTGAGGTTTTCCTGCAGCCCACAACTGCAGCACTCTCAGGCTGCTCAGCAAACACTTACAAAGACTAATTTTCATCTTTTCTGTGTGACAAACCAGCACCAGTCTGAATAAGTATCAACACACAGACTCACATTATTTGTTCTTGATTAAAGCAAAAATTCAAGTTTCCCCATACACTTCACTAAAGTTCTCCAAACCTACCTGCAACCTTTCCTTCTCTCCCACTTCATCCTTGCTTTTTTTACCTTCACAGACTGGTCAAAAGTCACCTC
The DNA here is from genome assembly GCA_013397055.1 of Pachycephala philippinensis. NCBI lineage: Eukaryota > Metazoa > Chordata > Aves > Passeriformes > Pachycephala > Pachycephala philippinensis. Next base: position 69,797 of record VWZT01015593.1, on the reverse strand, counting down.
GTGTTCCTACACGAGTTTGAGCCTTGGCACATTCAGGAATGTGTTAATATGAAGTGCCCTGCATTAAACTTACAGAAGTTGTAGCTGCTACAGGGGGGAAATGGCCTCAAGCTGTGCCAGAGGAGGTTTGGGTTGGATATCAGGAGGAATTTCTTCACTGACACAGTGGTTAAACATTGGAACAGGCTGCCAGGGAGGGGATGGAACCAGCATCCCTGGAAGGGGTCAGAAAATGAGTGGAAGTGACACTTCATGGGATGGGTTAGTGGGAATGGGGTATTGGTCAAAGGCTGGACTTGGTCTTAGAGGTCTTTGCTGTAATTCTGTAAGTCTCTAATTCCAGAATTCCATAAGATAATGTAGTGTGAAGGTTCCAGCCACCACAGACACCTGGATTAGCACTGGAAAACCAGGCACGTGCCAGTTGTGATTACAGCAAGACACTGTTTGGAGCAAAGCTGAATTAATACCTCACTGCACAGAGATCCAAGCGCCCATTACAACAAATATTCAAACCCATTCCTGTTTTATAAAAGCAAAGATTCACTAAAAATTCAGTGCAAATGTTAAAGCCTGGCAGGAAATCTGAACAAAGTTCTGTATAAATCAGAGTTGGTTTCAAGCTACCAAAAACCCCAATATTCTCTGATATAGAAGTATATACTCACTTGTTTACAGTGCAATAAAATCTGAGCTTTTAATTAGATGCTGGCTTCTAGATATAGCAAGTCTACAGCAGTTTTTAAGATGGATGATTTTTCCCATTCACTAGTTAATTTTTGAAGGCACAGAAAGCTTGTTCACAAATATAGTACCAAAAACTGCATCCAGGGGGAACTAAATTCAGTTAAAATTGCCTAGGTTTATTGAATTTTTTTGAAAAATGGGGTTTATTGCATCAGAAAGCTTTGCTTTTATTTGTATAAAGCCTTTAATTTCACAACAGAAATTAAGCAGCTGACATGGACTAGAAATTTTGATGTAACTGCTCATCTCAGCCACTGCTAAAGAGAAAATAATAGTTGAGACAAAATTACACAGATTATATTACAGTTTATCTTTAATTTTTAAAAAGTCATTTTTTCAAATGCAAAGATGGTAGTTTGCAAAAAGAGCAATAAACAAATGAGAAAATATCCCAACTTACAGGAATATTATGGTCCTTTCTTCCTTTATGGGAGGAAGCAACATGAGCAAGGTACTGAATAACCTTCTTCGTGTTCTCAGTCTTCCCGGCACCAGATTCACCTCTGCAAAACAGGGCACACATTCTCCTCAAAATCCATCTCCAACAGCTCAGCAACCCTTTGTTTACAGCACCTCACTCCATCCCATTTATGGCTCTGACTCTGCAGCAGACCTTCAGTGACCCCCTAAAACCAACAGCAGGGATGTTGCAGGGAACTACAAGGTATTTGTTTAAAATCCTTCCTTCATCCTAAAGATCTCCTGAGCATTAAGATGTTGATACGAGGTGTAACATCAGTTTGATTAAGAGCTTTTGGCTTTGTAGTCAAACTCCTCTGCCACCCAAGGTAACATGAAACATTTGTCCCCTGCCCTGATCACTGCAGACAGGATTTTTCAGGGTGCAGATACATTTTTATTTTTAAATCATGATATATACACACACGGTTTTATGCTTAGTATGATTGTAATATACTTTATATACCAGGATTTGGTTATCGGAATTCCCAAGTTAAGGGAAACACTCAGTACCTTTAGGAGCCAGATATATAGTGCAGTAAAACACACTTTAAACAAGAGATTCTTTCCACTGCTCATCTCAGACCCTTTGCTAGGTTAACAATATATTTAAGGCCACAGGGCTACATGAAACCATTAAGAAATGAATTCATCAGTGCAGAGTGGCAGAGTTCACAGATCAATAAAGATAGCAAATGCACATTTCATTTTTAAGCCAGAGGTGGATTTAAAGCAGAATATGTTTAGACAGAATTGATGGAGAGGTTTTCAGGAGATATTCAAGGCAGGAAATGTGACAAAGTTCACGTCCCTGCAATCACAAATGATGTTAGTACAGCTCTAAAAATTACAGTTTGGGGTTTTTTTCCTAACCTAGGTCTGATCTTTAGACAAATCCACCCCCCAGAGGGATGCAGGTGTGCCTCAGGCAGGACTCAGTGGCTGCAAACCACTGGAGGAAGATTTCCAGGGAGACAGCAGCTGCCATGAGCAGCTCTGACGTGTGGGAAGCTGAAAAGGATTTTATTATGGGGATTTGCATGGAAAGAGTGGAAGCACTCCTGCCATTCAACAGTTGTTCAAAAATTAACAGTTTGGACGCCAACTCCTTTGTAAGAATGACAAGCACACATTTTCTCTGCCTGCTTATTTCTGCTCTAAGCTACTTATAATGGAAATGTTCATTTACCAGGGGAATTCAAGCACCTTCTTTTGCAGCCTTTTTCATCATGCTGTACACCTCAGTTTTGTAGCTAATCTGCATTTGCTTAGGGACTCAGTACTCCAGACCTGCACTTCTTGATCAGGTAAGAGCTGAGGAGCATCCCTATCCTCACCCTGCACTCAGCAGGGGCACAAAGGAGATGAGAGAGCACCTGGAATTTTAATTCTGTATATGCAGGAAGGATATTGATACCACCCCCAGATTTTTGAGAGAACAGACTCAAACATTCTCATTGCTCCTCACCTTCCAACACTCTAAAATCACAGAAACCCCGTGGGGAACGGCCCTAAGAGAGGGGAGCCTCTGCTAAGGGGTGGTGGGATGGCCATTTCTGCACCCAGGAGGAAGAACCTCCATTCACAGCAGCTCGTGGGACTCCTCACAAGAGCTTCAGGTGAAACAGCTTCTGCTGGACCTGACAGAACAGCAGCAACCCCCAGGTCTGGCTGCAAAACCCTGGAGAAAACGGGAGCTGTGGGATATCCCACAGCCTCACTGAGCCAGCTGTGGCTGCAGTTCCAGAGGGTTAACCAAGGGCCCCTGTTTTATTGGTGGCATCTGCTTCTTGCAAGCAGCTCCCTCAGCCTGTCTAAAACCACTTTGGTTCCATTTTTCCTCACAATCACTGGAAAACACCACAGAATATGAAAGATTAGAAAGCAGTGCACTCAATCACTCAAAGCTTTCCAGAGACAGAGAGGGCAGTTCCCTGCAAACTTGGTGACTGGGCTGGCTTTGCTCATGGAAAAACCTGGAAGGTCCTACCTGAAAAGCTGGTTGCAAAGGAGATTACTCTGAGAATTGGCTAATGGATAACTGGGTTTCCTTTTTGCCAAGATACCACCAGTATGAAACCCAGAAACTGGGTGTACTTTGGGACCGCTACAAGCGGAACAACACCCTCTGACTTAATGAAAAATCCCATTTCCACCCAGCCCAGAGTCCCCACAAACAAGACAAATGTGAATGCTGATAAGCAGAAAAAAACCCCCAAACCATCAGGTGCCAATTCTTGCTTCTCAAGTCTTTATTTCTCATTTCCCTTTCACTGCAGTGTTTACATTAACATAATTCATGACCATGAGCAATAATAAAAGCAGCTTTGCCTGTTTCTAGATGTGTATTAAAATATGCTAATGCTAAAACTATTCCAGCAGGTAAGAGAAGCAAGAAGCACAGCAAAATATACATTTACATTTTAAAACAATACAATTTGTTCTTATTGTCAGCAGAGCTTGGGAATGCACTGTTAGTTGTGCCTGTAAAGCTAGAGAAATAATCTTTTCTGTCAAATCACAAGAAGAAAGTTTATTACATTTTAAAGGAGGGAAATCTCCTCTAACACATGCAGTGCAGAGAAGCTGGTACAATAAATACAGCTCAGATGTCAGCCTTGGAAAAGGGCAGCACGGGGTTGGAAGAGTCAGCTGCAGACACAGCAGCAGAGCTGCACAAGCACAGGAAAAGGCAGCTTGAAACACATTCCTTGTGTTAAAAGCCCTCTAAATCTAACAGAGGGGTATTTTAGAGAGAGTCTTTATGCAAGACCTCATTCAAAAGCAACACTAACGGATGTTATCATCCCAGTCCTGCTCTCCCTGGAGCTTACAAGAATGCCAAACGTTTCCTGCAGCATCGTGTCAAATAGCTCTGCTGCCATATACTGTGAAAGAATTAGAAGATTTAGGATAAAGTCCTTTGCATATATAGGAATAATGACATCTGCATACTTTGGTTCTTTCCCAGGAGTGCAAACACGTGGATTATAAAAATAAATTAAATTCTTCTACCTCTATCGACCTGCCCAAAAAAGGTAAACTCTGAGTAACACCATGTACAATATTTATGGAATGGGGATGCAATCACGAAGCTAAAGCTTAACTTTTTCAAACCCTTGTTTTAATACAACTCAATCTGTTACCATAACTTAAACAACTAAAGCCCTGGGCTGAGAACCAGCCTTACCTCAGTCAGTGGCAGCTCTGCTAAAACTGCACTAGGCTCATGATTTCACCTCTTCATTTCGGGCTCAGCTCCACTGGTGGAATCAAAACCTTATGGGGCTGAATGGAAACACTCAGCTCCACCATGGGCTGTGCCAAACAGTGCTCCCAAGGAAGCAAACCCTCCTTGGCTACAGTTGGAAAAACAAGGTTATTCCATCACTTCACTGAGGGATCTCTCCCTTGGAAGGCACCTTCCAGGGACAGGTCAAACAAAGCCTGACAGTCACTGGTGAATTTATGCAGCATCCCATGTCCAAGTGCTCTTCCCTAGAGCAGCAAAGCTGCTGCTTTGAAGCAGCTTCATGCACATTTAAAATAGGAAAAGTTTAGCCAGCATGAGCACTTTAAAGTTTAACATGGTTTTGAATTCATTGCATGTAAAGCTGGAGTGTCATTTTCAGCAAAGCCGAGAACTCTCCAGGCAAATTTATCCCAGCTCCAATTTGCTTAGCAAAAACCAGGCACTGACTCAACCAGCTGCAGTTCTTTCCCTGAGCAACTCGAGCCCAAGTCTTGCACAGAAGGCACTTCCACTACTGAATGGATTCTCCTCTGTGGAACAGGCAGAACAGACAGGGAGAGGGAGAGGGAGAGGGAGAGGGAGAGGACTCGCAGGTGACAGAGCACAGAGGCAGCAGGCAGGGATGGGAGCTGCTCTTCCCGGGGAGCAGCATCCTTTCCCCACAGCAGCACCTCCAGTGGCAGGTGTTATTCCAGAAACAGGTCAAGTACCAGCTCAGGAAAGTCCTATTCCCCGAGAAAACACTGTTTCTGGAGGAAAACACTAGGGAAAGAGTTATTTTCCTTACTGTCCAGCAGGTTTGAGGCATTCACACATCTTGTGACAGTGACAGCACCCGGCGTGGCAGGGCCACCACCTCTCCCTGACCTGGGAAATGCTTTATGGACTTGAGGGAAGTCAGACGAGTTTAAAGTTGTTTACTGAAGGCCCACGGCACAGACTGGCCCCTTTCCAGCCCCCTTCCCCAGAGAGCCATGAATCCATGAGCAGAGGCTCCCCAGAAGGTACAAAGTGCCACGAGCAGCCCAGGGCAGAGGGACACACACATCCAAAGGAAGCTTTGCAGTTCAAAGACAGGCTGTTCTTTATCTTGCTGCCTGGGCACAGTCTGCAGACTGACAATATTCCTGAAGGTGTGGAATGTGTTAGGATGGTCAGCTGCAGCTGGAGATCATCTCTGTGATTTAAATTCCTTAAAAACTAACCCAAACAAGTCGGGATTTTACATTTTGGATGCCTGGGTCACTCAAACCTTTCCTCTGTCCCAGGAATTTCCCTGGTTCTGTCCCTCCTGATGAGGAACAAGCTCTGGGATGAGAAGTTCACGTGGGTGCAGAGGGACCCCTCCTGTGAAGAAGTGGCACCACTCCCTTGGCACCTGGGCAAGTTCCCAGCACACAGAACCCAACCTGCTGCTCACAGCTCCCCTGGCCAGCAATGCTTCCTTCCATGGAAGCAGCCACTTAGAGAAGGCCCCAAACCATGGAAACATGGAAATATGCACTTAAATTGTTTGGAAGAGAAAGTAACTGCCTATGTAAGAGCCCCAACAATGGCCTTTTGTCCGTGTCACAACAGCAGTTGCAAAGAACAGAGGAGACACTTATTCTCAAGCACAACCGAGCAGATCATCTGCCAGTTACAAATTAACAGATATTTACAGACAAGACGTGTAATTAAAGGGTGTCTTAATCACCTGGCTTATTTTCTGCAAGAGGTATAACTGATAGTTTGGAAAAGAGGCATTAATTGGCTTTACTATTTACGAGGCTGCTTTAGAGCTGCTTCCTTTCCCTCCTGATGCTTCACATCATCTCCACACCACTGGCCCAGGGAATGTTACCAGCTGGACTCCAGCCAGGGGTCGTACACAAAAATGTTTGGTATTTGCTGCTGTTGGCCTTTAATAAGCAGCCTCTATTCCCTCCACACCCCATCACTCCTACGGAAGCCAGCTCAGATTAGATATCCTTGTAGGGCTGCAAGCATCTGCTAAACACCTATTTATCAGGCCCAGGCCCAGTTTTGGGAATACCAGAAGGCTGTGGTAAGAGTCTCCACTTCAGAACACGCTGGCTTTAAAAGTGCAGCACAGCACATTTTCAGAGCTGACTTTCTTCAGTATTTCCCAAATTCCTAATTACCACAAAACAAATTTCTTCATCTTGGTCATCAGCCTGGCATGCTCAGTGAGCAGAGAAACACCAGAACTTAACAAAATAGCAGCTGCAGCTTCTCCAAGAAAAAAAAAAAAAAAAAACAAAACCCACCCTGAAACGCTCTTCAGCACAGCTTCACATCCCACAGAAATGGGAAAATGTGCAGGGAGGTCTGGGAATGCTGCAACGTTGGCACCACATCTCTGTACAAATCACTGATGGATGCTGAGTCAACACAGGCTGAAAGCTACTGCTTTTATTTATATATATTACTTATATTATCTATATATTACTTATAAGCTAGAAGGAACATGAAGTTTCTGGAACTCCACATATTTTCCTTTCTTTTCAGCAAACTAAGAATTTACGGACAAAGTCCAAAATAAACTTTCATTTGCACTCCAGTCAAGGGGGAGTGATGAGATGGAAGTTGGTGAAGTCCAGCTTCCCAGAAAAGTGCTGGTTTTGAGGGCTGCTCGTTTGCTTTTCGTTGAAAAGCTGCATGAACTAAACTCCAAAGCAGAGGAGAGCTCCAGCAGCCTTTCTCACCATCTGTTAGTGGTTAGCAGCCCAAGACTAAACCATCCAACTTCAAAGCTAAAAAGAAATTCTCACCATTACTGTTTGTTCAGCTCCTCCCATCTCATCTTTAGCCAGGCAATAATCTGGCTCTCACCCATGGACTGTCCAATGGATTTGGGAGCTGTAGACGTTCCTGTCTCCTGTCAGCCCTGGTAAGCTATCCTTCAAATGCCATTACTGCAGAAGTGACTGCCCCTCGTCTAAAGGCCATGCAAGGTAAAAAAACAGGAAACTTCATCAATAGAGGCAGGGGGAGAGAGGTGAAGATGCAAAGCAGGCAGACCTTCAGCAAGCAGTGAGAGGGAGAGCTTTGTCTGCAGACAATTGCTGTCCAGGCAGTGGGAGCCAGGGAAATGACAGGCACACCACAACTGTCCACTCAGCTGAGGGCACCACTCCCCATGGCTTTTTCCCCATTAGCTACCCTGAACCACTCCTACAGGAGAAATGAAAAAGTGTTCTGAGGGCTGCCAGCTTCAGTAAACAGCAGGGTCAATCAGGTGATCCAGGTCCTGAGACAGCAAGTGTGGGATGAGAAGACGAGCTTTATGAACTGCCACAGGAGTTCCTGAAACCACCTCCGGTGTGGTTAACACACTCTCCTTGCACTTTATTTATTCCTGCCTTAGTCTAGGACCTGCAAAACCAGTGGCATGAAGGGGGACACACAATTTACCTCTTCACCAGAGGGAGCAATGCAAGGCAGAGCCAAGCCCAGCCAAGGCGGAACCCAGCACAGGATGCACAAACTCCATGCTCTGTACCAGATACAAAACAGGGATCAATTGTCCACTCGGTACAGAAGGATCAAAAGCTCACAGGAACCTTAGAGGTGAGGTAATGACAAGTTGAAGGCAGGAGAGCTTAGAGGCTTTCCAGTTTGGAAATGAGCAGATTGGACAGTCACCAAATCCTTCAGCGCCGCCACTCCAACGTTGTGGGCTCAGCTGACCACGCAAAGGAGAGTAAAGTTCATGCACAGACACAAAACATGAAGCTACTTCAAAACATTCACCTGGGGCAAGCACACGCTGCCAAAGCATCCACAAACACACGAGAACAAAGCCTTTCTTCTTGCTCTGGGATCCCATCCCTGCTCTGAGGGCTGCTTTGTGCATTGCACATGAAATAGTCATCACATGAAAACAGAAGTCCTGCTAGGAGCAGCAACCACAGACCTAGCCTCAATTAACTGGATCAACTTTTATCCTAAGTACAGAACTCCTTTTGCTCCTGTGTCCTTAGGCCTCAAGAATCTAGTATTCATGGTATCCACAGCTGGATAAAGCACGCCTTGAAAGGATCCACCGTCAGTCCTGTACAGACTCTGAGAGTTAAGGCATTTCTGCAGGAAGCAGAAGATGGAGAACTGAATCCCTTCATGTCAAGAAGGAAACTGAACCCAGGACTCCTTCCAGCAGTCAGTCTCCCCACTGAGCTATTCCAGGCAGCGGGATCCTCCCAAAGCACGTCCCCAACACACTGGCACCCAGGAGAGAGGCACCCAAGCACTGAACCTGCCCCTGTCCCTCAGCCACCTGAGCATGCTGTGTTCTGTGCAGGCCTGGTCACTGCAGGCAGCTTCAGGACAGAGCAAGGTGTGGTTCCCAGCACAGATGAACCATCCTGACCCCAGGCTGCTCCCAGCAGGGACAGATTCCCTGCTGCACCTCGTCCCTCCAGGCTGGCACACAGAGTGCTGGCCCAGGGGACTGGACGTGAAAAGCAGCATTCTGTGCAGGGCTGGGCTGGGCTCCCTGAGCACGCAGGGAATCCTTATCACACTGCCTGCTGCTCCCAGCCAGCACAGGAAGCTGCAGGAACACACAGTCCGTGGGGGAGAGGGAAGGAAGCTGGGTCACCCCTTCCATCCTCAGTCCCAGCACAGAGCAGCTCAGGAGGGCCACAAGCCTCAAATCCCACTTGTTCCAGATTCCAGGAAAACCGCAGCTAAAGAAAGAAGTTTGCTCTTGGGGGGAAAAGGGAGTTCAGGTAAAAGGGAACCTTAATGTCACCTTCCTCAGAGATCCCCCTCCGAGGCAGATCCGAAGCTGAGCTGCTGCTCAGGGTCTCCAGACCCTGGATCTTGTCTCCCCAGGCATTTCCCACTGAGCAGTTACAGCACAGCACTGCAGAGATGGGAACTTCTCAAAGCTTTCGGGTCGGATGCACAGCTCTTCACTGACATTTCTAAATTACATTTCTTAAGTAGCACGTGCCTAGAAAACTCAATAATGTGAATTACAGTATTAAAAGACTATATCCCCATATTAAATATCACTTCATGCTACATCTTTTCCCACTGCCTGTCAAGACTGAAGACCAAGATTTGACTCCCACAGCTGTATCAAAGCCCCCTCTCACAATACAGATCCCCAAAAGTGCCCAAATGAAAGATGGTCACTCACGTGCAGAGAATTGATTGGTCCTCACGGTCTGCAAAACAAGAACAAATACAGTTATAGGGGTTTGTTTACACTGTTCTGTAATTTGCAATACAGCTTCTTTTCATTTAATATTTTTAATATTCATTTTTTCAGTTTAACAATTCTAAGGACACTCTGAAGCAATTTTAATAATATCCCTTTAATAATATCCCCAGTTCACATGCACACACCCCTCAAACAACAGCTTAGAAGTTCCTAAAAGTCTTCCCAATTCAGATAATGAAGTGAAAACTCTGGTTAAATTTAATAATCATCCATGGTAAAGTTTTAAACTATATTTTCAGATAAAGTGGACCTAACACTTCTTTTTCTGTATGCATAAATGATTTAAAACCTTACACAAGGAGAAAACCAGTTTCAAGCACACAACACTGACAACCACACACTTGGAAAGAGCACTGCCATCTCCAGCAAACAAGTGCTTGCCTCCACAGCTTTTTGTTTTCTTTTTGGAATGAACACACAGGCCTGAAGAGCTCCCACAATTCAGCTTATTCATGGAAGCCTTGTCCAAAGGACATCCAGGGAAACTGAAGTGCTGCGGCGCTGTGGCTCAGCGCTCCTGTGCCTCGCAGAGCCCTGCTCATGGCCTTTGAGAAGAGCTCCTGAGGGTCAGACAGAGCCTGCAAGGGTTATTTCATCGTGACAAGAGCTCCACAGAACGTATTTCAGCACCATATTAAAAACTATACAATCGAAACACCCAAATATACCTGCAGCAAATAAAACATTTCAGGTAAAGTCTTTCAGAGCAGGCAGATGCTCCTGCACGCTGCCACCACAGGCTGAGGCACAGATGCCACCCCGGGCAAGTCTTAGACTGCATTAACACCGAGTATGACAAAAAATGGAGGTGCTTTCTGACTGAAAAATGTTAAAAACATGCAGTCAGTTGTACTTTGAACCCGTTGTTCAAAAGTACCAAGAACTAGGAGTGATTCCCTGGCCTGCTGTGCAGAGCAGCTGCACTGGGCTGTGCTTCACCAGGAGCACAATGTGAATCCTGCAGCCCGTGACTGTGCCTTGCAAGCAGATGGGAGCTCCAAAAATCCCTCCTGAAGGGTAACAAACACCAGAATGAGTGCAGGAGAACTGAAATACTAGTTTAAGTTATTAAAAAGTGGGAAAGAAAAATTCCAAGAGTTGGAGACTGTCCTGACAATCCCACAGGGACGCTCCTGGATCACTCCCTACAGCTGCATGAGGTGCAGCAACTCCTGCACAGACACAGTAAAAAAGGAAGGAGAAACCTGGGACTGCAAGAAATGAAAGGTGAAAGTGGGCAAAAGCAGTGGGAGTATGACAAGAGAAACCTTGAGAAAACACTTGTTTATGTTCTTCTGGGTTTGATATCTGGGAGCTGGTCTTGCAAGACCTATCAAAAGTAAGTTTAGGTGCCAGGAGCAGAGGCAGGGCAGGGCTGCAGGCGCAGCTGGATGTCCTGTCCAGGCAGGAGAGTGCAGCTCTGTGACCCTGACCTGCTTACGGGCAGCCAGCACTGACTCAGGCACTGAAGCAACTCCGTACGCCAGCAAAAACTCAAGGTGACGCAGGACAGGACAAATCATTTGTTCTCTCAGAAGAAACAGCTGAATGAAAGCCAAGTTGGTACTGTGAGTAGAGTTGAAAGTTAGTATTTCTTAGCTTTCGTATTTACTGAGGCGTTTTTTTAAAGTGACAAGTTGATTTTTCCCTTTCTTACTTCCCAAGAATAACTTCATTCTAATTTTGTCACTGTAGCTAGGCCATTACCTCAAAAAGCACAGTCTCCTCTAAACTTGAGCTCTTCAGTTTGGCACTTCAAAAAACCTAACACAGCTAGCATTTGCCTTGAAGTTTAATTTATTTAAAGACAGTGTGTGTTTGGCAATGCTTTGGATCATGACATTTGTTACCTGTGCATTTACCAGGCAATGCTACTGTGCAACGACACACACGGCACATTGCATAAATGAATTTTCTTACCCAATCAGTCCTAGAGAAAATCTACAAGTCCAGAAAGTTGTATTTATTTGTCATTGCCACAAGATCCAGCAAGGGCAGCCAAGCTTTTTAACTTTCTCTGTCCAGGAGCCTGAATGGACACAGACCTTATAAAGTAAATTATCTGCACTCAAGTATGTCACTCTAAATCCATTTCTCTGCATCCATCTGGACTCTGAACCTCACAGAAATGGAAATAACCTCATAAAAGTGGAAGTAAGACAACAGCAAGCTCCAAGTTTTGCCTTGTGATCCCTTCCTTTCGCTGATGGCCACTTCCAGCATCCAGCACTGACCTGACAATACCCAAACCACACACGAAGGCTCGGGGTGATGCTTCACACAATGTCAAATGCCAGCTGCCTTCTGGCCCAAGGAAGAGCTCATCTCCCCAGACTCACTCTGAAAAAGCCTCTGACAAAATGACTAACATGGAAGGGTTATTTATGGCTGGTTTCTTTAGCTCTTGTCCTCCCCCAATAACACACCGTGTCTGCAGCCTTGATTCCAGAGCAGGTGGTTCCCCTCCTCAGGACTGTAGCCACATTTCCTCAGCCTGGCTGCAAGGGCTGAGCCCAGGTGTGCCTCTTGCCAGATTTGTTCTCTGGGGTGAGGAAGAAGCTCTGAGCTCCTCTGAGCAGACTCCAGGGCTTGGCTGACCAGGGGTTAAACGAACTCAGCTTGCTCATCAGAGATGCTCAGTAAGTCAATTCAGCTCAATCAGGTGAACATAAGCACGAGGATGAGGACATTTAAGAGGTAATGAAATAACACCAAGCTCTTAATTTAAGTAACATCATAAGACAGCCCTTTGGTTTTAATCACAAACCAAAACAGGCAAGTCCCACTGGAATTTAGCACTTATGCAGCTTGGATTTAAATATAATCCAAGGTCTTCAAGCTACACGGAAGACCACAGCGTTCAAGTTGCACAGAAAAGATTTTATACAATATCCCTAATCTGAAAATCGGAGTTAAAGTTATGCAGAGCCTATTAATAAAAAAAAATTGATTTTCTGCTGACAAAGTAACACTTTCTATAGAGTAGGATATCCCTTTGAATGGAAGACTCTGGAAGCATGAAGGCAATACAACCTGATACTCCAAAAACTTTGAGCTTTAGGCTGGAGCTCCCCCCCTGCTGTAATTCAACTTGAGCAGCTGTTGATGTCTCCGTTTCCTCTGCCCAGTGTCCCATCCCATTCCTCCCCTGGAACCAGCAGCTGACTGGGCACATGCACAGTAGCTGATGGAACAGCAAAATTTAGTTTTCACCCAGATCAGCTCCCCGGTGGAGTTTGTAACAGAGCCAGACCAACACTGGAATTAGCATAGGGAAAATGAGAACCATCTCTTGTGCCAGCTGCTGAGGCTCTGGGCACCCTGAAGCCACTGTGAAAAGCACAGTGCCCAGCTCAGGTGAGCTGCAGGCTTTTCCCAGCAGAAGGGGCCACCTCCTCCCATCCCCAGCAGTGAATGTCCTTCACTCCTGCTCCTCTCACCTCCACCAAAGGCAGGACCTGAGCCCCAGCTGAGGAGCTGCAGCAGCCCCGTGAGACCCCTCGTACCACAGGGACAAACCCTGGGAGGAGAGGCCAAGGAGAATTACCAGAGCACAACACAGGAAGAATTACAGCTCTAAAAGTCATCTTTACCTACTCTGCTCTCCCCTCCCCAGAGGAATTAGCTCTGGGGACAGCAGCTGCTCAAACCAACCTGGTGCTCGGCTGCAAAAAGGTTTTTAAAAATCCAGTCAGAATAGATCCTGATGTTATACCAAAATGCAGGAAGTTTTGACTGTCAGAATACAAAACCATTTGAGTTTACAGCCCTTCATTCACCAAGCTATATCCCCCAAAACAGATTAAACCTAACAAACCCCCTGTTAACTCCAGGGGAAGGCTCTAGATGTACATTGAACATCTGTTGGGTAATTGGTTCAGGCAGCATGTTCTGAAAAGTTGTAGTTCCAGCCTATAGACTCTGTCTGCAAAAGAATTACAGTATTTTAAAAGCAGCTTTTCTTAAAGGCATGACTTTGCCCTGTTCTGGTCACACTGTAGTCATTTATAAACTGATATAAGACAATCAAACAGAAAAGCAAATATCTGTCTTCAAGTTTCTCACTGAAACTCAAAGGCAGCAACATTTCAAGCACAGGAACTTTCTCACAGAGCAGAGTTTACAAGCACACAGATACCCAGCCTCTACAACTGGCTTTGCTCCAATTACCCTTTACTATATTGATATTTTAAGTATTGCAAATGTCCTGATCTCTCTCATTATTTGACTGGGAATGAATGCAAGGGGCCATTTGGAGCTGTCCCTGAGTGAACTGCCCAACCACAAAGGCATTTTCTGAATTAGCACTCATTGATAAATCTATGAAAACAATCCCACAGGTGCCTCACCTGCTTTCAGCTTTAACCTCTCTCTGATTACAATTCTCATCAAGCAGTAGCTTCCATACAGACCCTGACTGTCTCACAATCCCCTTATTTAAGGTAAGAACATGAAATAAGTGTGCCAAGGTGAAAAAGGTTCAATCCAGCAAAGCAGTGAAAATAAATGTGAGTTTTAACCTGCTTTCCCAACTCAGGCTGGAGAGAAAGCAATGGGCTACCACACATCCAGCCAGCAGAAAACCCTGGAGAGAAAATGGTTCTTATTTGCAGGTAACAGCAAGGGTTGTCCTTCCCCAAACCCAAGGACAAAAATCTTGAGGATCATTCATCCTGGCATAGCCTTTCCTTTTCCCTCTCCAGAGCAGTGATCAAATGCCAGCCCCATTTCTGCAACAGACATCAAAAAAAATTCCTGCTTATTTGGGGGGTGGAGGAGGCAAGTTCTTTGATATTTCTCAAACAGGAGAAATCACTGGCTTTCTAAAAGAGGCCCTGTGCAGGGGAACGGAGGGCTCTTGTTTATTTGTAGGTGGTATTTCATCCTCAGGTGCCACAGACCACATCCCAGGAAAAGCTCCCTGGTGGATGGCCTTGTTTGTTGTGGATGCAGGCTCCAAGGATCTGTTGTATATGTGCCCTCTGCTGTAGGTGAACAGGCTCAGATATCAATCTGCCCAAGGTCATTTAAAAATTGCATTCCTGACAAGTTCTGTGAAAACGGGTCAGTGCCTGGGGGACAGAGACCTTCCCACCAGCACAGATTCTGCTGCTGCCACAGCACTCACAGGACTGGGCCATGAATGCTTCATGACACAAAAAGCACACAGGTGGTCCCACAACCTGCCACTCTTCAATTCCAAGCTTCCAATTATTCTCTTTTTCCTATTTTCCTGTTGGGCTGATAAGCACAGGAAGAGATCTGGTTACAGAGATGAAACACGCCTTTTTAATTTGTGTTTGTCTTTAAAATGTTGCCTGGTTACTCCCTAAACTATCATCAAACACTTAGCACTGCGAAGGGACTCGCAACAAACACCTCTGCCCAGAGCCAGCAGCAAGAGTGACAGGCACAAGTTTGCTTTCTGGGCACTCACCAGGCCAAATGTGCCCTGACACACTCGTGGGCACCACGAGATTTCTGGTTATCCTACATTTCTCCTCCACCTGCAGCTGTGCAATCAGCTCCATGGGCAGCTCACTCCCTCCTCAGTGCAGTTCTGCAGCCTCCCAGATCCAGGGCAGTTTGCAGGAATAAATGAGCATTGTGCCCACAGTGACCCAGCAAACACTCCGGGGACTTTGCAGGAAGCAGGACATTTGCTAATAATCCAAAGCTGACATTTCAAGTTTTAACAAACACCTAAATTTCACCACGTTAAAACTGTTTAAAGTTTTAGAGAAGCTGAACCTACACATGCCCAGAGTGTCTGATGTGACACATCCAGCAGTGCCACGGAAGCTGCACAGTATCACTGTCACCTTACCCTCCTCGGGAGTTTCAGGTGACTACAGCATGGAAACATCACAGGTATCTCCAAGAAAGGTGAGTAGGATCATTGCACTATCCTTCCGAAAGCTGAAAGGAACCTCTGGAAGTCAGAAATTCTCAAGGACACTTCAGGGGAAGCCATCTCTCTCGGTGCTAACCTTCAAATTGCATTTGTTTTTTCCTTCTTGCCTTGTCATCATCAGCTCATTCATACATTGGTCAGGTTTTACATCCAACTCTTATTTCTTTCAAACTGTCAAGCAATGAACTTGCAGAAATTCTCATTCTTTGTCCTAAAAGGTGTAACATTAATTTATACCAGAGGAAAGACCAAATTCAGGTGCAGTCCACTCCTCGTGGGTATCCATTGGTTTTAAGTCTTAGAATAACAATATTTATCAGCTTTGCTTCATCAGTGCCCAGACACTTTTCTCTCAGGACACTGAAAGCCCCCAGTACTGCTCAGACATCAGTCCATGGAGAATTACATCAACCCTCTCCCTGCAGCCCAGCTTCAAAGGCAAATCCAAGAGTGCTGCTTTAAATCACTCAGCAGTTCCCAGCTCGGGGTGTTCACCTGGTATTTCCCACAGAGCCTGATACACCACAGACACAGCCAGTGTCTCCTGCACTTCCTCTGCCTGGCTGAGACCTGTCAGCTCGAGCTGCCACAAACCCTTTTAACAAAGCAGCATTTCACTCCTGCCTCTTGCTGCAGGAGATGCCCAGCTCTGCAGGGAAGGGTCAATAAAACACAATAAAACTGGGGTGGGGCACTGGTGTAAGCACCCTACGTGTTCCTGCTATTTGTGAAGTTAAAATAACAACAGCTTTTATTCAAAAGGAAAAAGAAAAATGTGGTTCTATTCCTTCCTCTGGAACATTTGAGATAAATCACAACAGCCACGCTCCAGGTTTGCTGCTGGCTGAGGACATTAAGTTAATAATTAGCAGTGATACATAGCAGAGGTCACTCAAAGCCCAGCCATGGCTCTCCCTGCCACTCGTTACAGTGACCCACAGCACTGGATACAGGGATTTTTTGCATGTCTGCAGCACACGAGGTGACCACGCTCATTATTCCCTCACCCAGCACAGCCCCAGCCCGGGAGGACTCGGCCAAGCTGGGAATTGAGACTATTTTAGAAATCACGAGTGAGGCATTTGCAACATTAGCTCGAAATTCCCCAAATTCCTGAGGAGAAAGCTGTGACGTGCTCAGCGCTGCCAGCCAGGGCTGAGTCAGCACCAGAGGACAAAACAAACAGGACTATGTCCTGCCCACCACAGGCAACTGGGGGCAGCTTCTCTCCCCGATACCAGGAGAACTGTCATTTTATTTTACTTTTTTGGCCCTAATTAAGTTTGAAGAACCTTAAATATGATTTAGTTTTCACTATCAGCCTTTCACTCCCTTTATTAACTATCAAGAGAAGCTTTAGTAGATCTAATTTAGAAATCCCAACAGAGCTGCTACATTTGTGAACAGCAGTTCATAGGTAACATGCTGCCCCCAAAACAAATTCTAACAGGTATGGGTTTATTTATCCAGCCTTTTCAAAGAGGGGACTGCTGCAATTTAGGAGATGAGCAGAGCACACAAGGCAGCTTCAGTCTGGAGAAAATCAGGGAAAACTCCCTGGGCTGTGGGAGAGCTCCTGATGCCCACAGTGCCAAGCTCGGGGCCCAGTTCAGTGCCCAGGCCAGGGCTGGGTCACACACGAGGGTTTCCTGCAGCTCAGTGAAGGGCACTGACAATCCATAGGGAAACCTCCTCCAAGTGCCCCAGCCAGAGCTGCCAGGACACTCCCTGATGCCCGTGGAGCTGCTGACAACACAGGAGCAGATCTCTGCCTTCCTGAGTTGTGGCTCCCAAGGAGCTCTCCCAGGAGAATTGAAAATCCACACAGGCCACCCCTACACTTGTATTTCAGTTCTTATTTGCATTCTGCTTAGTAGTGACCTAAGATTAGTAGCAGCTGGCAAGCCACAGGCTGGACAAGGTTTATTTGGACTGCAGAGCACTCAGCGTAGCAGTGGTTTCCATTCTCCATCAATCCTGCTTAAGTTGTTCTACTTCCCATGTAGGATGATTTTGTTTAGACAAAGATTACACTGTCAACTGAGACAATGATTCAAGGAGGCCCTTTAAGATCTGCCATGTAAGCTCACTCATTTAACTTCTGCTCTTCTCCTTTCCAAACAAACAATCAAGCACAAACCACTTAACAAAATGGGCTGGCAACTTTCACTGCAGTGACCTCCTTCCCAAGCTGTTTGATTATTCCTGAACTCCAGAGTCTGGACAGACAGCAAGTGTGACAGCAGTGACACAGCAGGGGCAGGTTTGGTGTGGGGCTCAGTCACACACAGGACACACATCACCTCACACATCACCCCATGGAGCAAGGCCAGCCACCAACAGGGACCCATTCAAACACCTCAGCCTGGCTGGCACTGGGCAAGGAGTTGGAAGGATTTCTCTGAAGGATGTATCCCCAGTCCCACAGCAAGCCTTGTGACAAGAGAAGAGGAATGCAGGTTCCAGGGTTTGCAGCAGTAACTCCCAAACCATAAAATGCACAAAACAATGGACAAGACTGACCAATCTTTAACCAGTTCTTTGCCTATATGAAGGCCTTTCCTCACACTGCAGTTCCTTGCAAGCCTCTGGCTAGGACTGTTACCAAATTCCTTTTGGAAAGCTGATCATGAGTGTAGTGGTCTCCAGACTCCCAGATGTGAGCAGGACCCTCAGAGATAGCACCAGTAGCTCACATGTGGCTGCTCTGCTGCCACATGTTTTGTGCCAAATGTTTCCATGCAGCACAGTCCATCAGCTACTCCATCTCTGACATTCTTGCAGTTTTTCTGTTTTCAACATTTTTCTATTTATTAACCCTTCAGAGAGAGATTTCCTGGTATTTTCCTCAAATTTTGCACAAGAACATCCCCAAGCAACTTCAGAGTAGACATATATAAAGAGGCAGACACCTATTTTTTCCTGCTTTCTCTTCTGCATTTTCCTTTTCCACACCATCTGATGGCTTTACCACCACTGAGAAGAAGCCCTAGAACAGGATGAATCTGAATGCCCCAGGGTGATCAGAAAGCCATGAGCTTTTAGTCACCTTGTTCTATGAAACAGATGCACAACACCTTGCCACTGTGGATCCTTGAGGAAGGCTAACAAAGTCTGCCAGGAATTCCTGAGCAGCCAAGGACCTGAGAGCATCAAGTCTGGACAAGGGAAAGGAGGCTGGAGATACAGCAAGGTATAAATTGCTGTGACCCTGGGGTCAGAGCCAAGGAGCAGCACAGCAGCAGCCCTCACTGCTCCCTGCTCGCCAAGGGATAAACACTGCTCTGCTGCTCCTTGCCTCCTTGCCAAAGGATAACAAAGAAATTTAAGTCGAGAGGAAGGGGGAGGAAAAAGGAGCTGCTGCAAGTGCTGGCGGCAGCAGTTATGGCATAGCTGCACTCTCAGTTCAGCAGCCCAGAGGAATGCAGGCACCACTGACAAAACCCAGCTTTGTGCACAGCACGCAGCACCCGCCGGGGCTCTCACGCCGCTCTCAAGATTAGAACACATTGAAGGTTTTGTTACATCAAGGCATTACTGCTTGTGCCTGTCATCTCGAGGCCTGAGCCAAGCAGAAGCAAATTATCCATTTCACAACTACCTAGAAATAAAAGGAGTTTAATTTAAACTAAAGCTTCAGTGCAGGAGCAGGTGCTGACTGAGTAATCGCACAAAATGATTCATCTCATGAATGATTTCCCAAGTTGGATGCACTTAGTCTTGAATTCCTGTCTGTAGGCACAGTCACAATTCAATTATGAGGCCAGCTTGCATAGCAAGTTTTAAAATTAAAGTCATCTCTGATTGCTCAGAATATCAACCAAAAAAGCCCATGGAAGTGGCTCATCTATTGCAGCATTTCACTTCAGCAGTGGGAAGAAAACCAAGGCACTGAAGAAAGTAAGAATTCCTTATGTAACAATTGTCACTCCTGTCTCATTGGTAAATACAAGAAAGTTACTGAAATTACGTAAAAAGATGCCAACTTCTAAGCAATTAAGCCTTAAGAGAGTTGTTCACTTTAAATATCATCATTCCTAATTAAGTGCCCAGCCTTGAGGCTGAACAATGAACAGGGATCCAGTCACATTTTGACACACAGAAGGACAAAGGTCAGTAAAGAACTAAAACTCCTCCAACAATAACAAAAGAAGTTAAAAATGCAGTTTCTAGAACTAGATTGTGTAAGTTCAACTGAGCTTGTTTAGTAAGTGCTTGCTACTGATGCCATTCACAGCTGGCCAAGCAAGGTGCAATAATTTAAATCATGACAACTCCCAGCCCCTGAACCACACAGGTTTAATATCAAGAGACAGAACACAAAAATGAGGGGAAGGAGATGAAATACTGCAAAACAAGTTCAGCTGACAGAAGTATTTATCATTTTAGTTCAAATTCAAAAATAATGAGGCAAGAGACTGTTTCAGCATGATGGATTTCAGTTTTTTCTACTTAATTTCTTGCTTCAAGAATCTCTTTCCCTGCACTCAGCCATGAAGACACTGCATGTGACACTCCTGGAAGTGTACAAGCAAGCTGGATGTTAATGGTATTGTCACCTCAGTATTTATATTCCACACCTGCCTGAGTGGACCAAGTGAAACCCCAGAATTCTCAGTGTAACAATAAAGGGACCTATAAATCCTTCACATGGCATTTACCAAGCAGCCAGTTCTGCTGGGATCATCATCCTGCACTCTGTAACTCGTTAAAAGCCCTTGGGGACCCTTTTGGGAAGTCAAGATGTAATGAAAATACCAAGAACATTAATGGCACATTTATCAGGCTCCATCTCCTCCTCACAACAGAGAACACCAACCACCACTCCCAATTTTTTCAGTCTCAGAGCATTTTTTCCCTCTTCCATTTGAAGATTTAATAGACCTTTAAAAGAAAAGAGTTGTCTTACTTTAGTTTCAATTCTTTTCTTCTGTATCTGGGGGTGGATATGCCCCCAAGGGAGGACTTAAATCAAGATTAACTACAAATATAGATCAATAAGATGTTTTTAAGAGAGAAGTATTGCACCTGTAGGCAGTTCTGGCTTCTCCAACACCAAGTGTTCCCTGCCCGTCTTACGCTGTTTCCGATAAACCTTCTCTGCAACAGGATTAAAGGCAGGCCTAAAATATCAGTGCTAATTTGGTGCTCATCAAGATGTCCTCAGGGAAACAGGATAAAAAGGAGAGACTAAGCATAATTATACAAGAGTAATATTAATAGGCAAGCTGGGCTTTAGCAACAAAAAGTCAACAAGTTTTCCTTAATATTTCTTCCAAAGCATTTGTGTGTCACTGAATAAAGAGGCACAATAAAACAAAGCCACACTTCCTCTAGAAATCCAGTGGGAAAATTGGAAGGGAAGAGGGAAAAGAGCAAGTCAGCTGTGGAAAAAACACTAGAGAAAAATTTATGAGTGCTGCTTTTGCACAATCAAGTCCCCCTTGCTGGTAAAATATTGCCACAGACCTATCAGCCCTAGAAAATTCATTTTCTTAAAGAAAATCCCAGTCTGTGGCAAATTTTTATGGCACATAACTTTTAGCAGGACTGAAGAACATTAGCAATGCTTGCAAATTGTATAATCAAACGGAATTAAGGTCAACATTGTCACAGGGATTAGGACACCGATTCCTTATGATCATGTCAGCTGTCCAGCAATGCTCTGTGGGGCCAAGGCCAGCCCTGCCCCACTGCTGGGCTTTATTTTAGTTAAAAAATCACCCCTGGGATATGGGTACTCCCTGCTTCACCTCCTCCGTAGGGAAATGAAGGGAAAGTGCAGGAGAAATCCACGAAACCACCTGTGAAGTAACACCCTACTACCACAGCACTTTGAAAAATAATTACTGGGGGAAAGAGAGGGGAAATCCAGTCTGGAAAGCTGAATTGCAGGTTATTATCTTCTGCGGTCAGGCACTGGGTAATGAGTCTTTTCCTGAAGAGAAATCCTGACTGGCACAACTAGAATGCAGCCCAAGCCTTGCTTGTCTTAAACAAGACTCCCTTCAGCTCAATCTTTAACGCAACTGTAGCAGCAAAGGCAGCACTTCGGAGCTCCAGCACTGCCTGAGTTCTGCTTTTCCTGGCAGAGCTCACCCCAAATCCCTGTCACTCCCAGCTGCCCCACCACTGACCCCTTCATCTGCAACACTCAGCCCTGGAGAACAATTCTGCACCTCCCTCTCTTGTGGCAGCTTCCAGAACTCATTCTGTCTCCCTGGGGAATACCATCCCCTCTCCAAACCGAGTTTTGGACCTATTCTGTGTGACAGAGCTCTTCCCCACCCCTCTGCCCTCTGTGTCTGGCAGGCACTGACCCACAACTGCAGCCCATTCTTGCCCTCCCCAAAGGGCAGGGGGCAGCCAGAGGGGCAGGAGGTCCCCCCAAACAGGAAATTCGTCAGGGGCCAAGAACAGAGCAGGGTTTGATGGCTGGCACTCAGCAATGCTTCCACACAGACTTTTTCTACCATGGCACACATGGAGAACTGCAGGGATCTGCTTGTATCCCCAGCTTAGGAAAATTCAGAGTGTTCCAACAATGTTTAAGACAAGGAACAACTATGGAGATGCACATGCACCAGTTCTGCTGACCAGAAAATCTTTTGCTTTCATAATCTAAATAGAAATCTCCATTTTATTATTTAAACACAAATATTAATTTAACCATACAAAACCTCAGAACAGCAGAAACTGGAAGCTGAGCTGTGACTGTCCATGCTCTGAATTAGAGGCATGAAAGCACTAATTGACTGAGTAACACTTTACTCACTGTGCCCAATTCTCAGCACAGAAAAATTGTGGTTTAAGAAATCAGGTTGCTCAGAGTCACAGCTCAGGTCCAGGTATCCTGTTAATCACTGTAAACACAGCTCACAAACACCTGGAAATGAGTAGTTTGTGATTAGCTGCAAGGAAAATAAACATGATTATACTGCACAAAATACCACTGAACAGGCCAGGAAAATCCAGCCAACCACTTTCATTAATCTAAATTAGTGGCCAGGATATTTCTATTAGGGTAAGGTCACATTCTCCAAAGGAATTGCATTCCTATGGTTTCAATTTCAGGTTTGAATCCTAATAATTAAACTTCAGACGTCAAATACTGGAAACACAGCAGTCATTCATATCAAAAGAAACCTATGGATGTGCTGCAACAGCAGTAGCATGACTTGCAATAATACTGGAAAAACTCCTCTCCCTGGCCCTCTGTGTGCCACCCCAGCTCTATCTCCCAGAGCAGCTACGTGCACAGACACAGACAGGAACTGCACAACAACACTTTTACAAGTATGTGTCAGTAACTTTTCAGCAAAAGCATCCTGGCCAAGGATTCTGCTGCAAATAAATGCTTGCAGAGACCTCTGATGATTAATCTGAAGCACTTTGATTAACCCAGCTAGTTCTTGGTTAGAGACATATTTCTACCAGCCAAAACTTTCTGACACATATTTTCTGTCTCGTTAAAGGCTGAATGCCTGCTCAAACACAAGGCAGAGGTAGAAGATTAAAGACATTTTTGCACATTGTGTTAAATACTTGATAGGGAAAACCCATCCTCACCAAATCCTGGGCACACTCAGTAGCTGACCTTGTGTTGCCACTGATAACCAGAAAACAAATGGAATAATGTAATAATCTGCTGCTGTTAAGACAAACAGTATTTGGTGCTCTAACGACTACAAAACCTTGGTTGTTGTGATTGCAAGTTTTATTTACATGGAGACAAAGTCAGCTCCCTGCAGTGTCTCCCTGCCCACCCCGAGGCCCTGGAAGCACAGAGGGAGCAGGGTCAGTGCCAGAGCTCCCCTCTCCACCTGACACAAACACTCACTGCTCACCCTCACCAGCACCAACGCCTGGGCTGGAGCTTTTATTTATCCCTGCAATGCAGCTGTGCTGACAAACCATCAATGGGAAATTCATTAAATCCTGCAAATGCTTCCTAAAATAAACAGGGAGTAGCTCCCTACAGGTGAAGGGCACTGGAAACACAGATTTAGTTAACTTTACACAAGTCATTCCCTAAATAATGGATCCCACTGCATGGGTCTGATTTTTCTTATTCCGAGCTATGACTTCGTTCGTTCAAATGAGAACTCAGACTATCAAAATCAAAAAGAAAGCAAGCACAGAGAGATTTGATACAAAATATAAACCTGCATTCATCAGAAGGAAAGAAAAGAGGACTGTAACCAAACATAAACCACCATGTGCATTTTTTTTATTACATCCTCCAGAAATAGTAACATTTGTCCATGTAGCAGGATCTCCAGAGATACAAATCGGTAGCAGGAGGGTATGTGAGCAAATATATGGAGCACCAGGAGTGTGGTAACTGCTGACATTGACTTACTTTATTAGAGGACATTTGTCTCAAGAACTTTTCAATGTGTTCTTGAGACCATTTCAAGAGGTGCTTTCAGATTGGGAAGCCCTTAATCACAATCCACTTGAACTGCTACAATAAACTCCTTAAAATAAATATTAAGGTTTGCTTTATTATTCCACATGGACTTATTAGGGGTCCTCTGGCCTGAGCTGTTAGAGGCTGCTGTTGTGGTCAAGAAGTCAGAATTTCTTTTACAAACACACATGAAAACAGAGGCCCATTGGGAAGCAGAACAACTCTTGGTGGCCCCAATTTGCTGCTCTTCCCCTGCCTGTCCCTGCATCACCCCACTCTGCTGGCACAGTTCTCCTGAGGTGAAAGGACACTCAGCAACCTGTGGTTGATTATTAAGCAGCCCTAAAGACAAAGTCACAACTGCAGAAACAAAGACTTGTGTGATGCATTTAAAGATATAAAATACCTAAAAAAAAAGTTAACATTTAAATGGTTGGTTAAGCTGGTAGCAGAAAGAGCTTTTCCTCAGTTTGTGTGAAGTGGGTCAAACAGCTTTTGCCCTGCTTCCAGTCCACCCACAGCTACAGCACAACACACAGCAAGGTGTGCACCCCTGGCTCTTGTACACACACTCGTCTGGATACAACATGCTGCTGCCCCCACATCTTTAACAGCCCCCTAAGTACAAATCAATATTGGATAGAATGAGCTCTGTTTCCAAAATACTGTGCCAGAAATGCAGTTGTGTAAGTTCAATGTGCTCATTTCAACAAATTTGTACCACGTCAGGTTCAGTTTTCGTGTTTGTCCAGCACATCCTTAAAGCCAAAATTCAAACCATGAGCCCTCCATAAACTCACTCTATTCTACTACAGACATACATCAGTTAGGAGAGAAAAAAAGAAATTCCTCCAGGTTAAGTATTTCCCTGACCTCTTTTTGAACTCAAACACACCATTGTTCCATTGTCACCTCGGATTATTTGTCAGCTGCCAAAACGCCAACATTTTTATAGCACTGCCTTTTCAATCACACTCTTTTACTCCTTCTTCATCCACAACCAGCGCACAACATCTTTTGACGTGAAATTTAGCTCTTCTTTCTTTAGGAACAAAGTATTTCTGCCACAACTTCCAGAGCACCACTGGCCCAGCACAGCTGTGTCGGTGCCACTTTGCTGCTGCACCTTAGCAAGTCACAAACACAGTTCTCTCCACCCTCTTCAAAATTCTGATTCCATGTAGCTGGATAAGGAATCTCCAAGCTGCAGGCACACTGAGGAGTTGCCAGGGAGCTTTAAACCCCAGTGACTGGTCCTTACCTTGCAGCATGCACCTGTAGGCAGACTCGGAGATGGCGTAAATGTGCGGTGGCATCTCGTGGCGCTTCTTCCCTCTGTACATCTCAATAATGTTCTCTGAATAAATTGGGAGGTTCTTGTAAGGATTTATGACTACACAGAACAGCCCTGAATAGGTCTGGAAAAAGAAAAAATAACAAACATTTCTGTTAGTAAACAGTATTGAAATAGAGTCGTAAAGAACAGAAAGCCTTTTCACGGGTTCTGTAATATTTATTTTAGAACAAAATTGAGGTGCTTTTTGTAGAGCAACTCAAAGTACATGCTATATTCAAATTATTGGTTTCTAGTTCTCTTAAAAGGCTCTTTAATTACCTGCATAAAAAGTAATTTAAAGATAATAAGCGTAGGTAAATTTGAAGAGGAGTATCTGATCTCTTTCCCACAGACATTTAAATCTCTCTTCCGTTTGCCAAGTTCCAGCTTTATGGACACCTTTTGATGTTCAACTCCTTCAGTAAAATGTGTATTCCAAATTATTTTCATTTTGAAGGAACTGATAATATCCATTGCTCTAGAAAATAATCTAGGTGAAGGAAGAGCCTATTTCAAACCACCATTATTTCTGCTATCGTGTTATTTTCTCATATCTGTCCATCTTTCCTGCTCATCAGCCCTTCTCAATACCAGAGAGGGGTCATTCCCTCCCTGGCACCTGGCCCTACAGGTGTGCTTTCAGAGCTGACACTCCACAGAAGTGGATTACCACAATATCAAGGAACCAGCACAAACTGTATATTGCTGATTTCACTGACTCTTACTGAGACACTTCTGTTCAGCCAAAATGCCTCCAGTGTCACAGAACTGAGCCCACACTGAAGCAATGCCCACAGGGCTGCATTTCCCTGTGATCCAAGTGGCACAGACTCCTGCAGTGAGCCCCATCTCTGCCCCACAGCAGTTATTCCTCAGGAAGGGAGCACACAACATCCACCCCTGGCAGAAGGAGCACAGGCAGCCGCGGACACTGGGCTCTGTGGCAGGGACAGATGAGCCTGGCCTGGCTCGGGATCAGAGGCTGAGCTCAGCCAGACACAGCTCCCTGCACACCCCAGAGCTCTCAGGGTGTTCCCTGATCCAAGGAATCTGCTTGGCTCTGGCCCTCCCAGCAGCAACCAGAACTGACTGCTTTTAAGAAAGCAGAATCTCTCCATTCACTGTTATCTCCTCACATGCTTGGACAGTGTGTTCCTTTTGGTCATTACTGAATTTACCAGCTCAGGAATGTGAGCAAGAGAGACCAGGTTTGGCAGAAAGAGGAGGTATCTTTCTGAATTTCAGGAAAACCTTTCTTACCTTTGCAGGTTGAGAGGAGAAGAAGAATGGGGAGAATAGGCAGACAGCATTGACAGCTATTGAGAGCCCAGAGTGCTGAGCAGGTCACTCAGGATTCTTAAAATATTTGTCCATCCAAAAAAGTATTTCTGCTGCACTGGTATGAACACAGTAGCTGAAAAGTCCCAATCTGCCTTTTTTTTTATTATTATTTGGAGGAAAAGGTGCCCCCCTGTCCTTTCTACACCTCCACCAGCTTCTGGAAAGACAGGCAGAAGGTGTTCTCTGAACTGAGTCCAAGAGCACCATCAGCAAAGAAAAAGAACTTGGTTTTAGGCCAGATATCCTGACATAGGGACATCTCATGTCCTTGTAGGAAAATACTCCCTCTGCTTTGGGCAGATCTGCTGGATGATAACTGCAGGGCCTTACCACCTAAACAAGGTATTATTTCTCAAGAGAAAGGAAACAGATCTTATCAGGGCAACTGACCCAAGCATAAAGAACAACTTATCAGTCATTAACTCAACATAACATGGGGCTGTTGGCAAGTGGGCAGTTCCTCCCCAGCCTTTCCTACCACCGTCCCTCCTGCCAGGATCAGTGCTCTTGCCCTTACTTACTGACCTGGATACTCCTGCAGACAAATGTCAAACAGAATTGGTTGGAAACAGAAGCAGTTCCCTGCCCAAACTCATTCCTGGTCACTGGTGGTACTGGAAGGGAGGGAAGGCAGCACAGTTATTTTACCAGCTTGGTACAACCATCCAAGGAGCCAATTAATGGGTGAGCAATGGACAGCAGCTTCCAGCCACCTTCCCTGTGCTCAGCTGAGGTCACCCACACACATCTGCCACCACCACCAGTGACAGGGAGGCTCTGAGAACTGCCACAAGCCTGGTTTCTGGTCTGGGCTTCACATGAGGGTAACCAGAAGAAAGAACACGTTTAGCAAGCCCACCACAGAATCACAGCTCAGAACCACGGAGCAGCACCTCCCCTGTGCTCCTCCAGTGCAGCCACAGCTCAGGAGAGAGCTGGTTACTGCTGACTGCAGGGGAGAGCTGGGCCTGGCACAGCAACTCCCAGAGCCAGAGTCCACTCCAGACCTGTCCCAGCACAGCTCTGACCAGAGCCATGGCACCAAAACGTGCTGAGGCCAGCAGAGCTCTGCCCTCCGGGAGGGCTCTGCACTCTCACCCAGCAGCACCCTGAGCCCTGCTCTGCTCTCACCCACTCAGCCTCAGAGATCTGCAATTTACCTCCCTGGGCTGCTGCTCCTCACCTGAGCAAGGACACAACTCCCAAACCAGAGACTGCTTAAGCTGTAAGGGAATTACTGCAAAACCCACCTACACTGGTGACCCTCCTTCAACAGCAACACCTCAATTTCTCTGCAAGTTCATCCAAAACTTTGACCAGTTGTTTTGCCATTTTATGTTGCCAAAGGAAAGCTATTGTTTTTTCCCCAGAATCACTGCCCTTCCCCAGATACGAATAAATGGATCTGCTAAATAATTTTTTTTAAAAAAAGGAATCTTAAGTGCTGGGATAGAACAGCTCTTTGAAGATTATCCTTCTCTCCTCCCTCCAGTTGCTTTGGCATCTTCAGTTTATTTCCCCAGCACAGACATGGAGTAAATGTTACCATTTAGCAACATAAAGAATTAATAACCTAGAAAAACAAACTTAACAATCCTTCAGACCCCTATTGATAATACCTATCGTGGAAGCCTTTCCTGGCTATCTCCTGAAGCAATAACTGGATGAACCTGGAATGAAGAATAAGCAAAGGCCAATGATGCCAACAAAACTTGGCCAACCCAGAGAATATCCTGGGCAACTGAAAAGGGTTAATTGAAAAAGTTCGATATTGAACAGGGCCAAATTAGAAGTTATGAAGCACAAAAGTCTACATTTTGCCAGTGCTGGGGTTCATTTATTTGAAACTAAATCTAAAGGATAGGCTTTTAACGCAGACCATTCCCTCTGTGCCGTGACAGCTCTCTGCATGCAGCACCTCAAACTCCAACGCCTTGATTTCCTGCATATTTGTTACCCAGTTCACTCTCCTGCTGCTTCCCTGCAGAATTTCAAAATGAGACCTTTTTCAAACCAGCACCACCCTGCACAGCCTTAATTTATTCATAGGAAGATGGAACTGAATTTTCCCAATTTCCTGACTGTCATCTATTGCAGAAAGCAACATATGAACATATTGGTGGGCTGTCTTCATGGCTTGGTAGGCAGAGAAACACAGAAAGGATGCCTTTAATGAGCCAAATTTAATTGGGAGGGAGGCAAATGGTACCAAAATCTTTCAGAGCTGTTTCATAACTGCAAGTCTCACAGTACATCACTGTGCCTAAAAGAGCAGGAAAGGGCTTTTTGCATGGGAACCAAACACGCAAAAAGTAGAGATTGTTTAAAACCCCTCAAAAAGCTTCTTGGTGAGCAGCCACAGGAGGAATTATCAGGAACACACACACATCTGTTTAACAAATGGATACCCTATTTAGAGAATCCAATCCTGCAGTACGTGGACTCTGATGGAATTGTCAGATGGGAATAAGAGCTGGGATCAGCGCTGGTGAGCTCCAGTAACAGCCCAGCCTGGATGG
The DNA here is from genome assembly GCA_013397055.1 of Pachycephala philippinensis. NCBI lineage: Eukaryota > Metazoa > Chordata > Aves > Passeriformes > Pachycephala > Pachycephala philippinensis. The sequence continues at coordinate 40,582 of VWZT01015593.1, read as the reverse complement.
AGAACCAGCCTTCGTTCATTTTTCAGCTGACAGAGGTGGATGTGTACATTAAGAATTGAAAGGCGAGCAAAGATGCTGATTCACCTTGAGCTCATGGATCAGCTGTTTGCTGCTGGTTGTTTGAACACATTATTCCTGCTTTACCCAGGAACAGGCAGGATCAACCCCCAGCCATAGGACACCCTGGAATGCACTCTCCAGGCAGGGCTCCAGACAAGTAAAGAAGAGCTCTGACAGAGGTTTGTTATACAAGCTCCCCTTCAGGACACTAAATGTGCAGTTTGAAGGTTTCCAGATGCTTACAGCCTGTATCCAGTAGTTTATCATGTGGTAATTTGGGTTCTGGTAAGCTGTCCCAGCCTGCAGAGTTCAGGATCCTGGCACTGGCCTATTTCAAACTCCATTCCATCCCCACGTCCTGGGAGGGAGGTGGGTGGAAGGAACAACTGGCAAACAGAGTGTTATTCCCAGGTGAAAACACAAGGGAGTTCAGGCTCCTCATCTGGAGTGGGGGCTTTCGTGGCCTGTCCTCCCTTAAAACCACATCACCTCCTCCCTGTGCATACACACGTGGAGGAGTTAAGGGCACAAAGCCTGGTGCTATCCCTTGGATTACCAGTTCCTGGAACAAGGAACAAGCTGTTATGGCTCTCAGGTTGGTCTCTCCTGCCATGACATTGAGAGGCCTCTTTAAAGCACCACTGAGAGCACGTTAGCAAGATGCAGGTACAGTTTGGGCATTTGTTACAATCAGCTTGCACCACCCCAGTACACAGGCTCAACGTTCTCTCCAAGCCTTCAAATATAAAAAGTGACAGATTCACTCTATTACTACATAAATAATCAAGCTGAAGTAAGCATCTAGACAGCTCTCATTATTACCTGAAACAGAAACCAGCCATTCCCAGCCCAGCAAGCAACACACATTTTAAGCAGTATCCTGTAACTGAGTGGAGCACACTCTCCAGGTCGATAAATTGCCTCATCAGAGCATTTTCTTGCCTGGTTTCACTTCCTGAGGTTACAGACCCACCGTTCACACTCCAAGCCCTACTGAGTTCCCTGAGCTAGACATGGTTTTCTCATAGAGCACCTTTTCTCCCTGAAGTTCTCCAGTTCAAGCCTTACAGAAGGGCAGGCAGCTCTTCAGCCTCAGAGGGGATGAAGGTGAGGCTGTGCCCTGGGGTGGGCACAACACTGGAATCAAGGATGTCCAACATGGGTAAGGAACTGCCTGGGCAGCTCAGGTCAGAGAGGCTGGGGCATGAGAGCCACAGATTTACTCAGGGCAGCTGAGGAGGAGAATGAGAAAGGGAAGCAGCATAACACATACACCAGCTATTAAAGAAAAAGCTCAGCCCACACTGTAGATGACCTGTCTGTGAATGTTCTCTAGAGCTGGAGCTGAGCAGAGGCTCAGCAGTGCTGAATTTTCACATTCCCAGCCTTCAGGTGATATGTTCAGAGAGAAAAATCCCCCTTAGCCCAGCAGTGCAGGCCATGCCCTGCTCTGGCAGCTCCTCCTCTCACACAGACACACTCAGGGTCACAGCCTGGGCTCAAAGTGCCTCAGCCACAGCAACTGCTCACAGCTAAAACATGAGCTGAGCTTGCACCAGGGCCAGAGCAGTATTAATATCCTTTCACAAGGCTCCTGGAGAGCTGCATGTCGGAGCCTGACTGCTCCACTGACAGCTTTACAGCAGCTCTGACACAGGCACAGGCTGGAGGGGTGTCCTGCAGCACAAGGCACTGACCTGGGTGCTTGGACAGGAGTCACAATGCAAAGCTGCTCCTTTTTACACTCTTAATCCACCCTTTTTATACAAACACAGAGTTTGACAAGAACAAGCACTTTTGCATACCTCTGTTTGCCTGAGAGCAAGGAGGGCATTGATTCACTTCCCTTAAGTCCCTCAGTCACTTCTAACCCTGCCTAGAGTTCCCTCAACTTGATCACATTTAGGAGTCTTCCAAAATTCAGAATTAATATAAAAAAAAGTTCTTGTGCCAAAGCAGTTCCACCAATGTAAACCCCAGCACTTCTTCTGCCACACGCTAGGTATTAGATCCAGTGACTGGTTTGTGTTAGGAAAAAGATGGAATTAAGTAACAAACTCCATTTCTTGCAGGTTTCTTTTAATACCCATCTTTGACACTCAGTAATGTGAAACATTCCCAACTGGACCAGCAGAAAAATTAAAGCAATTAGAACACAGATGCTTATATAATACCACAGATTGTTCTAGGTTACACTCAGGCCTCACAGGAGGCAGCAGCTTAACAGAAGGAACAGCTTAAAGACAGCTCCTCCAGTGCAGTGCTGTAAGAGCTGCCACCCACAGCAGGCTCTGGAACTGGGGACTGTGGCATAGTTCTCATTCTTTCCCTCTTGTGTTCCAATAAAATGGAAAGTACATTAAAAACTGAAATAACAGGGCTGCAGACCCATTAGAGAGGTAACACTTGCAATTAGCAATAAATACCTGCTGCAGTGTTTCACTTGCACAATAGTGAGCACGTTTTCTACTTCACTGGTGGAGAGAAAGCCCAGCAGCCCTGTGCCAGGAGAGCAGAACCAGCAGGAGGCTTCCAGGAACTCTAAGCCTCACATAAACAGCTTCCAACGCTTTTTCAAAAGTCTTGGCTTAGAAAAACATGGGGGAGTGGGCAGGGAAGATAATGCACAGTTCACTGCAGTTTGGGGGACTCTGAAGCTGAATCTAAACTCTTCCTCAAGCTTCACCAGCTTTTTATCCTTCCTCGAGGAACAGCCAAACCCAGCACACACACACCTTGGGTACCTGTCCCCACATGACTCTTCCTACCTGAGCCCCCAAACGTAGCCCAGGGGCTCCCCAACATCCCCACCAGTCACAAGAGGCCATCTGGAGACTGGCACGGGTTCATCGAAGTCAAGCCTTCGAGAAATTCTGTTCATTTTAATCCTTCTGACTGAATGGGGTCAGGAAGCAGTTAAGGAGTAGCTGCAATGATTTATGGGGGTATCAGAAAGCCACACCATCAGCTGTGGGCAAGGGCCTTCCTCCAGGAAAGCTGGGCCTACAACAGATGTGGCAACAGCAACTTTTTTTTTTTTAATAAATGACCATAAAACCCATTGAATTTGGAATACCTTGGCTTTTACTGCAGCTTAATTACACCCTGTGTCTGAGTGAGCAATTCCTTCATCCCACCCTACAGCACTGGGTACAGCAGTGGGAACTTCTGACTGCACAACACAGACTTGGTCCTGCCAGAACATCTCAGAACAGGTACTCAGACCCAAATGTTTACAGACCCACTGAGTGGGAAAGGTGCCATTTATCCCAGAACTCTGCAGATGTTCACCTGCATTCACCATTAAAACACAGCCATCTGCAGCTCAGATGTTGGACTTCCCTGGAAAATCAGAACCTTGTGTCAAACCTGTACAGGATCCACCCTGCTGGTGTGTCCTGGAGCACTTAGGGAGACCCACTGGGTTTGACAAAATATTTCTGTTCACGAGAGGTGCGTAAGGTGATCTTCCTAAATTTAAAATGTGCTTTAAAAGTGGGATTGAAGAGCCTTTCTTGCCATCAAAAGAGCTTTAAATTGCTGAGAAGTGTCACCTAGCCCTGACTTAGAAGTATTAACGGTTATTAGCGTATTCATTCCAATTCCAGCCAGGGTTTGCAATATCAAGAACAAGCTGCTTTCCATGGAAGTAGGAACGAGGTATTTACAATCCTGATCCATGCAATTACCTGCATTTTCATCAACAGAAGTGCTTTTCATACTTTTTTAAACAGTCTGGCTGGATGGGGCCTCTGAGGCACCCGCTGTGAAAGAAGGTGTCCCTTCCATGGCAGGGGCAGGAACGAGATGAGCTTTAAGTTCCCTTCCAACCCAATCCACTCTGGTGTTTTATGACTTCAAAATTCACAATACTACACAACTTACATCCAGAATGCAGCTTAACAAAGCATTGAAACATTATTTAGAGTGTTTAGGAACCACTTTGCTTTTTGCAGCTCTAGAAGCAGCATAGTCTGTGGTAAAATTTGTACAGAGTTCAAAAGCAAAAAGGATCATCTTGCCCTTAAAGTGAAAAGAAGGACTAATGTGACACGTTTGGAACGTGGTTCATGAAAAAACCCGAAACTTCATGAAGGGAAAATTACTGGAGCAGTAATCTTGTCTATCACAGCTTGTGACAAAGAATTAAGTGTGGTCTTGAAAAAGCAGCACCCAGGGCTGAGGGTCCCTTACCAGCCACTTTCCAGTGGATTTCATTTCTCCGTCTCATTGTCTGATTCAAAGACTTCTTCCCCCCATGAAATCATATTTTGCAGACACAACTTGAGCACAAACCAAACTCCAGGGCTGATATCTAGAAGCCTCCACAGCAGCATTTTACATGCAGGTCTCGTAAGAATAAAGACATTTCCTCACTCAGGGTACAGACCTCAGTGACCCAAAACCTCTGACTAGAACTACTCCTTTCTGAAATCAACACCCCCAGAAAGTCACCTGGAACTCAGTTCATGGGATAAGGATATTCAAGAACCACCACAAAACCCGTCTGAGCAAAATCATGTTTATTCCAGATCTTCAAAGGACCTCCTAAGCCTGTGGGTATTCCTCCTGGGTGCCCTCCCAGTGAACCACCTCCAGTTCCTGATCTGCAGCTGAAGGATGTCACTAATGCAGGCTGAAGCCAGGATTAAAGCTGGCCACTCCAAAGCAGGGCAGGCAGAATAGTTCCACTCTGAAGCTGAAGAATCAACATTCACAAGCATTTACAGGAACCAAAACCCACTCCAGCAGGATATGAAGGATCAATTTATAGCATTAGTGACTCAAATGATGTGTAAGAAACACTGATATCCCTAGAAAAGCACAGGATTTGGAGAGGTTCAGCTGTGAAACACAAGGGAGAGTGCAAACTCCAAGCAAAGGCAGAAGTAATGAGAAAACAAATAAAACACCTGCTGTAGGTGGCTGCACCTTCACAGAACCAGCACTTACACTGAAAATAAACCTTGTGGCAAGAAATGGAATAGGTGATGTTAAAAGTAGAGCAAGAAATTAAAGTTATTTCATCTCCAAAGCAAAACTGGGATCGCCATAATTTACACTCCAACCACTCTTCCCAGCAGTTCTTGTACAAGTCCTGCTCCTTTTCATGTTCTGTGCTGCCATGAACAGACCCCAAAAAGACAGACCCAGCACTGACATCATGCCTTTACAAGCCATGATCTTCCATATTCTCCACTTGTGTTCATCTCCCACAGCTCACCAGTGATGCTCAGAGCCTGAGATCATGTCACTTGGCAGGCACTAGAGATGCTGCAAGTTCCAGAAACTCCTGGCCATCCCTACTTGGATGTTACATGAAACTCTTGGAAGTGAGCATCACTGCCCAGGTCACTTTGGGCTTTAGTCAGCCTCCCTGTTCCTGCAGCAGCGTCATCTGGACATGGAGATCACACACAGATGACTGGACCCACTGGCCAAATCCCTCAACCCATTTGTTTCCTTTCTAGGGATTGAAAGGAAACATGTGCCTGCTTCAATTGACATTCTTGCATCTTCCACTTCCTAGAAAGGCAACACTGCATGCTGCCTGTCGGGAAATTCCAGGACACCAAATCAGGTTCACCACCTGCACCTCAACTGCTTGACACCAACACCAAAATACACAATTTTCATTTGGTTATTATGGGAGGACTATTTGGAAATCAAAGCAGACCTTTAACCAGCTCCTGTCAGTATGGCCAAACCACCAGAACTCACTGCAGCTCAGGTAACTTTGGCTCTTTTCCTTACCCCAGGTGAATTTCCTTACACAGGAATTGTGGGCAGCGGCTCTGGGCTGTGCCAGCAACAGCAACGCCACACTCATGAGGTGTGGGGATCCCCAACAGAAACCCCAACACTAAAACCCCCACCAGCTCAAGTTCTTGCAGTCTCTCTGGCCTGTGGATCTTTGCAGCATTCAGTCTGTGACCCTTCTCACCACTGCTCTGCTCCACACCTTCACAAAGCAAGCCAGGTTTAATTTCAGCCAAGAAGCCAATTACTGCAGCTGCACTGAGCCCCTGTATTTGGGAAGGGCAGCATCCTCCAGCAGTGTCCCTGTAACTCAGGCCTCCAGTAAAGACACATCCAGGAGCTTCTTAACCCCAACCAACCTCTCCCAGCTGGGGAAAGGGAGGTCTGTCACAATATCCACATGCACTGATCCCCCTTCGTGGCAGCAGCACCACACAGCCAAGGAACAAGTCCCACTCTGCCTCAACAGAGAAAGAATGAATCATTTTGGGGAGAGAACAAAGGTAAGTCACCTGTAGGATCTCACAAACTGCACACACACAAGCAGCCAGTCTCCCAAAGGGAGGGTTTGTCACAGCCATGCAGTGCCACAGTCCTGTCCCCTCTGTGTGTACAGTGACACAGCCCTGTCCCCTCTGTGTGTGTACAGTGACACAGCCCTGTCCCCTCTGTGTGTGTACAGTGACAGGTTCTGACACCATCCCCCAGAAACATCTGGGGCTGTGTTTGCTGCCTGCAGTCCTTGCACTAGAGCTTGCTGTGACATTTCAGGCCTGCAGGTTTTTAACCTTTATAATGAAATAGGGCTGTAATAGTTGTAATGAATTTCATAACAGCCATCATTAGGATTGATACACAGGCTGAAAACTTTTGACCTATCAACCTGTTTACTTTTAGTTTTCAATCCAGTCCCTATTAATTATCCAATTAGTTTCCTTATGCAGGAATCATTCCAGAGTTATTTTTCACCCTGTTCTGCTGTGAGCACCTTGGTGCAAGGCCTTGGAAGAGGAAACTGACAAGGACACACAAATATAAAAAAAACACTTTGTAGTTGTATATAATTTTTAATAAGTCCAAATATTATCAAGGGTCAGGCTAAAAACATACCCCTAATCCCCAGATGGAGGGGAAAATGAGCCAACTATCAGGACTAAATAAAATGGATTTGAGCTTCAGGACAAGTGTTTATAAAGTGAACCAAGCATTTAAGCAGATGTTCCAGTGTCTTTTGAGACAGAAAGTCTCCTTGTAGCTGTTCCTGACTCCCTGACCCAACAAGTCCCTGTGCAATCAGCCTGCCAAGAGAGCAGGAGCTGCTCCCAACTGGAGGCACAGACCTGGGACAGAGCCCAAGGGAGGAGCAGGGTCAGACACAGCACCAAGGGCGCTGTGATTCCCAACTCCAGAGCAAGATGGTGATAAGCCAGATGTTCAATTAGTGCTCAAAACCACTGGAAAAAAAAAAAACCACTTTATCTTATTGGTTTATTTTAAGCACTTGAACACATCCCTTCCTGGCCACTAGGCTGATACTCAGTTCCAAAAAGACATTTTGCACTCCCAGTACTCTCAAACTTCATCTTTTAAATACCAGCAGAGCCTCTTATTGCCATTTTTAACACGCAGCAAGTTAAAACGAGAGATGTGCTCATTCACGGGAGCAATTAAACCCAGCAATTCAGCAAAGTGAGGGTTTGTCACCTCCCTCAGCTCAAGGAAGCCACTTGCCACTGCTCACTGGATCGGTTCAGCAAGAGGCAAGTGCTCCAAGGAGCAGCACAAGCAGAGCCCCCCAAGCTGTCATTTCACATTCTGTGGCTAAAAGATGCTCACAGAATTGTATTGCTTGTTTTATGACAGAGTTCTTGACCTGTACACAGCATGGAAAAAGACTTTGGACTAATGTGAATGCTGGGGATACAAAGTATTTAGGCTACCAATATCAAAGACAAGACCTACTCAAACAGCAGGGATGGGAATCAGGTAAGGTCAGCTGAATTAGCACCCAGAATGGATCCCACAATTAGTACTTACATAGATCAGCCCAGAGTAATAGCGATCCTTTAAATTATGCAATACAGAGGCTTCATTTAAACAGGTTAATTCTGCCATGTCTTCCACTTTAGAGAACTTGGGAGGATTCATCTTCTGAACATCATCTTTATTGACGAGCGCTTTCTTCCCGTTCTCTGCCAGTTCAACCAACACCTCATCCCCTTTCTCCTCCTTGATGCTGGCTGCCTCGAAGCCATGGCGCTCCGAAGGGATCCACACCAGCTTTTTAGCAGTCCAGTCGGCCTGGGTAGCAGGGTTGTAGATGACAGCCCTGTCCACGAAGAGGTACCGCTCCGGATCCTCCTGCCCCGACCTCTGCGCCATCCCGGGAAGAGAAGGTGTCCACTCCCAGTCACCCTGCCAGGAGAGGGAAAAGCAAGGAGCACGTTACACACCAGCCATGCTCTGCTCCGTGCCACGAGTGCAGCTGTGGCACAGCAATTCCAGGATCCATCACCAGCATCCTCTCTGGGAGAAGCAGCAGCAGGCGTTTCTCCCAGCCCGGAGAAGCTGCTGCACAAGCGAGCCCCTGCTCACGCACCCTGCCACACAAAAGGTCAGTGACCTGCCCAGTGTCACCCAAACCCAGCACAGGACAGCCAGCAGGGACTGGTTCCAGCTGTGCAGCAAGGGACAGACATCACAGCAAGAGCTGCAAGCAGGAAAAACACACACCTGTGTGCTGGGCCTAGATAAGGAACAAGAGCAAATGGAGCAGGAGCTTGGCAGTAAACTCAGCTGCGATGGAACAGTGAAAAACAAAAATACAGAGATAGATACAAACCCATAAATCTGCTCAGTGGATTCTGCTGCTGAAACCAGGAGGCTGCAAGGATGTGTTTTAAAAACGTGGATTTTCAACTACAGACAAGAACTTGGGTTTCTGCAAGCCATCAAGGCTGCTAAACATTGCTCATATTCTTCCTTAAAACTCTGCATTTCTACAGCCTGCTCGTGTTCTCAGTCCTGAGTGCTGACATCACCATATTCCAAAAAATGTCTCCAGATCTCAAGTTTACCTCAAGGCTCAAAACACTGCAAGGAATGATGCCGGATTTTCCAACAGCTCCACGGGTAATTTGAAGCAGAAAGAAAAACCACTGACTGACAAGAGCCCCTGCACACTCATTTTACCTGTCTGCCTCTAGCCAAGAGAGGCCCCTGCCCCTGCTGTAGGCACTGCCATCACAGCCAGGATTCCTGGAGCTGGCAGATCCATCTGGAACTGCCCACGGAGCGCCAAGGTGAAGCCTGACCCTTCGTACTCAGGACTTTAAACATCTTGGTTTGTAACACACATCTTTCTGCTGAAGAATGTGACATTGGCCATGGGAGCCTTTTCCAGCAGGGAACCCAAAGGTCAGCTTGGGAACAAAGCCAGGGAGGTTCCCAAACTGCATTTGTCACCTTTTCTGCTATGGCACGTGCCCTGATGGAAGTTCTGCAACCCAACCCTCCCGAGAAGAGCGTATAATTAAATAGGATAATTGTGTCTCCATCTAAGGCAGAGATTTGTTACATTGCCCAACTTTAGTGTAAAGCAAGCGTGAAGTCACTGAACCCTTCAGAGGTGCGAGGAGCAGATCCTTTAGCACAGATGGCGTAATTCAAATCAAGATATGATGACTCAACATTTAAAGTATTTTAGAAGAGCCTCTCAGAGAAAATTTCCACGAACAAAGATGGAATCACTGAGGGGACACCTTAAGTGATAGCTCGAGAAGCCCACGGATTAAATAACCGAGCTTTGAACCCAAGTGAGAAAGGTGACTGTGCCCACTGTGCCAGACTCCAGCCCAACTTCCAACAAAGCCCTGGAACGCCAGTGCCACCTTCCCGTGCCAATGCCCCTCGGTGTCGGGTTCTGAGCGCGCCCTGGGCAGGTGTGACACAGCCCAAGGCAGCCAGGACTCCGCTTTTACACACCAAGAGGCAGCGAAACCTGAAGGTCAAATAAAGCTCGACAAAATTAACCATTATTGTTCCCCAGCGGAATTAAAGGGTGAAGACTGAAATGAATGCATTCATATATGACTGCACACACCAGTCATAGACGAACGGTATAACTGACTTTATAGCAGTTCCTAAGGATAAACCTAAACATCAGGGGACCATAGGCAGTTTCAGGGTCATTCTTCCACTCGGGCTTTCAATCCCACAAAGCCCATCACAAAAGACCCTCCGCAGAAGCAAAGCAAGCTGCAGCTCACCCTACCCAGGGCTCCTCCGCTAACAATGGCATTCAAATGAAACATACAAATGAGCACATTTATCATGCAGGAATCCAGCACTCCCAACAGACGACGTGCGAATAAAGGCGAAAAAATCCAAAAAAAAACCCCCACGCACGTTGTGAACAAAAGGGGAGCGGGGGGCACGGCGGGGCCGGGCCGGCGAGGCATCCCCCGGGGCAGGGCCGGCCCGAGCAGCGCCCCGGGGCCGCCGAGCGCTGCCCCTCGCCGGGCCCGAAG
>VWZT01015593.1:8392-20173 GCA_013397055.1 Pachycephala philippinensis | reverse complement strand
ATCCCCTGTGCCCCTCAGCACCAGGGCTGTGGATCAATCCCCTGTGCTCCTCAGCACCAGGGCTGTGGATCCCCCGTGCTCCTCAGCACCAGGGCTGTGGATCAATCCCCTGTGCCCCTCAGCACCAGGGCTGCGGCTGCCAGCTCCCGTTCCCAGCAGGAGCTTCTCCAGTGTCCCCAGCACGGGCTGCTGGGCCCCAGTCCCCCTGTGACAGTGCTGCTGTGTGCCTGCAAGAGGCATTTGTCCCCCAGCTGGGCAGCATCCCCGGTGGGAATTGCATGGGAATTGCATGGATGGAGCCAGTCTGGAGGCAGGCCTGGTCCCAGCAGGGTTCTCCCTCTGACACCGCAGCACTCCGGGGCCAGAGCACCCATCCCCAGCTCTCTGCCAACTCACACCGGCTGCTCACATTTTCAGCCTTCCCTTCATAGGCACAAAAATTAAATTTTCTCTCTCTTTCAGTCCCTCGAGTCTCTGGTTCTCTGAAACATCCTCACTGCTGCTCAGGAATAACCAAAAGCTGGATGTGTAGGGGCAGGGACGTGTGCAGGCAGGCTCGACCACACACAGCCCGGCCCGGGAGCTGGGAGCAAATGGATTTGTTCATTCACAATTCCATCCCCCCGTTCCTGGGCTGTGCTGGAGGTGCTGTCCCCGCTCACAGTGACACAGAGGAATGATGCTGGAGTAGATGTAACCCACTGTTAAGGACCTGTTTCATTTTCCCCTCCCTGGTTCCACTACAGGTGTTTTGTGCCTGATCTCTGCATTCCTGACATGCCTGAAATTCCCTGATGCTTAACCTCAGATCCGAATTTCCTGCATTTGTAACATTTGGGTTTAAGTGAGCGGCAATGACCTTGTACAATTATTCACCCCAAACTGCTGCTGTTTGAGCCCCTCCAGAACTCCAGCTCGGTACCATTTTTGAATGTAACTTATAAATTTGTTTGATGCCAAATCAGCCTCCAGAGTCTCGGCTCTGTCCTTCTGTTCAAAGCCATCTCATATCCCAGATCTGGTGTTGAAAGGGATGGCTTCAGTCAGAAATCTCTCCCTCTCTCACACACACACGTGTTGTGCAGCTGGGTGGGATGCAGACCTGGGCACACCGAGCTCCCTCCAGCTCCCACCCCGCACTCCCACCTCATCCCACGGCCACGAGCAGTCCCACAGAGACAGCTGCCACCTCCAGGGAGCTCTGGCTGACCCCAGCCTGCAGCTCTTTCTTTCTCAGCACTGAAAGTGTCCCTTAAACATTTCCCAGCTGCTGAGCTGCGGTGCAGAGCTCTTCTGCTCACAAGGAGCCACACGGTGAGCGGGTGTGAGGCAGCTCCGGGGGCTGCTCAGGGTCTTGTTGCTTCGTGCCAGGTGAAAACGTGGCCTCTGCTGCTTGCAGAAGTTGTGTTTGCTGGCAGTAACTGCAGGGTGGAAACCTCAAAGCCCTTGAAGGCAAATACCCACTGGGAAAATGTGTGAAATTCTTCTCAGGGAGAATTTGTCCGTGGACAGGGTGGCCAGGCATGGGAAGGGGCTCCTCGGGGAGGTGGTGGAGTCCCTGGAGGTGTCCAAGGAACACCTGGACGTGGCACTCAGCGCTCTGGGCTTCTGACAAGGTGGGGATTGGGCACAGCTTGGTCTCCATGGTCCAACCTGAATGATCCTGTGATCCTGTGTGTTTCACACTGTGGATCACCTCCCATCCTGATCCGGGCAGGGGAAGGTCTGGTGGCTCTGGCAGGCTCAGTGCCCGTGGGGATGGAGGGTGCAGAGTGGTGCAGGCACTGGTGGGGGGTGGAAAGGCTGCCCACGGGAGCCAGACGGGATTTCATCCCTGGGATGGGGCTGCCTGGTCCTGCCCTTCCTCCGCAGCAGGAGGAATTGCCCCTCTGGGCTGCCAGGGTGGAAATTCAGCAGGATCGGGGCCAGGGCTGAGTCACGGCAGCACGACCCGCCCCACGCCCTGCCCCTGCTCGCTCAGCGCCTTCCTATCGCCTGCGATCGCTTCCTCGGAGGAGCTGCTGCCGGAGAATGGCACCCAGCAAGTCTGAGCAGCCCCCACGCCCTGCCGGCAGCTCAGCCTCCCCTGACCTGCTCAGCCGGGGATGATCCTGGCCGGGGATGTGCTGGAGAGGACGAGGAGGAGGCGGAGGAGGAAGAGGTGTTCATCCAGGATCCATCCTGGGAGCAGAGGGGTGTGGAGCTGCTGCCTCACACCATTGCCACTGTCACCCGTGGGCAGATGAAGCAACAAATAACCAGAGCCAATTCACCATCCAAAATGGGTCATGTCCAGTTTTGGTCATCACTGGACGAGGAACAAAATGCAAAGAGGTCTCCCAGCCCGTGTTGCTTTGGCAGACCCAGAGAGTGATGGGGTCTGCTCACCCCATCCCCACCCAGGCAGGGCGTGCCAGTGTTCCTCAGTCCCTGTCCTGCACACGGGGGGTTCCTGCTGCTCCTGCAGCCCCACAGGCAGACCCGCCCTGCCCTGACCCCTGAGCCCCTGCAGCCCCCAGAGCTGGAGCAGAGAGCTCCCAGGAGATCCCTGCCCTTTCCATCCAGAGCTGGAGCAGAGGCAGCTCCCAGGAGATCCCTGCCCTCTCCATGTCTGCAGGAGCCGGGGCCGTGGGGTCACACACCGACCCTGCTTGCAGCAGCGCCCGTGGCTGTGCAAACAGAGGCACAAGAAGGAGCTTGAGGAGTGTTTCCTAAACCTGCCCGCTGCCTCGCTCCCAGCCCAGCCTAACTGGGCTGAGCAGGGCTGCCTGACTGGTTTCTATCCAGCTCGGCTGGTTTGGCCATTGCCTCGCTGGCTGCTGGCGAGACAACTGTATTTTCTGGTTTTGCTTGCAGCAGCTTTCATGTGGGATGAGCTGCTCTGCTCCTCGGAGACCCAGCCTGGGACTGGGGAGCTGCTGAGCACACACGGGTCTGTGGTGGTGCCAAGACCTTCTCACCAGTGACATCCACGGGGAATGTCCCAGTCCCAGTCCCAGTCCACGCTGTCCCCTGTGTGTTAGCCCTGGAAGGCCTTGGGGGCTGAGCTCTGCTCTGCTTCCCGTGGCTGGGCATGGGATGCTCATCCCAAGGGCAGCAGGGCTCCTCAGGCAGCCACGGGCTCTCGGTGCTGGATGGCCAAAATCTGCTTGTCCTAGTGCCAGGAAGGCAGAGAATTGGCCCCATCCCTGAGAAGAGAGATCTGTCACCCCTAGGGGTGTGCAGGAAATGACAGGACGTGGCACTCATGCCTTGGTCTGGTGACAAGGTGGGGATGGGTCACAGGTTGGATTCAGTGATCTCAGAGGTCTTTTCCATCCCAATGATTCCGTGATTCTGAGATCACCCCATTCCTGGAAAAGCTGCTGGAGGGTTTGGGTTTAAGGAGGCTCCTTACTTGACCCAGGGAATGTGCAACAGAGCCAGGAGTTGGATGCAGATCTCCTAAATCTCCTTTGAATCTCCTCCACCAGGCCTGGCTTCTTCTGCCAAGTCCTGTCAGGGGTCAGTGACAGAGGTGAGGAACCGAGCCCGAGTGTCCCTGCTCCTCCTCCCCTCTGTTTGTTTCCACCAGGTTGACTCTCCACAAATAAAGGATTAATTGAGGCTGTTACAGTTAACTTGAAAGGGCCCTGCAGCATAAATTCGGGATCCTAAACACAACCAGTTTCAGGTTAGTAATTAGTGCACTTCACTCACTGCAGGTGCACCCTGGGAGCTCTGAAACAAGTACAGGATCAGCAAGAAAAATATCTGGAAGCAAAGGCAGGGATTTCAGAGAACTCTCTGGCTTGGACACCAACTGGATTGCTGCTGCCTGCCTCATTAGAACAGCTCCGTTACTGGAAAGCCTTTGGGAATTGGGGCAAAATCCTGACATTCCATCTCCAACCTACAAAGTGAGGGCCCCCATGATCCCCATATCATAGGTTTGGCTGGACCCATTGCAGTGTGAGCATGGACAGGTCGCTTCAGCATCCTGGGGCTCATTTTCTTCTCTAGAACAGCAGAGGGGTTTCTGTGCCTTGGAGGGTGATGGGTGTCTGCACAGAGCTTTGGGAGAAAGGCTGAGGGGATAAAATCCCTCTGCAGGGCTCTGGTGCTTCAGGGCAGCCCCCACGGAGCTGGGGAGCACTTGGAGCATCTCTGGGGACCCAGCACGGGACAGGAGGAGCAGGAGGAATCCCAGCTCCTGCTGGATCCCCCCCGGGCAGACTCGGAGCTGCTGTGTCCGAGCTCGTGTTAAGGAGGAGCCGACTCCTTTCTCCCAGGAGCTGAAACCCCTCCTGAACAAAGAGACACTGTGGGGTGTGATGGGCCTTCCTGGGCCGTGGGGGGACTTTGTGCAGAGCTGGGGGCTGCAGGCTGTGCCAGGATGAGATTAGCAACCCTTGGGTGGGGAAAGTGAGTTCCTGCAAGTGCTTTTATTTTACTTCTGGGGTTTGCACAATGCTGGCTTTGTCCCTCTGCTCTCAGCCCCCTCTCCAGCACCCTGCTCAGGTCAGCCCTGGGGAGGGACACGGGGCTGGAGCCTTTGCTGTCCCAGCATCCCGGGATGCTGCTGTGAGGGTGGCTCAGGCTGCAGCGACCCCGGTGGGGCTGGGGCTGGGGCTGGGGGTCCCTGCTGCTGGAGCAGCACCAAGGCAGGTGTTACCTCACCCTGGGCCGTGCGGGGAGGGGATGTCCCCAGAGCTGTGCACCAAATCCCTTGTCCTCATTCTCTCCTTCTCCCAGTCATCTTCCTGTGGTTTGTGATTTCCCAGCCTCCCCCATCTGTGATTTCCCAGGAATTCTCCTCTCCCTCCCCACCCTGTGACAACCTCCTGCTTCAGGTATGTCCAAAATTAGGCAAGGGAGGTTCTGCCTGGGGTCCTCAGAGTCCCTTTGGGGAGGTGGCTGTGGTGCCTGGTGACCAGGGCCATGTCCTGATGCCATGGCCCAGGAGAGGAGGTGGCCCTGCTCGAGTGTGGGGCAGTGGGACCCGTGCAGGAACACGTGTTCATTGCCCTGCTCGAGTGTGGGGCAGTGGGACCCGTGCAGGAACACGTGTTCATTGCCCTGCTGCAGCCCAGGGCAGTGGGACCCGTGCAGGAACACGTGTTCATTCCCCTGCTCGAGTGTGGGGCAGTGGGATCTGTGCAGGAACACGTGTTCATCCCCCTGCTCCAGCCCAGGGCAGTGGGATCTGTGCAGGAACACGTGTTCATTCCCCTGCTCCTTCCCCCATGGCCCGTGGCACTCCCCTGGCTGACAGTGGGAGCACCTCTGGGTGCCTTTGGGTGAGTGAGCTGTAGAGGGTTTTCCAGAGCCCTTCCCCTGGCCAGGGAAACTCCCAGCTCCCTGCAGGGAGGCAGAAGAGCCCCGAGGTGCCCAGTGCATCCCCAGGGGAAGGGCCAGGAGCAGAGGCAGGCGGGACAGTGCCCCAGACACCCACACAGGGGTGGAGGTGAGCGGAGCTGACACAGCCCTGTGCTCACACCCAGCCCCAGCACTCTGCACAGGGAGGAGGAATATTTCCACTGCTTCCAAGGGGGAACATTCTGGGTGAGGTGACTCACACCAAATATTTTGACGCTGTGTGCATTAGCAGGGTCTGGCAGGTAGGCTTGGGAAAACAGGAGCAACCTGGTGCAGCTCCTGCAGGATACTCTGACCTCACTCCTGCTGGGTGGTGAGCAGCACCGGGGCTGGCACAGAAAATAAAACCATGGAGCTGCTGGAGCCAGGCCAGAGGAGGCACCAGGATGAGCAGAGGGATGGAGCAGCTCTGCTGGGAGGAAAGGCTGCAAGAGCTGCCATTGTTCAGCCTGGAGAGGAGAAGCTCTGGGGTGACCTCATTGTGGCCTTCCAGTGCCTGAAGGAGAAAAGATGGAGAGAGACTCTTTACAACGGATGGAGTGACAGGACACAGGGAATGCCTCACACTGACAGAGAGTAGATTTAGATTAGGTATTAGGAAGAAATTTTTCCCTGTGAGGGAGGTGAGGTCCTGGCACAGGGTGCCCAGAGCAGCTGTGGCTGCCCCTGGATCCCTGGCAGTGCCCAAGGCCAGGCAGGACATTGGGGCTTGGAGCAGCCTGGGACAGTGGGAGGGGTCCCTGCCATGGCAGGGGGGGCACCGGGTGATTTTTAAGGTCCCTTCCAGCCCAAAGCAGTCTGGGGTTCTGTGGTTTACAATGGTGTGTTGGGCATTTTGTTTCACACAGGCCATGTTGGAAAGAGTAAAGGAAGAGGCTTGATGAGTCTGAGGCACCCTTTGACAGCCAGAGCTGCTGGGCTGAGGCTCAGTCTCAAAACCAAAGGCAACAGAATAAATCACCCATGATGGAAACACTGTGCCTGAGTGGGGAGTTGGTGCAAGAGGGTGAGGAAGATGAGGGTGAGGGTCTGGCAGCAGTCCCCGCGGTGCCAGAGGGGCTGGGTGTCCCCAGTGTGGCAGCTCAGTCCCCAGGGGTGAGCTCAGCCTGCCCACAAAGGGCACTGGGCACAGGAGAGACGAGACAAGATCAGAGCTGCCACGGAGTAGGGGAGGGGGCACCATAAGGGACCACAAAAACCTCCTGTGGGACAGCCTGTGGTAGCTGGGACCCCCTTCAGCTTTCCAGGGGGATTTCTCCATGGACAGTTCCCTGCTGGTCCCCTGCAAATGCCCCCAGGAGCTGTGGGTCAGTGAGACCCAGGACAGTGGTACCCACGGCAGGGCTGAGCCCAGAACACAGCCTGGGCTGGAGCATCAAAACCCCCGGGGGAGGAGAAACCAGCGTGAATATTTCATGTCTTTATTCACAGAGAGCCAATATTAGTGAAACCTGCTTGACAAACTGCCCCCTCAAGGCTGCAGAAATACCTTTTCCATCTGCAAATGGGCTGTTAATAGGAGAAGATTTAATGGCTCCAAATGCGCTCCCGGAGCGTTTGATAAAAGTGTGTGGGAGCAAAGTCCAGAGCCGGAGCTAATACCTCTCTGCTGGATCAGAAACACTCGTCTAGACTCTGGCAGGATGCAAACAGTGCCAGAGCTACTGCTGGGGAGGCTGGGGAGCTGCTGGGTCCCTGCCCCAGCACTGCTGGCTCTCATGCGGGGGCTCTTTCTACCCACTAGGGGCTTGTCTAAAGCTTGGTGATTCATAAGACAAAAATACGGTCTAGAGGATATATGGTGTTGCTTCAGCACTGGAAAATCTAAGATAAAGGCCAGAAATATTTTAAGCTGAACTCCAGCGAGTGCAGAGATAGGGAAGGACGTTAGGGCTTCGTGCATGTGCCAAAAATAGAGTACATCAAGGAAAATAGCCTGGAACAATGGTGCAGGAAAAGCTTATCTCCTGGAGCAAAGGAGCACAGGTTTCTTTATGGCGCCTGAAAAAACCCCAACAAAACAAAACGATGACCTTGCTCTAGATCCTGATTCTCAGCTCTCTAAAACAGCTCTCCCAGATCCACCAGAGCTGCTGAGGATGCAAAGCACTGAGGGTGGAGGTGGCTCACCTGGCCAGGCCGGGCTGGCCACATGTCACTGCTGAGGTGTGAAAAGTGGTGAATTTTCAGTAGTGAAAAATGGAAATACAGAATTTAATCTGTCAGTGTGAGCAGAGGTGGGGGAACACCCGGGCACCTGCCCAGGGGGCACTGCCCAGCCCCACACCCCCAGCCAGTGCCGCTGCAGGGCACCCACACACCTGGGCAAGGTGGGCAGGCAGCCTCTGCCTTTGGGATGTGCGGGAGCAGATCCACAGCCCCGTGCTGAGCACCCTCAGCTGCACAGCCCAGGGTCCATCAGGCTCTGTCCTGTCCAGTGCTGGGCAGGGCTGAACCTGCCTTCCTTTAATTGCTCCAGCCCAGCCCAGCGAGTGAGGATTCTCCTCCCAGCCCCAATTCTGTGGATGTACAAAGCTTCCATGGATGTACAGGGCTTCCATGGATGTACAAAGCTTCCATGGATGTACAAAGCTTCCATGGGTGTACCAAGCTTCCATGGATGTACAGGGCTTCCACAGAAGTACAAGGCTTCCATGGATGTACAGGGCTTCCATGGATGTACAAAACTTCCATGGGTGTACCAAGCTTCCATGGATGTACAGGGCTTCCACAGAAGTACAAAGCTTCCATGGATGTGCAAGGCTTCTATGGATGTGCAAGGCTTCCACGGGTGTACCAAGCTTCCATGGATGTACAGGGCTTCCATGGATGTACAAGCCCAAATTCCATGGATGTACAAAGCTTCCATGGATGTACAAGGCTTCCATGGATGTACAAGCCCAAATTCCATGGATGTACAAGGCTTCCAGGGATGTACAAAGCTTCCAGCTGCTGACAGACACAGCTCCTCGCAGGCAGCAGTGCAGGGTGGGACAGGGACCGTGGGCACGGGGAAGCACCACAGGGACAGTGTGAGGTGCCCGTGGGCACCAGGGCAGGAGAGAGCAGCTCGGGATTTGCTCCCCTGGGCTGGGGCGATGCTCCAGGGGCACCTGCTGCAATCAGGACGCCACAGAAACCCTGCGAGTGCAGTATCGTGAGGATTGTGTAAATATTTTGATTAACTTCACCTTGAATCTACATGAAGGGGAGATTTTTATCTCATTTACTGACAAAACAGCTTTTTTTTTTTTCCGGGAGGGAGGAGGAGGATGAGTAACTGCTAGAGGAGAATTCCTGCAGTGATCTCACAGCAGATGAAAGCAGCCAGATAGGAGCTGCTGCTGCCCGGAGCGAGGGGACAGCCACCCCAGCAAGTGCTGAGCAGGGAGGACTCTCAGTTCCTGGAGACTGGGACACATGTGGCATCCCTGTGTGCTCGGAGCTGGCACAGAGCCCGGGGCAGCACAAGGAGCGCGTCCGGCCCTCGGCAGCTCCCGGCTGCTTCTCCAGCAGCTCCCACGGTGCGTTTGCAGGGCCCGGGGTTAATCCCCGAGTGCTGGCTGGCACGGTGTCCCTGGGGCTGGCACAGCCTGGGAATAACCCTGCGCTGGGCTGGGCCGGGCAGGGGGTGCCTCTGCCCCACAGCCAGGGCACAGCACAGCCCCTCCGTGCCAGAGCTGCCCGGGGAAATCCATCGGGAAATCTATCGGGAAATCCATCGCGGGGACAGCGGGTGGCCAAAGCGCCGGAGGAGACCGGGACTGACGAGATGGGATGGGGGGCATTTCTCTCCGCAGGTCTGCCCCAGGGAAAGCCACGGCAGGGGACTCTGCGGAGGAGGCTGGGAACGGGGAACAGATCCAGAGCTGAGGCAGCACCAGGGCCTGGATCAGTGCCGGGGTGTGGACGGAGACAGAACTGCAAAGCTTCGCACCTCGTCCGCATCCCCCGCCCCGGGGATTGCCAAACTCCGCCCGGGGGGATTGCACGGCTCCTCACCCCCTCGGCAGCCGGGAGGATGGGCTGGGATGGCAGCGGGATGGCAAAGACACCATCACCCCTCAGCCCACCCTGCTGCCATCCCGGGATGGCAAAGACACCATCACCCCTCAGCCCACCCTGCTGTCACCCACTGCACCCCGGCAGCACCCAGGGGTGACCCAGGGTGACACCCGACAGAGCCACGGACACCTTCTGTGGCCCCACTCTGCTGTCACTAAATACACCAAGTTCCTCTTTATTTCCTCTGGCAGAGGCTCTCTGGGCAGAGCCCGGCACCCAGCACGGCCAGGTGCAGCTTCGGCTCCAAGGCCACGGGGACTTTGCATGTCCTCTTGTAGTTTAAACATTTGTGGGTGCTTTGCAGGAAAGATCTCACTGTGCCTTTTGCTCTAAATAGAAGAATGGAAATAACGAAAATATGGTTCAGGGCATGAAAAGGTGTTGGGGCAAAACCATAAAACATTTGGTAAGACCCCCAAAAAGAGAAGTTAAACCATTTTCCCCAAAGAGTTTTCCTAAGCGGAAATTTGCTTCCATCTCAATCCAACAAAACCACAGAGGCACCTTTTGGTGCATTTTCTGTGTGTTTTATCCCTGGAGGAGTGTGTGTGAGAGAGATGAGTGCAGGGCTGGGGAGCTGATGGGGGAGCTGGGGACACTCAGGGTCGGCTGTCCTGAAAGCAGCCCACAGTGTCTGCATCAGGACTTTGGGGGCAATTCTGGGCTTTTTCCTCTGCTGGAAGAAAGCCCCAGAAGGTGCCCTCAGCACATGGGGGTGCCGGGCTCACAGCCTTGTGAATGAAACAGTTCTGGGGCAGATCCTGGTGGCTGCTGTGGGGTCCTGTGCGGGCTGTGCAGCCCCTGGGACACAGCTCGGAGTGAAAGGTGTCCCGGGTGGCACCGGCACAGCCCGCGGGTCCGGAACGCCTGGAATGTCACCGCTGGAACGCCCCGGAGAGCAGGGGGACACAGCCCCGTGATCCGCACTCCGCGTTTATTGCTCAAGCCCTTCTTGTCAACAGATGGCTGAGATAAGGGCAGGAGCGAGCTGCTCCCGGGGCTGAGGAGCCCTGCCCGGGCCGGAATGCCGCCCGGGAATGCCGGGGATGGCTGTCCGAGAGGTGACTCACGGCCGGGACTGCTTCTCGTGCTTTGGAGTCCGCAACCCCCCCAAAAACCCACAAACTGCAGAGCTGTGGCAAGGGAACGGAGAGAGCTGTGCAAAGCGATCGGGCACTCCGGGGATGGGCACTGCCCCACCTGCGGCCCTGGCACCGGGAAAGAGGGGAGGAGGGGGAAATTAGATTTCCGACCAGCTCTGGCCAGCGAGGGACTTCTTCAGCTCCCTAAAAAGTGGCAAGGTGGGGGCCGGGCTCTTCGGCCAGGCAACCAGTGACGGGACAAGGGGAACCCTTCATCCCCAGTTTGGCCCAGGTGCATTTTCAGAATTAATCAGTTTTGGTGGCTGTTTTCTCTCTGCCATGTTGTGTTTGCCTCCAGCGTGGCGGTGCCCCAAGAGCGAGGAGCTCCTCATCATTTAGAGAGAAAGTCAATTTAGCTCAGTGATTGCTGCATGAGGAACGTGTTTGGCCGTGGCTCTGCGGGGCCAGTGCCCTGCTGGCAAGGCTTGTGCTGATTGTCACACGGGGGAACCCCTCACCTTCACCTCAGGGCTCCCTGGTCCCATCCCACCCACCCTGGGGACAGATGATGGGCTATTGGGGGGTGCAAACCCACACCCCAGGAGCGTGCAGACAAATCCGGGCTCAGCTGTGCTCCAGCCCTCTCCCCTCAGACCCTGGGTGCTCACCCCACTTCTGCTCATGGCTATTCCCAGATTCCAGCCCTCGCTTCCCTTCCCCTGCAGCTGGAGTGTCCCTCACTCTGTCCCGTGGCTGCCCCTGCATCCCCCAAGGAAAGAATGCAGCTTTGCAAAAGCGAGGCAGGAGCAAAGCAGAAAAAGAGCAGTTTTGTATTATTTTCTTTTCTGGCCATTTTGAATTAATTAAGGAATGTGATCTAAACTATAAATACCCTCCTTCACGTATGATTTATGGCCTGTTTGTTCTGGATTGGTATGTGCTTAATCTCTAATTGTGAGCCCACCATCTGTTTTTATTGATCTGCTTGCCAGGAGAGTTATTGCTCTCCTTGGCCTTATATGGGAAAATTAGGTATGTGGTGAGGGAGCCAGAGCCAGGGCTGCCCTGACGTCAGCCTTGGAGCCGCTCGGGATTGTGCTTCCCAACATCGCCGCTGCCTCGTGCTCCCGCCTTTACCGTGTGAAACTGCAGCTCGGGGGTCCCACAGAGCCCCGTTATCTGCAGGAGCATCAGCCCATCCCAGCTCCCCCTGCATCAGACCCCCTGAGCCCATCCCAGCTCCCCCTGCATCAGACCCCCTGAGCCCATCCCAGCT
>VWZT01015592.1:11493-29553 GCA_013397055.1 Pachycephala philippinensis | reverse complement strand
AAAGAAATTACTACCCCTCCTTTTTTTTTTTTTTTTTTGGTCTGGTTTGCATTCTCTGTGGAATCGTAAAAAAATCATTGGTAATGGACATTTATTCCCCTCTGCACCCATGACAAATGAGATTGACATTATGGGTCCTCAGCTGCTAGTGGTTACAAAATGGTTTAAAACCTACTGGGTCCATTCAGAGCAAAGCTTCTATGGTCATAGATTTTGATAAATATATTGTTTTCTTTGGGGGAGATTCTAGCAGTTCCACTGACTTAAAAAAAAAAACAAAAAAAACAACCAGCCCAAAAACCACCTAAAATTTTGGGTCACAGGTGTAAAAGAGAATTGTCTGTAGTATGAGTACATGCAGAGGAAAGAGAATTGACTGTGATGTGTTTACATTCACTTCTCCACTTCATCCGCCAGTAGATCAGAGGAACACTGGACTGCTGGCTCAGGACAGTGAAACATGGTTCCTGCCACGGCTGCACAAAGCAGAGCAATGCCAGTGGGATTTTGGGTTGATCCTTGCAGTTGTTTTTATGGGACAAGGATGAGGTGCACAGGGGAGATGGTGTTAGAGGGAGTTTGGCTGATCTCCAGAGGTACTTTAGCTGAATTTACATCTGAAACTAAGTCCAAATGGGGACTTAGTTGCATTCTTGGCCACACAAAAAGGGGACAGCTCTCAGTGCAAAGAGCTTAGGTCATGTCTCTCGTCCAAGGAAACACTGAATTGCCTGGGCTTTTTTGCAGGGATAGTATTGAGACAGATACTTAATGGGTAGTATTCAAGTGGAAAAAAAAAAAAAGACATCTGTGGAAACTATAAACCCATATTGCATTCAAATATGTGGCTTGAGATTGTTTGCAGTGACCTCACATTCAAGACCAGCAAGAGGTCTGGAAAGAGGACACCAGATAAGCATTGCTGCCCCAGACAGGCTGGGGAGGTTTCGTCTCTCACCGCAAAGTGCGTGCCTGTCATTTATCAGTCCTGCATTCAGGACCCAGCAGGGACAAATTCCTCGCACTGGCACCCCTGGGAGCTCATATCCCTGAAGCTGTGCCCACCGTGAGACTGCTTGAAGGGGATGAGAGGCTGCCAGCTCTGGGCTGGGCTTCCAGGATTTCCTAGTGGCAGCTCTCACTGGGAAGGTTTCATCAAGCAGTGGGGCAGCAAACGGCTGCATCTCACTTTTCAGACATAGAACTTTGCAATATTTAAACTGGAAAGGCCATACTATAAGTGCAGGTGTAGGTGAAGCAAAAAAAAGTTAAAGTAATTGGTAGATGAGACCACCCAATGTTTTGAGCCAGGACATGAATGGTTCTATGTCTCTGACATTTTGGGGAGCTTGGCTATAATTTCTTCCCCCCAGGCTTCTGAGTGATCTTTGTAGAGTTTAGAAACCAAGAGCTAACTATTTTCTCTGAAAACAATTCAGTTTCCCTGTCTTTGCATGTTCAGGCTGCAGATACCAATGAATTATTTGTGAAGGTCACGTTGAATTTGTAGGACACCATTAACACTTGCCTTCAAGGGAAGCAAGCCTTCTGTCAGGAAATTTCTTTGAGAAATGGATTATTACTGCTATTATTTTCGTGGGATGTGTCATTCAGTGATGCTGGGTGAGGGCTGGGTTGGTAGGTTGGATGTTTGTGTTGGATATTTCACCTCTGGTAATTACCAGCTTTGCATTCGGAGACCTTCAGTGCGGACACATCTGACAAGGAAATATATCTGAAATTTCCCAACAGCACTTTATAGTTGTTTCAAATAAATAAATGAGGGCTTCTCTTCCCCGGATCCTGTTGAGGTAGTCAGCAGCTTGCAGCAGGTAGATAGATTGCTACCTACACAGAAATGACAAGTATCCTCCAGGCCCAGGAGAGGGAGATCACTTACAGCAAGGACGCCGAGAGTTTATGAGCTACCAAGGAATAAATATTCAACACAGAGTTCTTCCAGATGTAACTGACGTGATGGGTTTTTTGCCTCAATTTGAAAATAAGGGAAAAAAAATCATCTTGCTGATTATTATGTTTTGTTTTCCATCTTATTAAGGTTTAAATGTAACTTCTTCTAAACACCAGTGAGTTGTTTATTTAACTTTGAATTATCATGTCACAGAAACTTACCTTTCATTTTCAGGCAGAGCCTCAAAACTCAGAACCTTGATTAATAAAATATGAAGAGTTTATGCGATCTGTTTCTCCTGGTTTGAAAGAACAATTTTTCTGTTACTGAGAAGACAGGTAGCATTGCTAAGAAAAATAGATATTTTTTATCTCTCTCTCTTTGCTCAGGCATTGGACTAGGGAGTGAGATATGTGGGCAGAAATTTCAACTCTGCCAGAGACTTTCTGGGTGATGTTGGCTGGATTAAAAAGGCATAATTTTGCACATCCTGGAGTAGCATCATAAATTAGAGAGTCACTCAAGGGTTTTCTTAGAAAATTCTGGAGATGCTGGTTTGTTCTCTACAGATGGAGTCTAGAATCAGTTGACATTTGGATGTCTAAGTTAGATAAAACAAACCCTTCTCTTCATTCTTCTCTTCATAATTTGGTCCATCTCCAGATTCCCTCTGTTAAATGGGCATAAAAATCTTTCCTTTTTAC
The DNA here is from genome assembly GCA_013397055.1 of Pachycephala philippinensis. NCBI lineage: Eukaryota > Metazoa > Chordata > Aves > Passeriformes > Pachycephala > Pachycephala philippinensis. Next base: position 26,937 of record VWZT01015592.1, on the reverse strand, counting down.
CCATCCTTCTGGAACTGCCTCAGGGCTTCATTGTCTCATCAAATGTTGCCCAGTGCAATGATGTGCTGATTCCAGTACAGGCCATGAGTTCTCACTTGCATTTCAGGTAATAATAATAACAACAAAAATAATAGTAGTAGTAGCAGTAGTAATAATAATAATAATAGTAATAATAAAGTTTTAATACATAAATTGTAGGTTGTTGCACGTAATATGTGTATATCAACCTCTTTCATGGCAGGGAGTGTGAGAGGACAGTGGAATGAGATGATCTTTAAGGTCCCTTTCAACCCAAGCCTTTCTGTGATTCTGTGTTTTACACCTATATTAAATATGTACCATGTACAATGCTAAAATACCACAGCCCAAACATCACTTTCAATGTGTTTCATGCCTGAAATGAGAATTATAAAGTGAATGTGAACATCTAACCGAAATTTAGGCATTAACACAGCATCCTGTGGGTATTTTAGAAGACAGGATGCCTGCATGGATGTACAAATACAAGGCACAGTGGCATGACACATAAAAATTAGGTATGTTTTTTGATTCTGACATATAAGGTGTTATATCAGAGGTTATACTAACCTCCTTCTGCTGTTGGAAAGATAAACACAGTTTTATTTTTACATGAAGTCCAAGATCTTCAAACAAACGAAAGGCTCCAGAAAGTGTGAATTTAAGACAGCAAACTCATTCATAATGACAGCATAACAAGAAGCTAGAAGTTCTGCACAAACCTAAGGTTTGGGCCTGAAAATGCAAAACAACACAAAGAACAAAGCTTTCCACTCACTTTTCTATGGCAAACGGAGAATAGGGGACATGCAAAGCATTTGTTTTTAATTTGTTGTTTGTTTGGTTTGGACTCGTCCTAATCAAGGGCTTTCCTAACTGTTCCCTTCCTCCCCCGCCTCCCCAGACCTTCCAGACTCCCTTGTGCTTTTCTTGTCTTTCCTTTTATTTATTGAATTTTTGAAAAGAACCAAAGAGGGTCCCCAACATCCCATCGCCTTGGAGAGCTTGTTTCCCTACTGGGCTGCAGATGCTGGGCAAAAAGGGCTGAAACAGGCAGCAGTGAGGCAAGGAGAGTGTTATCAATCATTCAGCATGTTAAAAGAGAAGAAGGAGCAAGAAAAAGAAGGAGAGTGAAGGCGGGAAGCAGGGTGGGGGGAAAGAGCCTGGGCTGAATTGGAGGAATTTCCTCCCCCCGGTTGCTGAAGGGAGGTTTTTTGGACATCTGCCCAGACACATGCCGAGTCAAAGAAGCGGGATAAATTCTGGAAGAATGAATGAAGGGAGAGGAGGGGTCAGGAGGACAGAGGGGAGTGTGGGCTACGGGGGGCGATGGCAGCTACAGGGACAAAGGAGGTCTGTGGGGGAAGACTGCAACAACAGCATGCATGCATGTGTGTATGTCTGTGTGTGTGTGTGTCTGTGTGTGTGTCTGTGTGTCTTTTTTTCCTTCTTGTGCCTGCTGGATGTTTCAAATATTCATTTCTTCTAGGGCTCTGCATATAGCAGTGAGACCTCTCAGTTTTATGATGAAAGGTAGTTTGTTGTCTCTTGGATCTTCTTCTTTATTGCCTGGAACAGACCAGGTTCATGAACAAATAGAATCTACAACCAGTCAGGCTGCATCAACACTGGGAAACACGTTTTGAAGAGCGAGGGCAACACAAATCTTTGAGCAAAACTCATAGTAGGCTCTCTCCATCTCCTGATATCTGCAGGCAAGGTTGTGTCACCTGAAGTATGCATTGAGCCAGGCAATTTCTGAGCGTGATTCAGGGCAGAGATGTGCAAATTGAGTGGTCAGCTTGGACAACTCAGATGAAAGGTCAGATAAATCATTCTCTGTAGCAGACCTGGGATGTGTAGGTCATGCTCTAGGCAGCTTGTTCCCATGCCTTCTCCATCCCTGTGGCTTCAGGAGGTCAATCCCTTGGCTCTCTCAGTTTTACTGGTCATCCAAAAGAACTCTGGAGAGCGGATGTGGATTAGGACCCACTCAGATCACTCAGATAGAGAGACAGCCAGCAAAACTGGGCTGGCAACAATCCCTATCCAGAAGAGCCAGCTGGACGTGGATTGGTAGCAGTAACTCCTTCCTCATGTCTGATTCAGCCAAAAAAAGTTTGTCTGTCCATCCTCTCAGGTCTTTGTCTGTCCATCCTCTCAGGTCTCTACTGGCCTTAAGAACTATGAATCTGAGAATGGCTCTGAATTTGCTGAAGAGTCTGTGTGACATCTTGTGTACCCCAGGTAGACAGTCATCACGTATTTCTGTGAATGTTCCTCCAGTCAATGGCTCTGGTTATGAGCCATTTTCATGAAAGAGAATCAAAGTCTTGTGCTCATGAAGCAGCTTCTTGCTGTGGTTGAATCTTTCTCTGATTGTGTCACTCCTTCCTTGTGTTATCTTGATAAGATTCTGGGGTTTTTTTTAGATTTTAGGAGTTCTCTATTGTACTCATCTAGGGTGACCAAATTTTATCCAGAGCTTGCATTATTAGGGCCAGATAAAGATCGGAGGGATAAAGCCTGTGTCAGCTCAGAGCCTGCACCCATAAAGCTGTTTTGTTTCTGCTGCTGCTGAAAAACTTGCTACTCATGTGAGAAAGGATTTCATATTTGAGCCAGGTCACTTTGCCATCACATCACATAATTATGCAACAGTAAATGAGACCTCCCAATGTGAAGAATTCATAGAATCATAAAATCATAAAATATCCTGAGTTGAAAGGGACCCACAACGATTATCATAGTCCAACTCCTGGCCCTGCACAGGACAACCGCCAGCATTACCACCACGTGTCTGAGAGCATTGTCCAAATGCTTCTTGAACTCTGTAAAGCTTGGGTCTGTGACCACTGCCCTGGGGAGGCTGCTCCAGGGCCAGACCACCGTCTGGGAGAGGAACCTTGTCTTGATGCTCAGCGTAAACCTCCCTTGACACAAGTTCATGCCATTCCCTTGTGTCCTGTCACTGGTAACCAGGTAGAAGACTGTCTGCTCCTCCTCTTCCTCTTGTGAGGAAGCTGCAGACTGACTGAATAGGCCTGGGCAACTCACCTGGGTTACACTGATTTTCCAGTACAGAATCAGGGAATCACAGGACGGTTTGGGTTGGAAGGGGCCTTAAAGATCATCCAGTTTCAACCTCTGCACTGTAGTCTGGGATGCCACCCACTAGGTCAAATTGCTCAGGGCCCCAGAGGTGTTAAGCATATTCTCTCTGTCATCACACTACTGTGACACAATAGCAGTGACATTCACTGTGCCAGTGAAAACAGAGATTTCTAGAACTCTAAGTCTTTGGTGGGTGAATGGACTAATTAACTCACTGAAAGCCTACACTACCTGGAAGCTGCTTTTGATCCCAAACTGAAGGTTGATCTGCTGTGATGGCTCTGGTCAGCATTTTGTCACCCATATGTTCATCACATTGCCTCCTCTCTTTTGGTCCAAAAAATGCTCTGATCATCTGCTACCAAGGCTTTTCTAGAGGCAGTAACCACTACAAGCCTGTTTAAGATAAAAATTCTCTCCTGATATTTTAGCAGGTAGAAGATTCAAAAGTAAGCTTGATCCATTTGTTATAATCATTGTCATTGTCACTCTCTTTCTGTAACTGAAAATATTTCTATTGGTACAAACTGTAATTAAATTGGCTTGGTGGAAAATATCCTTCTTACCACCTCAAGAAGCAAATAAACAGAGAGGTATCCCCGGAGCAGTTTCAAATATAACATTTTGATCATTCACACAGAACAAACATTGGTATAATTCCTTCCTGAGTTAGTTGTTCTAGCCCCTAAGATAAGCTCGAAGGAGATAAGCATGAAAAGGAAACATGAACAAACAGGGCTTATGTCTAGAATAATCATTATAATAATTTTGTATTGGGATGCAGTGGCTTTAAAAGAAGTGGATGGCAATACTTACATTACACTGCACTCAGCCTATGGTGAAACTTGCAAAAGTATATTAATTCAGTTGTTTCATTTATCTTTAGTGTAACAACCCATGCTTGCTAACAAAATATCCAATTAGTCTTTATTTTGCACAATTGAAATGCTGTTGACCTGCAAACACAAAATCAGAGCTTACAAAAAGTCTCCAGCTGTGGTGCCGTTGGGAATTTCGAGGACCCAGACAAGCCAGACTTTGGCCAGATGTGGATGGGCAGTGTTTAGTAAGGTTAGAAAACATGGGCTGAGCTTTCAAATAATGTAGACTGGGAAAGTTGAAATAATTGTTTTTTCTGCTCCCAAGAAACAAGGATGCTTAAGGCTGATCTGGTGCAATGGCTGGACTGCAAAACGTGGGAGACTTACTTTTGTGAGTCAAAGAAATGGATAGAACGCTTAAGTCAAGATTTTGCACAAAAGTTGGGACTTAAGAAGTTTCCAGCTTGTATTGTTCAAGGCAAGTCAGTCACGTTTCTCACAGATATCATTAGGGAGCTTTTAGGAACATTGGCTTCACTTCTAAAAAGTCTGTGAAAACTGTTCAGCCAGATCTCAGTGGTTTTATTACTTCTGTGAGTAGAATCATGTTGGTGAGGGACAATTTGTATTAGAACACAATCAGGGATGCCACCAGCTGAGCAGCCTGGTCTAGTGGAAGGTGTCCCTGCCCATTGCAGTGTGTTGGAACAAGATGAGATTTGAGGTTCCCTCCCAACCCAAGCCTTTCTAGGAGTCAATGGCTTGTCAGTGTTAATGATGGACCATTCCCTCCTTGGTGTTGTGCTTGTTGCTCTGCTTAGAGGAGGGACTCAGAGCCTGGTTCCTCTGCTGTCATGCTCCCGATGAGGACGATTTTAAAAGCTGGGTTTATTTCTCTTTTGAGTGGAGTGAGAGAAGTCTTGCTCCCTTGCTGTTGGAGCTGCTCAAGTTGAAAGTAGGGAAGCAATCTGTGGCTTCCACAGCTGCAACCTGGGAGAGGAGTTCAGCCTCCGGACTTGCAAACCTGGCTTCATAATCACTTCAATGCAATCATTAAAAATAAAAGAGAAAACGGAGAAGAGCATTCAGAAAAGTCAGCTTAGCTTTAAATAAATCACTTTTATTAGCTACCAGTCTCCAAAGTTTTAATGTACTTAGAACATGCACTACAGTGTTTTCCATGTGCAATGCTTGAAGGGCTGGTCTGGATAACCCAGCACAGATTTTATGCCAGGACAACACCCCACGTGTTATCAGCGTAATATAACAATAGTAAGTCATATGACACCAAGGTTACACACAGTTCTGAGAATTAGGATGCCTTTAGAGATAATTTTTTTTCCCTCATTCTTACATAACTGCAGTCTAGAAGAGTTGTTACTTCAACATAATGCTATCCATGTAGTGAAAGCAGTGCAACTTCTTCATGGTAACTAATCCTTATCTATGTAAGTTTAAGGCAGACATGGCCAACTGTTCTCCCAAGGCTATGTTAGGTTGCACAATGTGTTGCTTTTTCTGGTGCCAAAGAGTTTTGGTGATCAGTGAATGTGTCCACCAAGGATATTGTGGGAGAGGTGTGTGTGTAAGGCACACGGAACTATGGGTGTGGATTGTGTCTGGTTAAGGTTTACTATTCCATCACAGATCTATATATATATCAGCCTGGGGATAAAAGTGGCCCCTAACAAAGCAAAATTGGTCACCCCTTCAGATCATTGTCCCAATGTATCTTCTCTATACAGTCCTTGAGTAATGGTCCTTGAGTGGAGCTCAGTGTTTCCAAACCAAAATGATGCTATAATCATAAATGAGGGTGTATATCCATTTTTCCCCTATGTTTTCATATGGGCTGGTTTTGTCTCACACATTCAGTATCCAGCTCTGTCTAAATAAATAGATATCACATTATGGATCAAATCATATACACAATCCTGCTGGCTCTTTTTCTGTGGATGTTTGGCTCGATGACTGAGACCCAACCCCATGTTTACCAGCTACTACTGATATTTAGCTCAGATATAAGTACTCGGTGTAAAGAATGGTCTGTCTTCTTTAGCCAGCCAGGAGATTGACCTGTCAGCCCGGAGACTGGGGTTGACAGTGCCCTTTGTTGAGCTCTGATTACAACAGTGCTGGCAAAGCCACGGTTGTGTTTGGCACTTGTTGGTCCCCGATTTGCTCCACAGCGCTGTACACTGAGATGAAAAACATCTGGTCAGCTCACACGCTCTGTTTAGACTGGTTACACAAATGCATGAGATTATGCAACCCAGACCTGCGATCCTATTTCTCCCTCTTCTGAAGCATTTAATATTTTGTCTTTAATCACATCGGACAGCCAGCTGGCTGGTTTCCAGGTGGCCTTTCTCAGATGGCGAGCCTCGCTGCTTGACCGTCGGCACAGGTCAGCATGCCACCACCTCGCCGTTTTCCTCATGCCTTCCTTGCTTCCCTTCCCGTGAAACCCAGCAGTGGGAGCTTATGCCAACAGACCAGCTGTGGAAGCTGGTGGAGTTCTTGAAGTGCAAGGAGCTTGTTCAGGCAGTGTGTTGAGCTTGCTTGCTGCTTGGGTTCCTCCTGTCTGGCAGTGTGGGCCTTCCAGCAGGCAGGGCAGAGCTGGTAACCCTCAGCTCCCAGCTCGAGGCAAGGCTGCCTGTTCCCTAACACTGGCAGGAGATGATGCACCTGGGGAAAGGAGCACAGTGAACCACAACAGGAGTTCAAAACAGGATTTCTGATGGCTTTGCTCTTGTTGTCCTCTTCGATGACAAATGGCTCAAACACGCATTTCACCAGGCTGCCTCTTCAGCTCCTGAGTGAGGAGGTTTCCTGAACAGAGCATTTATGAAAAGCTCAACACTGGAAAATGGCAGTGCTGTCCAACTGGCTCCCCACCAGGCTCACGGCAGCTGAAAATCAAGTTTAGTAGCTTAAGCTCAGTAAGTCCAGCTTTTAATTAAAATACATAATTTAATGTTAGAGACCTCATTTTCCACGAAGGGTACCATTATAAATGCCCACATCCGACCTGGATTGCTGAAAATTGGCATATTGCCTCTATTACGTTAGAGACAGCAAACCCAATCTGACTTATCATTGTAACCCTTTGCCAAGCAGACAGAGGCACTCTCTTCATCCCAGATACAAAAATATGAACAAATCGTCTTTGGAGTTGGACTTACTTCACATGTAAGGTGATGCAACATCTCAGTGTGACCATAGGAAGAGCTGTGGATTCTGAGCCCCCACACTGTCACATCAAATCATGGCCAGGCTGCCTGCAAAGAGCTGAGTGGGGATGGTGCTCAGTGGGCTGTCCTAATCTGTGTCTCTAGAGGCTCCCCCAAATTGCTGTCACAACCTATGGCATCTGATCTGAATTCCTCCTTCTTTGTATATGTGTGTTTCTATGTTTGCACATAAATAAAAAGCAGGTTAATGAACAGAAAACAATTAGTGCCCCTTATCTCAGGAGCCCATGCTGTTTTTTTCCACTGCCCAGTTCATGCCTCCTTCATAAGTATTTCCTCTTTATCCTGCGGTAGACTTTGCTATAATCCTGGGCTTCACCAGCTGAGATTGAGGAATGGCTTCTTTAATTTGCTTGGAAGTGATCCAGTCTTTGGAGTCTGGATAGCTCTGGTTCATATCTTAATAATTTTCATGCCTTCACATGAATTTTTAAAATAGGAAATACCCTGGTGAGCCCCTGGATCTTATTCTCTTGGCTGGCAGCTTCCCGTCTCCAGTAAGGCAGCCAAAGAAATCTCATTCTGCAAACCACAAGAACCTCCTCTTCCACTCAGGGAGAGGAGCTGGGGTTTTAGCTGGGAGGTGGGTGCACAGACGTGTGCGCACACGTGCAGGCACGCACTGCTTGATTCACTATTCCTCTCGTCCCCCTTTCACCTATTAGTGTCCTCTGAAGGATCAGGTTACCTTGCCAGTGGAAATATATGAGCTCGCTGTGTGATATAGCATAACTGCAACAGCAGATCATATAATTTTCCCCCGAAGGCTTGTTGCAGACTATGTTGAGTCATTTGTATTTATGACAGCTTGGGGGTGATTTAGTACGACCTCACTTTGATAAAAGCCATTTAGAGCTCATAAATATGGGTGACACACTGCCTTCTCGGCTGGGATTTTAAATGGAGAGCTGCATTTGCATTCCCATTGAGCTTTTATTGTTTAGGGGGTAAGGATGGGAAGGGACGAGGTAAAACAGGAAACAGAAAGAGTCTGCAAAAAGCAAAAAGGCCCTTGAGGAACAAAGGTTGCTGCTGTGCTTAGAGAACCTCTAACCTGAAGCATCCATGATGCCCTTTCCTCCCCACATCTCCTCCTGGGCATGGGGCAAGGTGAAGTTCTGCTCATCCCAAACGGGTCAGTCAGTGGGAGAAGGGGATTCTTCAGTTTGGGGGCAGCATTGACTTTTCATCATAATAATAATAAAAAAGAAGTCTTCTGCGTGCCAGCAGGTTTTCTTTTAGCTTGGGTCTTGCTGCTGTGTGCTGTAATTTTTACTTAATTTCAAGGAGCCATTTACCAAATGTATTTATATTCTGTGCCCAGATTTACAAGGAAGTTGACAATTTATGAACAACAAAAAAGATACTTAAGCCAAACATAGAGTTGTCAGATTTTATGCACTGTGCTTAAATTCATCATTGATGGAAACAAGTAGGGAGATTGTTCTTGAAATTTTTTTTTTTCCATAATTTGTGATGCCCAAAGGAACCTAAGCATCACAACCTGTTGAATTTCACACAGAGATGAAGATCTTTTTTTTTTATCAATGAGGACTCAAAAGATGAAGCAGTTTTCATCTTTGTAGTCACTGGCAGAGGCAGGACCTGAGCCTAGGTGGGTATCTTGACCATCAAGTCACCAAGAAATTTGCTTCCTGCAGCCATGAATTGTCCTGTTCTGTCGTTTTCCTTTCTCTTACACAAGCAGTGTGGGTCAGTAGGAATACTGGAACTTTTTCTTGGTGGCTGGAAACTTATTTAACACATTCTTGGTTAGTCTTTAATGGTATGATTACTCACTGAAGGTAGATGAGGACCACGATACTCCATTTTGTGTATAAACCTACCCTGCTCATAGCCTTGATGCTTAAGGCTGAGGGTTACCAAATTAAACTCACCCAAGTCTTTTTAAGAGTAACCTATATATACATCTTTTCAGAGCTTTATGTGTATAAACTCTTTAGAATTTGGTTTAAAAACCTGTACAATACCACTTCTGAAAATTACCTCTGAAATCTGTATAGAAGATGTATTTTAGCACATACCTGTACATTTGAAATATGACAGATTTAAGCTGCTCAGTTTTTAAGCCCTTTTTAAGCTTTTTGGAGTGTTCTTTATGAATTATAGGGATTTTTTTGAACATTATTTTTATTTTTGATGTCTAACAGGATAAAGCTATCACAAACGCAAAATAAATCTTGCCCGCCTTTCAAATCATTCTTATGGCGCAATATATCATTAGAATGATGTACCCAATTATTTAATTTTACCCATAAACTGATCAATTAACCGTGTTGGAATTATTGTTGTCCTCTGGGTTGGATAATGTTTACAGGTTGCACCTGTCAGTTCAGTTTGATGTTTACAGCAGCAAACCCAATGCTTCCCTTTAATGATTTTATTACTAAAAATTATTTGTACTTTTTGGGTGGCGGTGGACCAGCACTACCCAGGCACTGATTCAGAGGTGGGGTTGAATACAAAGAAAGGTGCTGAGGCTGCAGCCTAGTTCTGCTTCAGCCTCTGCTGGCCCATGGGCACCATGTGGCACAGCCACACGTCCGTCCCCCCGCTGCTCCCATCACTGGGGCTCCCACCTAAAACCTAGGCAACAGAATCCAGAGGAATTAAAAGGCAGTGTGCTTTTCATTAAGCAAATGAAAAGAAAATCACAGTCCCTGCCCTGAAGATTGTACACTGTAATCAATGGCAGCATTAGTGGGAAACTTCAGTGCACTCCGAGGAACAGTAAAACATGCATGATGGGACCCTGACGATGAGACAACCAGTAAACTCCTTACTCTGCTTCAGCTTCATTAGCCATTAAAGCAGGGTAATGGCACTTACCTTAGCTCGACAGAGATTAGTTAGTCGTCACTAGCACAAAGTTATGGAGGGAAAAAAAGGAAAAAGGAAAAAAAGAGAGACATCCCTCAGATCTTTGCCTTAGTGATGCTGGCAGCAGGTGCGGGTGGGATCCAGGTCATGCCACATGGTTCTGGTGGCCAGGCTGGTTCTGAAGGGCAGGGATGCTCACCCATGGGCTCTTGACCTGCAAGATCAGCGTTCTTGGGTGTGTGCCAAGTCCTGGGCTGCACCAGCACATACCTTCAGTTGTACTTTATGATCCTTTTGGGTCCCTCCAGTGTAGGGTATGCCATGATTCTGTGATTCTCAGCAGGAGGGAAAGGAAAGAATTGATTCGGCCACCCTGACCTTTCACATTTGGGGTTCAAGTGAGCCTGCTCAGAGACCACTGATGGCCACCCTGCTCTGTCTAGTGCCCCACAAGGCTGAAACCTCCCTTGTTGATCTGTGCCATGAGACCTCTCCATGGATGACAAAACAGAGGCAAGGAGCAGAGGTGACACTGCCATGTGGGCAGGGATGTGCAAAACCTGTCCACACCGTGCCCGGTGTCAGCCACTGCAATTTATTTCTACAAACATTTTTATTAAAAGGAGGTCCTAGAGCAAACAGACCTCGCAGTGTGGCTTTTTTCATTAAATGAGCTGATTTGGTCTCTGCTGACTCAAAAAGCCAATCAACAAGCCCCCTGAATCTTTGATCCATTTTTCTACTTTGCTGTTCTCTAAAGACTCAATTTCCTCTCCTGTCATGCTTTTGAGAGGGGGAAAATACAGACTAGTCCCCCAGTTATAATACAATTATTTAGTGCAAGGGAATTTTTTTTTTCACTTGAATAAATTAGTTGTTAATTAAAGCTTTTTGATGTAGTGCGAAAGGAGTTATATTTGATACCAACAGCTGTATGCTGTTTGATTTATAGTCCTTTGGGGTGTTGGTTACAGCGATCCATTTCTCCCCCTTCCCCCACAAAACACACACATACAGTCACTTCAAAGACCATTAACTGGTACTGTGTTTTCAATTAGAAGGAGAATATTTTTGCTGTTGTTTTCAGTTTTCTATGCATCCCTTAAAAACAAGAAAGCAATGTTTCATCACTTTGGCAGTTTTCCCCAGCCCCAAGTCCTGTACCAGTGGCAGTGAGGACAGTTGTGACACTGCCAGGATGAAGACTCTGCTTGAGCTGATGGGTTGACCCTGAATGTGGTTCCCTAGCTTAGCACATTACAACTGCAAATAGGAGCCACTGGCAGAGGATTTCCTCTGATTTCCACTTCAAGCAGGTTAAATTCCCACTGTGGGAAATGAGCCAAGCATCCAGGTAATGCTGGAAGCGTTTGGAAGCTGTAAGACGTCTCCAGGTTGAAGTATCACTGCAGTCTTCAATCTGTGCAGAATTAGGGACGTGGGTGAATTTAAGCGATTTGGGGTTGATTTCCTGATGGGAAATTAGAGAATGCAATAGAAAATGCTGGCAAAGGCCCTGGGTGATATAAAATTTCTTCTAATCCTCTCCAAAGAGTACATTAATCTAGTGTACATTTGGGGCTCTCACTTAGTTGATCGATTTACCTATCTCTAATTTCTCAGAAATTACTCAACACTCGTCTGCTTAGCCACGACTGTTTCACACCAGGGCAGGGACCACGTGTCATGGGTGTTTCCAGGAGGATGTGGCATCTCAGAGGGTTGTCCCATAATCCCCTGTCTCCCCTTCCTCACCAGCGAGGTGAAGAATGACCTCTAGGAAAGGACTGGTGGCTTTTGGCAGTCACACACAGGTTAAGGAGGAGATTTTCCATACATGGTGCTTTTTTCACTCAATTCCCAGCACTATGTTCTTTGTCTCCAGTGGAAGTGGCTGAGCAGAAATTCTTCGTGCTGTTTTTGTGTTTGGACTTCTGTGTCTGGGAAATGGCAGTGGCACTTCCCAGTCTTGTAGAATAACACTTAGGGCACCTTTTAGAGATGATCCAAGCTCAGCTGAGCAAAGTAATAGGATCAGCTTCCTGTGCAGACGGAGAGAGAAAGCCCTGCTTCTCCAAGAATCCCTATCCCAGGCAAGGTTGTCCTACTGCTGCCATTTAATTTGCTTTAATCCGATGGAGGGGGGGAATGGTTCTTAATTAATTGCCTTCTACTCCAGGCTCAAGAGGAAAACCTGCTTTGGAACAATTTAATGCAATCGAAATTTGCAGGTTGTGAGTCTGCTGGCAGAGTTCCCTGTTTGTGAGTAAATGAGTGCACATTTCCAGCTCTCAAGGATGGGTGAGACATTCCTGAAAGAGAGTAGCTGGAGGTGTGGACTTTTGATGAACATGAAGATCTGGAAAGCAGAGTGGCTTTGTCTTGTTTCCCGCTTTTCCCAAGGGAGCACGACTGTCACTGTGGCCTTGAATCTTTTCCATAACCGTTGAGTGTGAGTCAAATTTGAAGGAACCAGAGGATGGTGGAGAACACTTGTGTTGAAGAGGGTGGTTGGAGAGGAACAGAGGTGTCCATATCATCTACCTCCCTCCCTCTCTCTCTCTCTCTGAGAACTAGAATAATTTTTCCCTTCCTACTCCCTCTCCAGTAGTGATGGAATTCCAAGTAGGCAGCAGTTCCTACCTACTTAACCCAGTTTCTGGGGTCTCACATGTATTACATAGTTATTAGTAATTTTCTGGTATGTTCATGTGGAGCTTTGTACAGTTGCACATTGCGGAGCTTCCAGGAGGGGTTCTAGGCCACCGAGATTTGAAGCAGATTTGGGAAATGCCCTTTCATTTAGATATGATGGTGATTACTTTCCATTTTTACTATTATGTTACTTGTTCCAGTGACCTGTTGTGGGAAGAGCTTATTTATCTAAGGATCAATTTGATATTCTAGTTCTCAGGGCTGTAAAAAATATGGTTTTCTAAATTGCTGAGAGACTTTCTATTTGTTCTACAACATGTTGTTTTAGAAGAACCTACAGAAATACACTATTTCAAGTGCTTCAATTAATTTGATAGTGGAGGAAAAAAGGGAAATATTGTTAATGAGGAGTTTGATTTATGCACCAGTTATTTCACAACTTTTATCTATGTTCTGCTTTGCCTATTTGAGTTTAGTTGAAGAGTGAACAAAGAGTGGGTATTGAATGAGGAAATGAAAATTTTCAATATATATGGAAGAAAATACTTATTTTCAGTTGTGTGTATGTCACCCTGCTGGAAACCAGGATGGATATTTTGTGGATAACCGAGTTCATCTCATTTTTGCATTAATAATTGAGGACGTTGAACAAAAGATATCTGGCTTTAAGTTAAGAAAAAGCAGTATGTGCTCAAGAACTGGAATAACATCTTTGCCAAGGATACAGGTTTGTGGAGCGACCAAAACTTAAATAAGTTTAAAAGGGCGAAAAAAGAAAACCAGCATGAGAGGAGTGAAGGAAAAACAAGAAGGAAGGGTGTAAATGTCAGCAAGGAAGACAGCTTTAGCCCAAGGCAAGTGCCAGAGAGGACTTGACCATTAAGGGTCACTAAGGGGGCTGGTGAAGAAGTGTCAGTGTGGTGGGGAAGGTGACAGGGGGGATCACGGAGAGGGCCAGAGAGGAGCAAACAGGGTTGGGGAAGAGAAACCCTACAGCCAGAAGCAGGTCAAACTGTGCAGCCATTTCTGCACAAAGTGTTGGGTGGATTTACCTGAGGAGAATAATTTAGGGTCTACGTGCAGCATCCAGCTCTGGGGTCCCCAGCACAGGAAAGGGCATGGACCTATTGGAGCAAGTCCAGAGGAGGCCACCAAGGTGATCGGAGGGTTGGAGCACCTCTGCTGTGAGGAAAGGCTGAAAGAATTGGGGTTGTTCAGCCTGGAGGAGAGGCAGCTTTGGGGTGACCCAATTGTGGCGTTCCAGTACCTGAAGGGATCCTGCAAGAAAAATGGAGAGAAACTGTTTACAAAGGCCTGGAATGACAAGTAAAGGGTGAATGACTTCACACTGACAGAGAATAGGTTTAGACTGGATATCAGGAAGACATTCTTGGCTGTGAGGGTGGTGAGGCCCTGGCACAGATTGCCCAGAGAAGCTGCGGCTGCCCCATCCTTGGAAGTGTTCAAGTTCAGGTTGCATGGAGCTCAGAGCAACCTGGTGTAGTGAAAGATGTCCCTACTCACAGCAGGGGGTGGAGCTGGATGATTTTTAAGGTTTCTTTCTACCCAGGCCACTCTTTGGTTTTCCCTTTCCTGAATAAATAGCAGAAGCAGTTGGTAGGGGGAGAGTGACAGGCCAGTGGCAACAACTCTGTGTTTGGGTAAGCATTTGGGTAATTTAATATGCCCCACTGAAATATGATTTCACAGAGTTTTGGAGACCACCTTGTTTTCTTATCGATGAAGACCAGCAGCTTTACATTCCTAACGTTTTCCATTATCAAAGTTTCTCATAGGTTCTTTATTTCTGTGGCTTTTTTTAAAGCAAGTAGTAATATCTCTATTGTTTGAAAAAGAACCTTTGAATTTTGGCAGGGACAAAAGCCCTGCAGCCGAAGACATGCCTTTCCCTGCTCCCATGAACCTCCCCTCTGTTCTGACTGAGTTATGAGCTGTGTAAGATCAACATTCCCCATTTCTGCCTTGTATGTCTCAGGAAAATTTTGGCAGCCGGTCAGAATAATAACTGAACACGAATCTTCCGCAGACCTGGGCCCAGAGTGCTGCCAAAGCAAAAATAGCAACAAGAGAAATCCCTCGGGGCTTGTGGGGCAGGTGGAGTTGGTGCATCACCCCCTGCAATTTCCCACTAGCAGCGGCTGTAGCAAGCCTTGCCAACCCAAGCAGTGTGCACCTCCGGTGATCCTCGATGAGGGGAAGGATGGGTCCACTTTTGGACAGAGCATGCTGTGTTCAGAGTGCTGAATCAAACAGCAAAAGAGTTAGGAAGTGTTGGCTTCATCCCTGTCGGTCCAGCTATGATATTGGCTGGGGCACATACATGTTAATCCCATGGTGACCTGTCTTTCTTATCGTGTGCGAGGGGGCGCTTCGTTCACGCTGCTGGAGAGACACTCACTCAAGCAGAAAATAAGTTCACACCAATAGCTGTGAAAGTCGTGAAATTCCTGTTTTTTGACACTCGCAGCGCAAACATATTTCTTATTGCAGTGGCCAGTGTAGTAAACACAGAGAAATTGTGTACATCTATACACATGTCGGATGACAGACATCTGGATGGCCATGCAAGCACCACCATATGGGATGTGCGCGTGTTTAGACTCATAAAAATAGAAAATTTGTTTTGCAGAAGTACAATGCAGAGCAGCAGCAGAATTCCAGCCTTTTTTAATTTTTTTTTTTTTTTTTCCAGAGGGAAATCTAATAAAAATGCATATTTG
>VWZT01015587.1:31862-52354 GCA_013397055.1 Pachycephala philippinensis | reverse complement strand
ATAAAGTCACCCCAAGGCACCAGGCCATGGGAAGAAAGGGTCACCACTATGAGCATCTCCTGACCCCCTGGCTGCTCCTGTGAAGCTGCAGCTTTTTCCACAATGCCCCACTGGAGGGATCCTGCAGAACAAACCAGCAAGTGTCGGGCAATAGGGAGCCAGTCAGAACAAGGCACTTACTTGTTTTCCATTTTTTATAAACTTTTCAGTCTGGGCTTGATCTCTGCTGTGGTTGGATGAAGTAGTTTTTATTCATCCCTAACTTTGTGTCTAGGCTTGAGTTCTGGAGGGATCCATCTCACAGGGTGCATCCAATTCCCATTGGAGGTGTTGAAACTGTGTGTCAAATTCCTTGATTTTAAGAAGGAAAAGCAACTTAGGTCAAAATACACAATAGATATTCCCTTAGGAAGCTATGTCAGAAAAGATAAAGTTCTTATGTTTTGCTGCCACCCTGTCCTTGCTGCACCCTGCGTTTTGACACATCAGTGCCACTCCTCCCAGGAAAGGATTTCTCATGGCACATAACTTTGGGAAGTCACCACGTGTATCTCACCATGGGCATCTATATCCAGGGAGACTTGATAAACTATGTAGGTGAATTTCTGGAAAGCTCCCACACACTGATTTCAGGCACTTTGATTCTCCCTGAGAAGTTCTACTTATTGCTGACAGAAGTCTTTGCACAAAATCGTCAATTTGACTATTATCTTGATAATTTTGAGTATTGCTGCTCCTCCTGCACCAGCAACTACTCTGAATTCCTTCATTTTTCAGCCCAGGGAAATGGCTCTGCTCTGAAATTCCTAGGATGGGGATTCCAGAAAGCCCTGTGGGCTGCAAGGAGGGTTTGCTTCATTTGGCTGCTCAGGTTTGTTACTGAAGTTATCCTGGTCTGATTTTTTTTAGCTAAAATACCCAACCACTGCTGTATTCCTGCTCCACAGAGAGCAGGACAGATTCAAACCCTACTGAGAAAGGGAGATTTGCCATCGGCTTTGGGACATTTATGTTCTCACTCCAATTTACAGTTTGTCCAACAGAGAGATTTTACAAAGGGTTCAAGTGTATTAGGAAAATCTTCCCATTTTCCTGGTCTAATCCTACCCCCTAACATTGGCTTGGCATGGTCCCAGCCCACAATCAAGGATGTTTTTATCCCTTCCATTCTGTCATTTTACACCAGGTAGCTGAACCTCAGCAGATATTCCAGCCTTGCCTGACTCCTTCTAAAACTACCTTTCCTTGTGAAAAAAACCAACCAAACAAACAAAAAAACCCAAAACAAAAAAACCAACAAAACAAGCTAAAACCTAATCCAAGGCAAAAGATTAAGGAGGGAGCAGCATTCAAAAGCATGGAGCATCCTGCCCTCCCTTCCTGCACCCATCACCTGAACCACAGCTCAACTTGCAGGGCTGTACAGTGTCCAAACTACCTTTGTAAAAATAGCAGATAATTCTGTAAACATAGAGCAAACTTCACCCCTGCTGAGTGCATCAGAAGAGACCACATTACAAAAAAAGTCAATGTTTTTGCTTTAGCAATGGTTTTCTCCGGGCTACTGTATTGCAGAAGGGCACAGCAATCCTCCAGCTCTTGTCTTAAATACCGTTACAAATCAATTAATTTCAGGCCATAAGCTTCACTTAAAGAGACAGAACACAAGGAGACAGCTCCTGGTAACACAATTATATTGGTGCTTGAGCATCTTAAGTCTCTCCCGTGTGAGTGTGTGGAGAGACTTGTGATGGAGGGGGCCAGAGGGGGAAGAAGGAGGTTGTCTTAAACTGCATGGTTTGTAAACAAAACAAAAACATATTGATAGCAAAGTTAATCTCCAGGGCACAGGCAGCCAGGAACTGTGGGAGAAAGGATGTCTGAAGGACAGGCAAGGAGCAATTCCACCAAAAAGCCAGGAGTGAAACACCAGCAGCCCCCAAGCACCACCCTTTGGAAACCAGACACTTTTGATTCCAAGGGGATTCATAAAAAACGAACACAAATCATCCAAATCATTCCCTCATGTGAGTTAATATTTAATGCCCAAATAATGAATCTTTCAATAAATATTTAATGCCCAGACATCAACATATATGGCAGCACAGACCAGGGCCTCTAATAATTTAAAGCAATTGAGTATGTACAGAGGTGGCTGGTGACAGGACCAGAAAACACAAATTGGGATGTGGCAGAAAGAAAAGGACCTTGTCACAGTCGGAGTGTTTGGGGTCCTTGCAAGATGTTTGCAGGGCAAGCAGGACGGGTTTCTGTGGAAAAATGCCTAACATAACTTCTAGCATCTTTGTGCTGTTTTGTCTTATGCCAGAGAGCTGCTGCTGCTGCAGGGCAAGTTCCTAGCCAGGAGCACATTTGTCACATCCCAGCAGCAGGTGCAGGGCTGAGCAGGAATACCTTGGGGAGCATCTGTCCATGGACAGAGCCACTGGGAGATTTAACACTGCCCTCTCTGCATCTGTCTTCCCAATCCCTAAAGAGGCTTTTTCCCTGGGTCAGATCTCTGCATTCCCACTGCTGTAATGTCCATGCTTTCTCTATGATCTTTCCACTGCTGCTGAAGAACAGGGCCCAGCAACCAAGTTCCTTTTCTTCTCATGAATAGAGCATCCAGCCATTCCAGCTATTCCTCTGGAAACCGGGACTGTGCTACACAAGTGCCCGTTTTCCTGGATGCTCCATTAACCTTGGGTGAGATCCTCCAGCCCAGCAGTGAATTCTGATGGCCGGGTTAGATATGGATGCTGAAACAGCACAGCTACCTCAGGGCAACTGGCAAATGGGGAAATACAGTTAATTCTCCAGGTTTTAGTAAAGGAGGTCAATTTTTGCTTCAAACAGGCTACACTGGAACTCCTGACTGGATTCCTTAGAATCACCACAGAAGACATTTCTAAATAGCTCAGTGTTTCTCACTGAGGGGGATCTTGAGTGTGAAAATAGCCCTTGAAAATGGAATTTTTGGAAGAAATTTGGTCTTGGACAGAATGCAGCAAACTACCCTCTCCTTACAGTTGAGTGAAGTATCACCTAAGGTGATATCATTTGAAGAGAAACCCTTCTTACAGTCTCATTTTGCAAGTGTGTGTTAGAAGCAGCAGGCATCTGGAAGACAGGGAGCTGCCACCGTGCTTTATTCTCCTCCTTTTCCAAGATGGATCTTCTAAGAGATCCACAGATTTATAAGCTGCACGTCGGTGATGTCAAACCTCAAGTCAAACCCCAAATCCCCCAAGTGAGCTGCTTTTGGATCAGAACACCTGCTTTGGGGTCAGAACAAGCCTTCACATCTCAATTGCAGATCAAGACAGGCACGCAGACTTATCCAGTGATCCGGGGTTGCCACTTCCTTGCAGCAATCCCGCTTTTCTGTGCAATTCACCACTTGAGGATGCTTCAGTCCCTTGAATGCAGCACCACACATCCTGAACAGTGGGGTGCAGCTGACATGTGCCCCCCTTTCTATGAGAATTCTCATTGTTCTGCTAATGCATCTCCACTCGCTCCTTTCACTATGTCCTCCCTGTGGAGAATTTACTTACTCTCCATGCGAGGTGGTTTCCTCGGCATTTCATTATGTAACGCTCCGTCTGGTGAAGAAACACCTTGGCCTGATTGAGTCCCCAGCTGCTGAAGTGGGAGTGTTGAGTTCTCTGAGGATGCTGAGGGCTCTCTGTGACTCGCAAGACAGATTTTGCTGGCAGGGCAGTTTGTGTTTCCCCAAGCACATTTGAGTCTCAGCAGAAAGATGAGCAAGGGGCCAGGGGTGTGAATGCTATTTTTGGGGAGGTCTGGCTCATGAGAGCAGGAAAGATAAATGTTGCATTGGGATGCTGGTTTAAATTTCTTCCTTAGTGCCCACAGTATGCAATTAAACATGAAATTGTGCACTAGTCATCACGCATTCTGAGCGATCACTTTACAGCTGCGGCTCCGTGCCTGATGTCACAGAGGCTCCTGCATTATGGCAGACGGAAGGTGATTCAGCCCAGCTTATCCCCTAATACAGGAGCTGTGTGCATTTGCAGCGGGCTCTTAAGCCCCACAGAGAGCCAACATGATAACTTAGTGGTCACAACTTCACCCTGTAGCTGAGTCTCTTTGTCTTTCCACCTGGGGAAGAAATGCAAATTGAAAAATAAAATCCAGAGCTGCCTCAGAACCCAAAGAGCAAAGCACATTAAGCAGCTGTGATGTAGAATTTTGAGCTGGGTAAGAAAGTCCTGCGATGCTCAGTCCTGCCTTAACCCTCAGAAGCAGCTCTTTCCCATGATCATCTGCACACCTGATGCTTTCTGACTCAAACAAACTCTTCTGCAGTGCAAAGGTCTCCATCCCTCACCCAGGAGAGTCAGATGGACAAACAGAGAAAGAGCAAACTTCCAGGGCTGACTTTGCATCTCATCCCACCCCATACTGCAGTACATTTGTGCAATCTGTGACCACAGTGCTGGAGTTGGCAGCACTGGGGTACTGGGGAGCACCCATGGAACTGTCAGACATAACCAAAACTGGCAACAATGGGGCTGGGTAAAATAAGGAAACAGATTCATTGGGGAAAATCAACTTACGTCCTCTGTCAGGGGGGATGAACTGGAACATGCTAAAAAAAGAATTTGCTGCCTGAATACTGGGAAGCTTTTTGCAGCCATTTGGAAATTAACTGCAGCAAGCCAGCTCAATGTACAGCTTCAGGGAAGCAAGGAAAGCATGTGCAAGACTCCTCCTTGACTAAAGGTCCAGTAGAGATAAATTAAACCAATTCCCTGCTTTCCAAGCAATGGAGGCCATTTATTCCGTGTAGCAGACAAATGCTGCCCTGGCAGCAGATAACTGAGTGGATTTAGTGCATGCACTCCCTCCTGGTATTTTCACCAGCCCTGCACTATCCCTGCACTGTGGCCAAACAGTTTCAGTCTTCCGTACCATCAGCTCATCCCCCCTTTATTAGGCTGTATGAGACTGTTCCATATTTCCTTGTCCATTAAGAGAACCAGGGACTTCAGTGCCCTGCACTGCTGCAGGCTCTGACCCTCACAGAGTTATGGTGCTGCCCACTCCTTCCCTTTTAGCCAGCTCTGTCCTTCTGACTTTTCCAGCTATGGAGGGCCCCTCCAGCTATGCCTCTGTCCTCAGAACAGTCCTCAGTACCCAGTCAAAACACTTGGGAAGCAGGTATTTTCAGACGTTGTAGATTGGTGTTACGGTGGGGCTTTGGGGATTTCCATCAGTTGCAGATCTGACGATGAGTTGGATCTGGTGACGATGGATCCTGATGTAACACCTTCAAACCCCTGCCCTCTGTCTATTCACTGGGCTTGGTTTCATCCCATGATATCAGCCCCAAGGTACAAATGTTAGTTTGGGACCCAGATCCAAAGGGAAGGGCAGTGAAAAGTGATACCTCCGCGTGTGGCTCAGGGCTGTTTTTCATCTGCCCCATCTCTTCCAACTCAGTCAGTCACAGAAACACGAAGCACAAACGGCTCTGTTTGCTGCCTTCCCAAAGTCATGCAACAGCCTCAGTGGGAATTATCTTCAGCGGTGGAATGGGACAATTACCCAGCTAATGAAGCACATTTTCCTTTTTCTTCTCCACCATAAAGCTGCATGGAACCTGACTCTCCATCCAGGCATGCAGAGAAAGTGCTGAGCACTTGCGGAATGAGCCCCCAATCAGTAGTGGCAAATGCACTTAACGTGCCTGCTGGAAAATGAAATGACTGATACCATGTAATTAGGCCTTAATTATTTATCATTTTTGTTTAATTATTGCCGCTTGGAAGTTAACAGGTTATAAAACTCTTGGGCTGTGTTTATTAAATGTCGGTAGAATATTAGCAAGGAAGTGTCATTTCTGAACGCTAATGAAATATCTGGGAAAAACCCATGACCAGGGGCATTCCAGCACAGCACAGCCTCTGCACTGGGCAGCTCCAGGAGCTCCTGGCTAATTGTGTCTTCCAGACAGGGCCATGGGCAGCAAGAGAAGGGCAGAAGTCAAAAGTACCATCACTGCTTTGCCCCCAGGTTGATGTCTCCCTCATTTGCATTTGCATGAGATCACCTTGATTATTTTAGAGGTCTTCTCCAACCTTAGTGATTCTGTGATTCTATGACCTATTGTACAGGTTGGGAAAAGCTCCTGCTGCTGAACATGCCCATGCTTGAATCTACCCTGATCTTTCCTGTTATTGTGTGGTGGGACAGGGCTGTGTCATTCAAAGAACTGGTTTGGGATCAGGTCTCCTGCACCTCTCTCTGTGTGCTCTGAGCAGCTTCAAAAAATGACAAGACAAAATAAATGTCCTCAAAATGTAACAGTGAATTTGGCAAGGGAGAGCTTGTGTGGGATGAAACCTGAACGCTGCTGATTGTTACCAGTTTTAAGATTCAGAAAATTGAACTCAAAACTCAGTGCTAATGCTCCAAGAGCAATAAAACACCTGCTGTATTTCAAAATGGGCCTCTAAAAAAGGAAGTAATTATTTCTCTCTGTTTAAAGCACTAAAGCAAGGAGCAGTTTTTTCCTCTTCCATGGACACAAAGATGTAAAGCCCCATTCTGTGAAAGCTGGAACTTACTTGAGCACAATCTACAATTACAAGTGTGTTTGCTGCTCTGAGCCCACAGTGCTGGCCAAAGCCACAAAGGAAGCCTATGGCAGACCAAGGCTTTGACCTGATTTCTCCTTCCTTAGGCTCAAATCTCAGTCAAGGACCCTGCCTGTCTCTGCTGAGCCCTTCTGCCTGCTTTGCAGTCAGATATCCCTGTGAGCTGCACCAGAGCTGGTTTCCCAGTCATTCTTCACGCTTCCAGGACACACGGGCTTGGCAGGGGTGTCTCTACACTGATCCTGTCCTCAGTTCTTCCTGCACTGTCCCCTCCTGTGGCCTGGGAGCAGAATGGTGCCAAGGGATTTGCCTGCAAAAGCCAGCACTACACCTGCCCTGCTACTACCAGCTGCCAGTTCCTAAATTATACATGGAAGGATATTTCATCAGAGCATTAACGGGTAGGAAGTGTTGTTTTGTACTAACCAAAACTTTCAGAAAGAAGACAGGCTGTAAATTATTTAGAGAAAAAGTCACATTTTATTCTGCTGGAGAGTGTGATGGGGAAAAGAAGGTTCATTTTCTTCCCTCTCTCTGTGGGGAGAAAAACTGCAGGAGCGTAAGAGCTTCTTATTTGCCTAAATGGCTCCCAGTGGCCTCCCAGTTCTCCCCAGTGTTATGGTTGTTCACCAAGCGACAATCTAGGTGTAAAGAGAAATGGATATTTTGTCTTCCTTTCCTTTGCAAGGATGGACACATGGAGTTGTAGAGAGATATTCTTGTCCCTTCTATGAAAACAGGCTTTGGAACAAGGAAACCGTTCTAACTGCCTGACCTGGAGCACCTTTGCCAGGGAAGAGCTCGGCCTTTCCTCTCTGGAGGGTTTTAGCCTTCTTCAAGCTGGTTCATTCCCTTTGTGCTTCAATAGCCACAACTATTCTTCATTCTCAGAGATTCACCAATCTTGTGCTCTTCAAGACATCTGCGTAAGTCTGAACATCCCTCCTGGTTCTGAGCAGTGTCCTTTCTGAGGAAGAAACTGCAGCATTTCTGTTCTAATGGATTTCACCACCTGGGATAATATTTCACTTTCACCCCTTCCGCCCCTTAACCTTCTCTCCAAGTGAGGGGATAATCCCACTCTCCCCTTTGAGGACCTTTTCTCTCCAGCCTGGGAAACACCTGCACAGCCCAGGAAGGTGTCAACCTTGTAAACATGAAAACCCTGCTCTATTTCCTCTCCACACCCTCCAACGAGAGCTGAACACAGAGATTATTTTTAAACCCAACCAGCAGATTAACATCTAATTCCACCATTTCCACTCTGCCAATGAAAGATGAGCCGGGGAGGAAAACGTCCCATTTTTTCCCATTTCAACCCTGCACCAGGCTAATTAAGAAGCCGAGGTTAAAAAGCTCATCATAAACTGAACACGTTCCAACCCAATTTCATTAGGATGCCAGGTCTTCATTGATTTAGGCAGGATTAGCTATTGTGAAATGGAAATGATGCCATTAGATGCATCTCCCCCTGCCTCCCACTACACCCGTCTATCTATACATCCACCCCACTCTGAGCCCGGCTGGCGATGGAGCTGAGGCACAGAGCTGGCTGGGTTCATTAGGGAGAGTATGAGCAAAGGAGCCAACCAGCGTTTATTCGTCTGGCTGCAGCTGGAGGCAGATCATCAAACAAATTAACAGGATTTTCATGGAGGGTTTTGGCTAACTCGCCACATCACACTCGAAGTTGACTAAACAAACCTGGGCTGTGTTTCATCAGAGGGGAGAGCTGGGAGGGTAGGAAGGGATGGGGACAGGCAGGAGTGGGGTCCTCTTTCTGGACACAGGCTGGGATGGTGCTGCTGTTCTTGGCCCCTGGTGGGGAAGGAAGGGTTTGGGGCTAGGAACAAGGGGAAGGGGCCACTTCCCCTCTGGAGCAATTGCAGCTGCTCAAGGGTCTGCTTGGAAATACAAGCAGGATTTGACCACTGCACTGAGGCTCTCATCACTGCTTTTTGTTCCTCCCCTGGCTCTGCACCCTCCTCCTGCCCTTTTATCTACTCCATCCTTTCCTTTCTTCCCACTTGTGTTTTGACCCTGGAAGGGATACAGCTTTCCCACAGTGTGACCCCCTCATGTCTCATTTCCCCCCTGCAAATAAGGAGGCACCTGCAGGAAGAGACGGGGCAGGTCCTGTCAGAGAGACCCCAGTGTGGAAGGATCAGGATCCACCACTCTTGTCCCTGTCGGGCTGAGACAGGAGGCAAAGGAAAGGCAATTTGCTGAGGTGGGAGAAGAATGTTTTTAGGGAGAAAGCGGAGAAGAAAGGGGCAGCAGGCTGAAGGGGGACAAAAGAGGCGAAGTCAACTTCTATGCAGAATTTCCCAAACCCATGAGGAAGTGAGTGTAAAGTATTCCTGGAAAATGCAAATGAAGTCTTGGCCCAAGGGTTAGTCACACTCCCTCAGAGAAGAAAGTTCAAGCCTGAAACTGCTCTCACAGATATATGTACACAGACTTTAGTCAGGAGCTTGTGCATTTATTGAATAAGGCAGAATGAAATTGGTTCATGTCCTGCCAGTTCAGCTTCAGTTCCAAAAAAAAGGGGCAATATACCACAGCAACACAATCCTGTTGAACTTAATTTTTACTGTTTGGCTGCTGACTCCAACCCAGCACACAAAATATGGACACTGAGGGATGCTCTACAACCCTGCAGCTGTGGCTGAGCAGCTGGAGCAGTGCCACAAAGATCTCTTAGACCTAATCATCTAACAAATCTATCTGTTTCGAAACTTCTGTCAATATTCTTTGGAAAAGTCAGAGTTCAAGCTCTCCAAAACCTGATTTATTATTCTTTCATTGTTCCTAAAACTGATGGAGAAGTTGATAACTATAGTATCTAGGTCTATTACTTAAATATACTCTGAGGTTTTTGCTCAGATAGTCCCCAGGAGGAACAAATGGCCACAGTTCCTTGTGTTAATTGGTTTCTGGGACAATATTTTGGGGAGGGTGTCCATTTTTATCTAAATCCTGGAAAATCGATCCCTCCTGACCAGAAAGGACTTAAAGAAAGTGAACACTAGCAATTATGTCAATTATTCTCCACCAATTATCTCAGGAGACCCATTTCTCACAAGCCCTTTTAGATTAATCTTAGCAGATCCATTCTTTTTCCATCAGGCAGTTCAAGAACATGGACACAATTAGTGAAACCAAAAAGGCAGCTCAGGGAAAGGCACCCAGCATTTGGGTAACATCCACAGCTCAGTGCCTTAGGGTGCTTATTGAGAGAAGTCCACCAGGCTCCCTTTTTTTTAAGGTTATTTATTCCCCCATGCAATGGAAGCATTGATTGCCAGGTAAGCCAGAGAATGAAGTCTCAGTTCAGTCAGCCAGGCCTGAAAAGCCTTTTTTTATCTTCTCCAAAGATATGTACACCTGGCTACATATCTGATGTAACATTTAGGAACCAGGTACAGGTGAATGACTGTCTGACATGATTTCTCCAGACCATTGTATCCTCCTGCAGGATACCAGAATAAATGAGTTGATATAAATGGTCAATCTGGCAGGGCAGACTAAACCTTTGCTAACTCATAGATACAGAGGAGCTTTGATGAGGGACAAAAATTATTGTCTCCAC
Organism: Pachycephala philippinensis; assembly: GCA_013397055.1. Taxonomy (NCBI): domain Eukaryota; kingdom Metazoa; phylum Chordata; class Aves; order Passeriformes; genus Pachycephala; species Pachycephala philippinensis. Next base: position 42,130 of record VWZT01015587.1, on the reverse strand, counting down.
ATCAAAGTAATGGCGTGTCCTCCTGAAGAGCCTTCTGCCCTCCCCTGCAAAGACACAGAGCAGTCACCTTCTTCCGTATGTAAAACATGAGTCTTTAGAGATTTTATTTCCAGAGCTCCAGGGCTGCATTCCCTGTTGCTGTGCAGCTATATTCTCCAATAAAATACTTTACTAGATATTTTCTTGTGTCTCATTTTCTATTCTGAATGTCTCCAGGTATTTGTCAGTTTATAAAAATAAAACAATAATATTGAACTTGTTAGAGAATCTGAGTCTTGTGTTTCCTTTCCCAGCCGGGCTTCTAGAGCTCCTTGCTGCTTTTCTCTTTCTATAAAGTTGTCTGAATACAGTGTTTCTGTGTAATTTCTCAGCTTTCCCAGGATTCTTCTAGACAGAAATGCAAAGCATAAGGAGAAGGTGGTGTCAAATTTACCGGATTTCTGTTGCTGGCTTTCACATTGATCTCTGCTTCGCAACTGGATCTTTTTCCTCTCTCCTTGCTCAGCCTCCTGTTTAATTTATAGCTCAGACTCCGTGGGCCAGGAATTTTATCTAACTAGGTGTTTTATACATGGCCTAGCCAACAAGGCCCCAACCTTGGCTCTGGCCTCTAGACACCACCACACTACAGATCCTAAATACTAAATACTTCCATGCCTGCTGCTGAGCATTGAACAGGACATCTGTCTTGGCTCATTAAATGCAGCACTCCTCTGTTTTTCTAGGGATAGTTTCACCTTGAGAGAGACCTCCCCACTCCCACGGTGAGGAAGAAAACTTAGCCAAGGCTGAGCTTCAGACACACCCCATGTGGCAGGAAAACTGTGCTGTGGCATCTCGGTCTATTTTGCCCTTCCTCTCTCTCTAAACAGCCGGGCTTCTGAAGGGGAATTATCTCATTCAAATCAGAGCAGAGGGTAACCTGACTGTTTCTTGCAGAGAAGTAATAATTAAGGCACTAGAAGGATGCAATCTGCATACATTATTGCAAGTTATGCCAACAGAATGTCAACATTTGTGTCATCAGTAATCTCAAGCAGCAATTACTCTGCACAGTGGCCTGGAATCCATCGGCAGAGCCAGTGGTACTGAGGATGGGAGAGCTTCTCCTCCACTGGGGGACGGACAGAGGATCACAAAGCAGGATTGAGGTGCCAAAGAGATCACCTAAACAGACTGCTGAGAATATGTGGCTGAGAGAGATGAACATGAGGTAAAATAAGCCAGTGACATGCTTGCTCTCAGCTTGGCCCACTGGTGATGTTTTTCTTGCAGGATTCAAACCAAGAGTAAAAATACTGGAAAAAAGTCACCACAATTACTGAGAGGCATACCTGAGAGGTCCTGATTCCTCATCAGTAAAAGAAGACACCTTCACAAAGGGAAAACTATGCATTTATTGAATCCTGTAGGATTTCGTCATCCTCCATGGAAGGGTAACCATTAAACTCAGGATGTTGTAGCAGTACAGCCCGAGACTCCACTGTAAATAAACCTGCAATAAGAGTCAGATTTGAGGCTTCATTTAATTTCATTGCTTATTGGCACTAAGTTTTGATATCACTCCCTCAAAACACTGCCTGGCAACACTCTCAACAAAGTGCTATATTGGTATCAGTGAAAGCCAGACACTTAGAGAATTAGTAACAAAACATTTCCCACTTCCTTCGGGAAAGGGAGAAGAGAGAAAAATCATGTGAAATTTACTGGGGGAAGTCTTATACCAACTTCGTCTTAGAGGCAGTGTTGTTAGCCTGGGAAGTGCAGAGCTCTGCAATGAATGAGCTGTTTCTTTCCCAAGGAAAAGGAATTTTGTTTTCAGCTCCGCAAGTCTTCCAGCCCATAAATGCACTTGCTCACAGTCACAAGCAGCAAAGGAGACAAGACTTCCGCCAAAATTTTCCATATCGCCCTTTTTCCAAACTAGGAATTTTGAGTTTGATCTTTAATTTTGCCTTAAAAAAATTCCTGAAAAATTGGCATTAGGGAAGACCAGCTGGTGTGAAACAAAACAAGCTTTTATGATCTTTACTATTTCTAAGGTACAGTTGAAAAATGCAAGCTGGAGTGTTTGAAATGTAACTTTCGATGACTTTGGAGACAATAACCGTCAATGTCTAGCAGTTTTGCAGGATTTTTTTTTCACTTCTTCCCTTACTGTGAGAAGAAAAAGCACAAGGAAGTTCTTTTCCCCATATTACTAACTTCCCAGACCCTAAAAAATTGTATGGAGAATGCCCAGGATTTTTATTTCCAGAAAGAACATGCGTGTATTTTGTACTTTCCACATTTTGCTTCCATATGCTGCTCTTCCTTATTTTTAATCTATAGATGAGGGATACACAAGCTGTGGCCAACATTTAGGTTAGAACCTATCTTTTATGTGCCCACTCTGGGATGACTTCAACCACTTTGTGAACTTGTCCTGCCTTGCAAACAACAGAAAATCATTTTTTGTCTCTTTTCACCCCAGTTCTTGCAGATATGCAGAAAACTTCAAGTCATTCCTGCTGCTCTCCTTCACTTCCCTCATCCACTTCTGGAAGCTTTATATCCCACACCCCTCTCTGTCTCTTGATAGTACTTGCCCACTGCTTCCCTCTGAGGATGCTGGCAGAATTACTCCCATTTTTACTAAAATCCCACAGGTTTATTGAGCAGGATCAGGTATGTGAAGAGCATCCTCTTGAGTTCCCACCCTCTGGATATGTCAGGGGGTCTCCACAGCCAGAATAGTCCTGGATCTCTGCATGCTGAACTCCCTGGTTCACACATTCCTGCAAACAGGAGCTTCCTTGCCAGGTATGGCACCAATCCAAGACCCTCTCTCCTCCCCAAGGCCTGCAGCTCACAGAAGTTGCATTTTGTCTTAATACTCTATCATTAAGTGCAGTTAAAAATAAAGCCTGTCAGACACTCACAGCCTGCAGGGAAAAGGATATTAATTACAGCAGGCAGAGAGTGGAGAGGAGCTGCCTTGAGCGAGAAGCCCCCGCGCTGGGCTGTCACCTTCCCCGTGTCACCAACAGAGCTGGGCTGCAGCTCTTGCACAGAGCACAGGTTGGCCCAGATACCTGGGAGGGGGGCGGGCAGGAGGAGCCAGCTCAGGGACCTCACTCCTGGCTCTCACATCCTCCCTGGCACTGGCTTCCCTGCCTGCAAACAAACCTCAGCACAGGCACGAGCTGAGGGATGAGCAAGCAGCAGAGGGGGCGGCTACAAGGGGTGAGACAATTCAGGGATACAAAATAAGATTCATTGCCAAAGCCTTTCATGCTTAGGATTTAAGTTATAGAGAAAAAGTGGGACATTAAGGACCAAGTGGACAGTAGACTCAGCAGAAAGTGGCACCAAATTTTCCTCCAAGATGTATGAAAAGAAGATTGAGCTGCCAAGGGAAGAAAAAGTTCAAAATATTAATATCATCTCTATCTCATGGCTTCTTAGCAAAGGAGATATATAGTGTTACATTTCCTTATTTTCTAATCAATAAATAATGAAAATACCCCTTCAGAATTCAGGTTTAGCCCTGACTGCTCAACACTTTCAAGAAAGTATATTTAGCACAGACATATTTAGCATTGAAGTGTATATTTATATGTTTATATTAATGTCTATTGCATGATTAGAGGGAAGATACCTTTTCTGAACGCAACAATGTTAGTGGTCATAGAAAGGACCAGCTGGATTGAGGAAAGCTGTGAGCCCTCAAGGCAGGAACTCTTTGCACTCCCCTGGAGGACTCAGAGATAAGTCACTCACCTTTGGGTTACGGGACAAAACCAGCAAAACCCAGCATGCCTTGTTTCTTTATGTTAATCTCCTTCACCCTGTTGGCTAGTTGGTTTCCACCCCACCCCTGCTTTCCCCATAAATAGGGCCGTGGTGGCATCCTGGGGTCAGGGAAGTTTTGTCCCTGGCCCCCCTTTGCGGGAGCTCTGCTGCAGACCCCTGACTCGTCAGGGTGGTCTGGCAATAAAGAAGCTACTTCCGTGGAACCGCCATACGAGACTCCTGTCTTTCTTTCCCCAAGTCGCCTTGGGTGATACCACCAGAGCTGATCTCACAAGAGCTGAATCACAAGACCTGAAATCACTTGTAGCAGAGAATCTGCTACCTGGCTGGTATCACCCGTTGCCCAGGGAGGCTCGCCCGTGCCCTTGGAAAGGCTGTTCCTGCAGGGACGCTCTCTCCAGGACTGTGGCTGCTACTAAGTAGCACAAAGCCCCTCAGCAACACTGGATCTTGACCTGTTAATATGGTTTTGTAGGATGGAGGGTAGGGATGACAAGGAATGGCTCAGCCAGGCAGACCACCCCATGTATCTGCAGACATGCTTTAAATAACCCCTAAACTCTGTCAGAGGGGACAACAGAGGGAGCAAAACAGTAAAATTAAAGGAAAGCAACACCCGGAGCCAAACACTGTGCTTTGCTGTTCGAATCTTCAGCTGGGTGAATCAATCACACTGACAGCACAGCCCTGCCACGGCAAGGCTCCCAACACCATCAGCTGAAGGGTAATGGCAGGGGGACGGTGCCATCCCCACGCTGCTGTGCCAGGATGTGCTGGCATCAGCTTCTTCTTTGTCAAAGCCTGACTTTGCCTAGCTAATCCATCTACAGAGAGCAGTTCTGTGAGCCAGTGTCTGAGAAACTTGGCAAGGGCTCTCCTTCTGCTAGAGAAGACTTGAGAGTTCACTTAGAGGTCATTACAGCATCCCATCCCCATATGCAAAAGAGCCCTCCACTGCTCTTTTCAAAGGAGAGAGGGAAATGAAAGGGAAGAAAAGAGTTAAAGCATACAGGCTGGTCCTTGAAACCAGCAGGAAAGAGGCAGTGAAAGAGCTTAATTAATGGCACATCAGAGTTCCCCAAGATGTGTGTCTAACGAGGCCTTTGCCTGGCACTTAAGCTTTGCTTGTGAAAAGTTAATGCAGGCAAAATATAAGCAGAAGGCTGTGTGAAAACAGGAGCCAGCATGATCAGATACCTCCTGATTTAATTCTTTCCTTTGGATGACAGCCCTCTGTGCCTCCTCCTCACTACCCTCTTCTCAGGGACACGCTTATTACAGCTATTTCAGAGAGAAGAAACAACCAGCCAAAAATATAGGGAGAGATCCACTTTCATTGCAAACAGCAAATGAATAAAGCAGGGTCAGAGTGTTGAGTTAGAAAATTACAGTCTTCCTGTCTCCTGAATATATCCAGACATCATACCCTCTGCCACTCAGCTTTTATAGAATTTAATTTAGAACAATTGATTTATTTGCTGTGGACAGGTGGACTCTATAAAGAATTTTTAGGGCAGAACTTACAGTGGGCTTAATCGTGCAATGAGCAAAGGAACAAAAGGAGCCTGACAGGCTTTTCCTGAGTTCCACGGGCAGCCCCTCTAAACCAAGCAAGAAAAAATGATGGCAGTGGAGGGGAGCCAAGGGAGCCTTCAGATGAGGAGGGCTAGAGTTTGTAGGACCTGTCTGGGATTACACAGAACACAGGTCTCAAGACCAGGCGGGTGCATTTGTTCTATTGGCCCTGACCTGAGGGTCTGGGCTTCCTCTGCATAAAACCCTCCCATTTCCATAGGGATGCTCGTGTCTGGTTGGGTTTTGGTGTTTGGATGAATGCAAGAGCTGGGGCAGTGGTTGTCAACTGGGTGAGATACATCCTTAGTAAGAACTTTCTTTAGGAACTCTTCCTTCTTTAAGCCCTGGGTTTTGACCTTCCATTTCGAGGGGATTTTCCCTCTCCTTGTGCTGCAGTTTGGATCAGGAGCTGCCTACAGGCTGAAGCCACCCTGATACTAGACAGAGGCAGGAGGGAGCTTAAAGTGGAAGGGGCCCTTAGGACAAGGTGAGTTTGACAACAGCTGATTCCAAGGACAAATTATTAAGATGTCTGAGAGGATTTTGGTTTCAGAGAGCTTAAGGTGCTTCAGCTTCTGTGTCCTCTCCAGGTTCAGCTAGGTCTCCCTGGCACACAGCAGAAAGACTGCTGTGTCTGTCTTTTCTACTTTGTGTGTTTCACAGCTCCTCTGGGAAGCAGATAACAACTTTGGGACAAACAACTTTGGGAATTCTCCCCAGATGCAAGAGTTAATTGGGACAATCAATAAGGAACAAAACCCTGATTTCTGGCCATGGCTTTGGCCAGAATGGCAGTGTCTGGATGTTACAGGCACAGCTGCGAAAGGCAATTGCTCTGTGAGTCAGAGGGAACCAGAACCATGGAGAGGTGAGGGCTGAATTCTGTGATACCTGAGGGTGAGAACCTGCTTTTGTTGTGCACTTTGAGGTGACAGCCTGCTCCTCTGAGCTCTTCACTCTGTTGCATCAAATCAGACTCCTCAAAGAACCGGGGCTAGAGGGGAACATTCCCTACCTGCCCTGAATTTCTGAGTCCTCCACAGATCTCCAAGCACTTTGCCAAGTCACTATTACTTTGGTCTTGCTAAAGACACTGAGGCACAGAGAAGCTAATTAAACTGTTAAATGATGTTTAGCAATTGGAGAAGGAAAAAAATGAGATCCTGCAGATTCCAGACCTCTCATTTTCTATACCACAGAGTATATCCAGAACTGAAAACCTGAAACAATAAAAGCTACCTAGAGACGCAAAATTAAATTGATACTAATTCCAGGGTTTAACAAATAGGAAAACAAACAAACACTCAAACAAACCAAACAAACAAAAATATGCCAAGGACTGAAGCATAAGGAGGCTCAGACAGCCTCTATCTTTCTTCAAGGCCTCCAAGGAGCTGAGCGTGCTGCTGAGGGAATCTCTGTGCAGAGACTGATTGAGTGAAAACCAAGGAGAAATACAGCTGTGAAACACTTCTGCTGGGGACATGATCAGCTTTCCTGGTAATGTCCCCAGGGAAATATACTGACAATTCTGGTGATAAACCTAAATATACAGGTAATGACCAACCTGTTCCCACCCCAGTGAACCCTGAAACCTGAGCCTGCTCCTATACCTGAGCATAAGCTGTGAGCAAGTCTAAGGTAACTAGGGTGGATGATGTGTCTCTTATTGCTAAGGGTGAATCATCCCTAAATGTGGGTGCCTGAAGCTCCCAGAGCTCCCACCTTACCACTGACATCGCCAAAAGAGCTCCCTGTTTCCCAGCACCTGATAGTTTCAAGCATTAGTGAAGTTTCCAGGCCAGGTTTTGACCTTCTTTAGCCAGAGGGTCTTGGCCTCATTTAGCTTAGGTCAGACTTACCCAGAACAGTAATTTTGGCTGCAAAAGGCTGGTATTTGTGAGCTCAGCAGCTTGCAGTGAGAGTGCAGAGCCCAGCCGGGGACAGGAGACACAAGGCATCTGTGTGAACTCTTCAGGAAAGCAGCAAATGGAAAACAAAGCACTAATATGACCCAAGAGCAGACTACTCCTGGGTGTTTTTCAATTACAATAGACTATTATAAAGGGTCAATGTTCTCTTATCAACAATAAATTTCATCAATTTCTAAATCTTTCCCTTATTTGAGAAAAACACACAATACAATACAAGCTCCATCTGGTTCTATTTAAATTCCAGGTTTTATGTTTGTACAGCCAGAAGCCATCAATTATCATGTCAAGCCCAAGGATTTCAAGGCCCTGGACACAGGAAATGAAAAGGAGATGGGAGGCAAAGGGCACAAGTGGGAGCCTTGAAAAATTTATAATTAGTTGTGTGGTAAATTATCAACCAGGGGGTTATTAAGCATCCAGGTTTATGGAGCCCATGTGCTTTGGTGGCTCTTTTGCAAAGCTAAATCCATGAGGGGGCACACGTACAGGGAGGGTACAGAGAAAGGGTACAAAAAGATTTTCCTGTTTGGTTTTGGGAGAATTAATCAAAGCCAGGCACATCCTTCTCCAAAGGGCAATGCTAAAGCCTCATTTACCTGGCATGTATTTCTAATTCAGGGACCCAAAGGTCTCCCAGGCAGGCCCTTCCTGGTGCTAACTCACCAGCATGGGTCAGGAAATGGCAGATGTTCCTGGCACAGCAGGCATCCACCAGCTCCAGCTCCTATACCTGTCTGAGAAGAGCAGTTCCAGCCCTTCTTCAGCCAGAAAGCAGCATCCTGTGTGAGATTTGGCAGAAGAACCTACACAGGAGGGTTTACAGGATACCAGGCCAACACTTAGAGCAGGGGACCCAGGAGGAAGGGGATGGAAGAGACACTGAGATGTCCCCTCTCTTCCTCACCAAAGAGATGATTACAGGACCCAAACTTCTGTTCCACCCTTTCTTCGTGTGATCAACCCATGAAGAGATATGAGACTACTACAGATAACACCAGATATAAAACCAAATAAAACCTAATTCTTGTGGTGAAGATCTGGGCTCTAAAGGTCTCGCATTAAACAGAAGCCACCAAGACATGTAAAAACTTGACACAACAAGCAGCAAAACCAGCTGGTGGACAGGTCCTGGTTATCCCCTCACTGGAGGAGGAGGAGAAGGATGGTAACACATCCCTGTCCCCCAGACCCTGAGGTGAGGCAGGGCTGTTTCAAATCTGCACTCCTGACTCCCCCAGCTGCACCATGCCTGTGCCTGTTCTCTCAGGTGCACATTAAAGGCAGCTGAGCTTTGAAGGGGGTGTTATTAGCATGGTCAGCCATGCAGCTCTGTCATTTTAATAACAATCTGGTGACTCATCCATGCCGTTAATTTAACATTAAAAAAAGTGTGGGTCAGATCCTCTTAATTTACCTAAGTTAAATTAAATGGAAAAAAAAAAAAAAGGGAGAGAGAAAAAAAAAAAAGAGGAAATAATATTTTGCTTTTTCTTGGCTTTAACCTGAAAAATCCTCCTATCATATGAAAAACGCATTTTCACCCACAGTTATCATTTTGCCAGTTTGTAATATTGTGATAATTGCATTCCATGTTCAAAACTGGGACATTTAGAAGGATGAAATTTAATACTAAAGACCTTCTTCCCACCATTGATCTGTATTCCAGCAACATAGAAGGACCCTCAGTCCTGGACCAGGACCCTGTTGTGCTGGGAACGTCTAAGCATGGAACAAAAACACAATGCCTGCTTCAAGGAGTTGCAGGCTCCACATTCCAGCCCTGCACCGAGATAATCACTATCCAGCTAACTACAGGCATTGCCCACATAATAAGCACATTCCCATCCACTGAACTCTTCTAAATGCATATTTTTTCAGAAGCAAAGGGCATAAAACTCTATTACAAGTGTCATTTTGCAAAGTGTTTCTGTTCCCTTAGAATTTTATTCCCAAGTTCTTTGCTCACAGAGGAAGCTGCAGCATTGGGAATACTTGCAGGTGTATTTTTGAATGAGAATATTTGGGTAAAATGTTATGAACTGCAGGCCTAGAAGCTATGGAGCCTTGGGCGCTGGCTTAATCCAAGCTGGGGTTTCATCCCTTGCTCAGATGTGCAGAGCGGCTTTGTTCAAGTCACCCCAAAGTATTTCAGCCCTGGAATTGGTGCTAAAGGATGTTAAACATCTGGATTATATTTGACATAGTGATAGTGGAGTGTCTGCTTTGAGCTGCCAGTGCCACTGGGGAGATTTCCTGTCACTGCAACAGTGGCAAGTCCCTTCCTTGGTTTCTGCAAAGTGAAGAGAGAGAGCTGAAAGGAAAGCTCTGGGGTGTCCCCATTCCCACTGCTCCTCTCTCTCACCTGGGGACAACTCTGCAGAAAACAACCCCCTCCAGCCCAGAGCCTTTCTGAGGCCATCTCCGAGGACTGAACAGTAATAACTCAACCTGACCAAATGCAGCTTCTAAGAGCCAAGTACACCCCAGAGTCTCATGAAAAACTGAAAAAATAGTACTTTTTTAGGACCAAATGTGGCCAAGGCTTCATGCCAGAACTAACCTTTCCTCCCTTTAGCTTTCTCAGCCTCAGGACATACCTGGCTACAACATCATATATCAAAGAGGGGGCAGGTGAGAGGGGGAGTTCCACACACAAACAACAAACCCATGAGCTAATCCATGCCCGGAAGTGCTGAACCCCTTGACCAACCTCTGCATTGCAAAAACGCCTGTGATTAGTCAATGTCAGACTCTCTTTCCTGTGGTTTGATGTGGGATTGGGATCTGCAGGGCTGTGCCCACGGAAGAACCGCAGATCAAAACCTACCTAGAGAAGCATGTTTGGTAAACATTTCCTGCAAAGCAGAGGTGTTAAAGCCCTTCCCCATCCCTGGGCTGTTTTTCTTTTCTGTTAACTGAATAAGAGCTTTTGTGGATTGTGTCCAGTGTGAGCAGGTTAAAAAA
>VWZT01015587.1:976-31836 GCA_013397055.1 Pachycephala philippinensis | reverse complement strand
AAAAGGCAAATAATGCACCAGCCACATTAGGTCAGGCATTTGGGGTAATTGCAGAAACTGCCAGAGAGGGAAGAGAAGTCCTCAGGTCAGAAAAACCCCTTTAGATGTCGCTGCACACAGCCCATGTCCCTGGCAGACACAGGCGGGCTCTGTGGCCAAGTCTCCTTGTTTAATCTGCTCACATGGGAGAAAAGGGGTCAGAGGTATTATGGGGATGCTGGGCAGCCACTGGGGTCTCTCTCCAGCCCTCTTCAATGGAAGGGAGGGTTCTTGCCGGGAGAAAAAGCAACTTGACTTTTGAAATATATTTTCTGCTATAGAGTTTAATTTTTTTCAAAACAGATATTGTGGAATAGGGTTGGTATGGAGTTTTCCTCACTATGCCTGCTTGCAGTCAGGGAGAATGGGGCAGGGCTCTTGCTGAGGTTGGTCTCTTTTCATTTTTACCTTCCTGTAAGGCAGAATGGACTGCTGGTAAGAGAAAAACACATATTTAGATGCCTTTAGTTTGTCTTATTTCTGCCTCAGGTGAACTCTGTTCCCTTCTTAGCATGCATGATTTAACTTTTTAATGCCTCTGTCTCTCCGTTCCAGAGAATGATGGAAATAACTCTTGCAAAGTGCAGAGGAGTCTTCAAACAGAAAATGCAAAGCCGCCTTTTTGTGAGTAAGAACAGCAATTTCCCACAGTGATATAGGAAGCCAGCAGGTAGTTCTGGGTCTCTACCCCAGCACTGCTTTGCCTCTTCATGTGTTGATGTGCTGTGACAGGTTGGTTTATGTTTGTAGGGCAGGTGTTTTGTTAGTACATGACTCAATCAGTGCTTAGAGTGAACAATGCACTGAGATACAGTGAAAAAAACAGCTCCTCTTCTTCTGAGAGCTCAAGGGACTTTGCCTGGGCCTCTGACAGTGTGCAAGACAGTGGTGGAGCCTTGAGAGACACGGGGAAAAGCCAAGAGACAAAGACAGTGGTCAAGCGTGGCATGGACAGATCCACGTGTGCCATCCACCACCATGGGATCCTCTGGCAGACTGACCTGCTGGAGACATGACAGTCCGAGAGCAGCCCCACGGTTCTGGCTCTGTCCTGAATTTTGGTGAGCTGACCCACTGGTCTCTGACCCCACAAAAATTCCTTGTGCCAGTCAGCTTGCACCAAGTCCAAAAGGGATGTGGAAAATGCAGGCATGGAGGAAATGCTGGAGGTGGGGCGGACCAGAATGAACTGGAGAAAACTGGAAGCTGTGGAGCAATGCTATAGGCAATTCCAGTGAGAGCACAGCTGGATGGCACTTTACTGGGAGGACATTTTGATATTCAGGTTTACAGGACCAGAGGGTTTTGGAGAGGTTTTGCTTTAGGCAAGATTCCTGAGAAGTGAAATTTCCCTGCCAGATCTCTTTGAGGCACATTCTGTTCATGGCTGTGGCTGGAATTTAAATTCCTTAAATTCCGTACATTTAGCTGAGAGATGTTTGAATGTAACAAAGGACACATTTTGGCCTGTTGACTAACACAGAGAGTGCTTGGTGAGAGGTAAAACCCACCTGCCAAGTCGCTGCTAAAAATGCTGATTTAGAGTCTGCTTGGCTATATAGCACTTGGATCCTGCCTCATTTGCTTCCCCCTTGTAAATGAGATTTCACCTATTGTCCTTCAATTTTTACCTCTGGAGCATTTTCTTCGATTACTCATGCTTCTGGAGATTCTCACTGAGCATGAGAAAGACAACTCAGAGAGAATGTGGAGCTTCTCTGCTTCAGTGTTTAAAATCCCCTGACTGTCCCCCCAGCCACCACTTCCCTCTTCTTCTGTGCCCAGGCTTTTGAGCTATAGAAGTGATCAATTGCTTGAATTATTGTAATGGTTGGCAGAGGGGAGGGGGAGGGGGCATGAGGAGATGGAATTAAAAGTGTCCCTCCAAGCTGGGAACTTGGTATTAAAAATCTCAGACAAATCCATTCTGAAAGCACTGAGTTAATAAATCTCCCAGCCCCAGCCTTGCAGTGGGAAGGGTAACTCAGTTGTGTGTAGTGCAGGTATTACTGCAACGTGACTAATGGGGAGTGAATACTGCAGAAAGATGTCTGTGTATATTCATTTGAAGTCCTGAACAAATTTCCTTTGAATCTCCTGTTCTGTTTCTGTGGCTGCTTTCCACAAATATTCCAGCAAATGAGCTTTACTAGTGTGAATACTCATCAAAAGTCAATTTGGAACTCAAATAGCTTAATATTTTCCAAAAGCATATTCCAAATTACACACATGAACATGCAGTTCAAAATGGATGCTGGTTCTGATGTGATTAGTTACACAACTTGCCCAGCCAGGGATCAGAAATAACACAATAAAGCTCATGTAACCATCCATAGAGCCTGGATTTCAGACTTGGAATGTTGGAAATTTTCAATGAACTGTTTGTGAACAGCTCAGAAGCCTTGACTTCCATTCTCTGAAAACATTCATAAATAGGTTATTTTAGCAATGAAGAGCAGTTGGGAATTTTGCAATTAGTGAGTGGCCAACCTGCAGGAGGAGAGGGAGACTGGATTTTTGTGATGAATCACTGGATATCTGTCAGGAAGCTTAATACTTCAGCTCTATAGACAGAAAACCAGTAGTGAGTCACATTTTCCACTGAACTCAGCTGAAAATTTGTTTTCATTGTGTGCTGTGGATTGGCAAATGCAAAGATTTACCCATCTTCAGTGGGAACATGGAGGACTCACCCTGCAACCTTTCCTGGAGAGAAACAGCCCCCCATCAATCACTGAACTAAGCGGACAACCTTCCCCATGTGGCTGTTGTGCCTTCACCCTAAATCTGCAGCCCTGAGGTACACAGGCACACAGGAATTAGGAAGTGGTTTCCAGTGCTGGCACATCTCACTCCTCATATCTCCTTTCCATCAGTTGTTCTGCAGATGCTGGTGTGTGCTGTACTGTCACACCTAGAAATCATAGAAATTAAGATACTAAAATTACAGACATTACAATAAAAATCTAACAGGTGGAAATAAAGTACCAATGAGCACAGATCCACCTGACACCCCTTCCAGCTGCAGAGGAGGGTTCCAGGATCCTTGAGCTGAAAGACAACTCAGGGAAGGTTGGGCTTCTCCACATTCCACAATGACAGGGTGCAGGGAGAGCTTTTAACCATTACTGCTGCTGTTATCAGATGAGGATCAATCCCAGTTCTCAGTGTCATCAATATGGATTTGCTGTGCCATGAGGAAAATCCTCGACCAGGGTTGATGGCTGTCTCCTACCATCCATGAGTTCTCCTGGCTCAGAACACCCCTAAAACTCTTGTACTCTCTGAGGATGGGATATGTGGAACGCAGGAGGGAGAAAACTGACAATAAACTCTGACAGCCGCAGCCCTGTGTGAATCAAACTCCTGGAGAAATGATGTCATCACTGGCCTCGACAGTTTTCCAAGAGGAAACTTCCATCATTTACCCTAAGCTGCAGCTCCAGCAGCATTAAACACTGTTTTCCAGCTAATAAAATGAGGCACAATTTTTTACATGCTGTTTGTGGTGACAGTGTAATCAGTCTTGCTGGGAGCCAGGCTCACACAGGCCAGGAGCTGCAGAGAGCACTGTGTGATGCAGCCAGCCTCCCAGGTTTTAGCCTTATTTCTCTGGGATTGTGTTTTTTTCCCGGTAGAACTGTCTCTGACTCTCCCCCTTTTATCTATTCATTTATTTATTTACTCGTTGAATGTAGATTTATTTTGATCCCCAGCAATTTCAGGTAAACAAAAGGAGACTCTACACTTCTGGGAAAAGGCTGTTAATGGCCTCGCTGAGGGAGAAGCAAATGGAACTTTCTTAAACAAAGCTGCAGGGAGCATCGCTCACACCCAGCAGGGCCTCTGGGGCAAACTGGGTTTGTTAGCAAAAGAGCACGCACAGCATTTGGAAGGTTGGGGTTTTTCTCAGTTTTCTGCTTTTTCATTCCAAGAAATACTTGCAGAAAACAACTCTACGGGAATGTGAAAATAAACCTGAAGTTCTGCTTCTGCTGAGTTTAAACTGAAAGGAGAGGGAATGAATCTGCACTCATTGCTGTATGGTGTAGCTCTGTTAGCATAGAAACACATAATCACAGCATGATTATGCAGGTGCTTTTATTTGGGGAGCGCTCGGGAATCGGGGTACAGCAGACCCAAATCAGATTCTGACATTGGTTCTAAGTGAAACACATTTATACCCTTCCCTTACATAACTGCTATAGAATCATATGTTAATTATTAGTCGTACATTGTTCTATTGTAATCAATCGAGCATAGACTTCAGGTTCTATTGTTATTATTCAAGCATGAGCTTCAAGCCCCTCTCCCACAATATTCCCTATATTTGCTGTTCTTTCCTCATGATTCTTGTTGCGATTAAACAATCATTACATTTAGTTTCCAAGCAATCATCGCATTCAACTTTACGGGGCGGGGGGGGGGCGGGTACACAGGTGCAGAGTCACAAGGTTTAGAAGGAACAATACTTATTCAAGGCCTACCTAAGCTACTACAATTTTCGAAGCATTTTAACCCTATGCTATCAGCTCCACTGCAAAACAAAACCGAGTGAGGTGGCTTCTTGTTTTCTTTTCTAATTCTTCCCTCCTCTATCACTCTCTTTTGGCCTCTGCTTATTTTAATTCCTTTCTCCACCTTCTGGATTTGCACCCTTTCTCCATTCCAACTCTGGTATATTCTAAGAGAAATTAAAACCTGTGGTGTGTTTTACTGTCCTTACACAGTCTCAAAAGAAAGGAAGAAGAGCTGAGATTCACAGTAGAAATCTGGGAAGCATCTGTACTTTACAGCTGAATTAAGCTTGTTGCATTTGCAGGCATCAGGTGAAGTCTGATCCAAAGATCACTGATGCCAGTAGAAAGATTTCCATTGACTTACAAGGACTGTGGATGAGGGCTTTGGGTTAGACTTGTGATAATGTCCAGTCACCTTATCTGGTAAAGAAAACATCAATAAAACCCAGGGCAGTCAAAGTTTGTCATTATCACCTGCAGTCTCCCACCTCTGTTGCCTCTTGCTGTCTCCCAGATGTGGTGACAGGATGAGGAAAATGCAGATATTCCTCCCTCTGAGATCCTTGTGCTAGGATCCATGAGACATGATTTTCTCATCTTGAAATTCAATTTCTGAGCCCCTTACTGTCTCAAATGACCAGATGGAAAAGACAGTAATTGCTGAGAAACTTATTGACTATTCCTTTTTAATTAATCTTAAGTGGAAGAAAACCTGCAGTTCCCTGTCCAGACAGTGTATGTAAGAGAGGAGGAGGAAAAAGGGAGAGAGAGAAGAGAATCATAATTAAAATAACTCAAATTAATCTTGGTAAGTGCTCCTGCCACTTCAGTGCTCGGAATATAGGGTGGAAGTGTTGTTCCAGTCCAGTTTCTTTTGTTTCAAATGTCAGCTCAAATGAGGACCACCAGACAACAGCCCTGTGCCATCAGAAGGGAGGCTTGGCTGGTCACTACAGCTCTGCATCCTTCCAGCCACTGCAGGAGCTCAAAATGCCTCTCATGTCCTCTCTATGAGGCCTGAATGTGCTTCATATTCAGCAAGATGAAGAAAACCCTGCTGTGTAGGGAAGAGGGTGATGGCAGAGCTGCTCCCAACCCACGGCTGAGCTTCCTGGGTGATTCCAGGAGAGAGAGGAGGGATAACCCTCTTGGCCCATCTCTTTAATGTGAACAGATTCCAATGAGCACCACATCCAGCCGTCTTAGCTGGGGGATTGTCTCCGTTTTAGAGACAAAATTTTTAGGAGGAGACGCTCTAGAGTGAGCACCTCCTCCCAAGGGAAAGGGGCCTCCCCCTTTCCTCCACCAAAGGGGAAAAATTAACAAAAGCAATGAAAGTGGAAGAAAAAAGCTGAACTATTTATTAACACAAAACACAACTGGGAGAACAAAAAGGGAGAAAAAGGAAAGGATGCCCGGGAGGAGCCGGTAAGTGGTCACCCCCCACCCCCAGTCTCCGGGAAGGGGAGTCCACACAGCAGGCTGCTGGAGAAGGGCAGATGGAAACCTTGTCACTTCTTCGGCGCCGATTCTCCTCCTCACAGCAGGCGATGCCGGTGGATCTCTGTGTCGCTTCGCTCACCGGCCTGGTCTTCCTCGGGGTTCGGACCGGCGGGGCCACCCCACAGGCCCCCCGGGCAGGAGATAAGGGAAGGAAAGCAGGGAGGGCAGGGGAAGAAAAAGGGGAAAACAAACAAAACCTTTTCTAAGCCTCGGGAACAACCAAAAACCCAAACGAGAGCGAGCAGTGCAGCGGTGCCGGTGCACTCCCTCCCCCAGCCCGGCTCCCAGCCGTTCCCCGGGCCCTTGGGCGGAGCCCTTGAACTGCCCTGCACCTGGGGCCTCGGGCTCCAGCCCCGCGCCGGGCCCACCTTAGAGATACAGGTACTGGGGGCACTGAGCAGACGGCTATGGAATAAAGGAGCCTCATAACATCACCCCAGGACAGGGATGTTTATAAAAGCTCAAGGTTTTCGGGTAGGCAGTAGGTCCATTTCGCAAAAATGGCACAGACAGAGCTGGCTCAGCTTTAACAGCCCCACCTGTCTGCAGTCACTGTGCCACACGTTCCTAGCGCACCTGAGCACATCCTGGACTGACAAACTCCGTGGTGAGGATGACAGGGGAGGAAGAGGTGAGCAAGAGACTTCTGCAGGCACTGCACACGCTGGATCGTCTGGCAGCTCTCAGCTCTTCAGGAAAGCTGTGAGCTCTGAATTCTGGCCTATGAAATGGGCAAATTGGGCCAAACTGCTTGTCTTTGAGTGATGTATTATTGACGGCAATGGGAGCTGACCTCAGAAAAAAAAACAAGTTCAGTGGGGAAGGGAACCTGCTGCTCAGAAATGTCACTGATCCATATGTTCCATAGAGAGGAAAACTCTTTCTTTCTCCCTGCCACTCCACCGCAGACAGCAGCTACACTCCTCACACTAAACCTGGTGTGCAAACCTGGCCCCAAGTTGATTTGAGAACACAGTTTAATCACAGAATCATAGAACAGTTTGGAAGGGGTTGGAAAGGACCTCAAAGCTAATCTTGTTCCACCCCCTGCCCTGGGCAGTGACACCTCCCACTGTCCCAGGGTGCTCCAAGCCCCGTCCAACCTGGCCTTGGGCACTTCCAGGGATCCAGGGGCAGCCACAGCTTCTCTGGGCACCCTGTGCCAGGGCCTCCCCACCCTCACAGGGAGAAATTTCTTCCCAATATCCCACCTAACCCTGCCCTCTAGCAGTTTCAGACCTTTCCTCCTTGTCCTGTCACTCCATGCCCATGTAGAATGACAAGCAGACGCTCAGCTGACAATTACTCCTTTCTGCTGGAGAAGAGGCCTCTTGCTATGTTTAGGCTCCTCCAAAGAAAGAGCAGCCTCCTAGAGAGAGAAAAACACCCCAGAGTCCCCATCCCAGTGCCTGCCTTGTGCTGTGCAGTGCTCTGAGGGAGCAGGACTCTGTGGGAATTCTCCACCTTCACGTTACCAGTATGTTTTATAAACCCCGCTCCACAGAGCCCCCCATGCCAATTAGATGACACAGGCAAATGAAGGCGATTGCAGACAAGCACAAAGAGGTTCTGTTTGATTTGGGCTCAGAGCAACACCCTGCATGCAGTGCCAGGAGCTAATGAAGGCCAACTGCTCTGTGGCCGTGCAGGGCTGGCATTTCAAGGCCAGCCCCAGCCTCGGCGCGAGGGAGAGCGTGACTGGACCATGGATCTGCAGCACCAGCTGTGCCCAGTGAGTCCCATCTTCAGAGAGCCCTTACAGACCATCCTCCCCACCCGTGTACCCCTGCCCAACACAGGCATCTCAGCTCTCACCAAGCTACTTTGTTTTTTTTCAGTTTTCTTCCTTCTTGCTGAGAAATTGCTGCTGGGATTAAAAAAGGCATCGGGCAAATCATCAGTATGAAAGAGACACGCTGAGAAGAGAGCAGATTAACCCACTCTGCAGAGAAAACTCCTCGTTTCTGGAGTGTTTGTTTTGAAAATGTCACTTGAACGGGTCACAGAATTCATGAATAAAATCCCATCCTTATTTCCATTCAAAAAAGGAATAAAGATTTATTACCCAGCCTCGCCAGGAAAGCAGTATTGACCCACCAATGAGTCAACTTCTACAGTATTGCATGCAGAAATATTTATTGCTTTTAATTACCATAAACTAGCAAGGAACTTGCTTTAATAATTTTTATTATTGTTGTTTTATTGTACTGTGGAAAAGAAAGATGGAATTGCCAGCAAAGCCTCCTGAGAATACATGGTGATGGAATGAGAGACAGTTTGATGCTGATGGGTTAAATAAAAGGTCACTGCCACTCAAGAGATCTTGGCAGCACATTGGTAAACCTGTTTTGAAGCATCATTAACCCCATTTTACTGACCAAAAAAAAAAAAAAAAACCACGCAGGGAGTATCCCTAAAGATCTCCAAAGACAGTACCTGGGATTCCTAGGGGGAAAAATCTGGTACCTAAATATCAGAAAATTATGGCTCCAGCAGTTGCAAACTGGAAGTGGTGGATTCAGATGGTGAATGTTAGGGGGCAGCTGGTTGATGCCACCCTCTGAGACCACCCACAGGGTCTGGAGGACCCAGGTGTCACCCACTGGGCATCCCTTGCCCAGAGGAAGGAGAAGACCCCCACCTCCTCTCTGCATGGCATTCATTTCACAGACCCAGCCTTTCCCAGCTGGGTTGGAATGCATGTGTGCTGCAGGGCATGAGGGCAGCCAGCCAGCAGACTGGTGCTGCTCCTCATGTTCCCTGCTCTGTCTCCTTTCACACATCCAGCTCTCCTTCCTGGCCAGCAGTGACAGGAACCTCTCACCAGGAGAAATGTAAGGCAGGCTTGGTGCTACAGCAGGTGATTGACAGGCAGGCTGTGATAATGAAGTCCATTTTTATTTTTTATCTCTTGTCAAGGTACAAGAACTCGGCCAGTGTCCCAGGTAATGAGCATTCCCTCGCCCTCTCCCTCACTTGGATATGAAAGTGTGTGTAGCCATGTGTAGCTGTGTTAACACTACATTACTAAAACCAATCCCGGAAGCCTGTTCCTGCTGCACACCTCACTGGCTCCAGCACTTCCTCACGTTGATTTGCATTCATGCAGTCTGTGTAAACAACATTGTTCAGGGAATATAAATAACTGCAGCCAGGAGTGCTGCTCGACAGCATCCCTCAGCTCCTGCTGCAGGGATGGGGCACAACCTGGATCCATTCCCTGAAATGGAGGATGCTTGTGTATCCCAACCTTTTCTGCCTCAGTCCTCAGCCCAAGAAGCCAAGGATGGAGCACTGGAGGCTGGTTTTCAAGAAGCCTTTCCATCCTGACCTGAAAAACCATGAAAAAGCCTTTAAAAAGAGCTCAATTTTCCTGCATCCATGATGCTGGGCTTTTTGGGGAGGTGCTGTGGTTTGGGTTGTAGCTGTTGGAGTTTTCTCTAGGTGTTGGCAGGGAAAAGCAAACAGAGAATACCAGAATGGTTTGGGTTGGAAGGAACCTTAAATATTACCTTGTTCCAACCCCCCTGCCATGGGCACGGACACCTTCCACTATCCCAGGTTGCTCCAAGCCCCATCCAACCTGGCCTTGGACATTTCCAGGGATCTAGGGGCAGCCACAGCTTCTCTGGGCAACCTGTGCTAGGGCCTCCCCACCCCCACAGGGAAGAATTTCTTAGTATCTAACCTAAATTTCCCTCTTCCTGAAAGTGATTCAAGTTGTCAGTGGTCTGATTACCTGTGAGAGACTTGACTCCCTCTTGTACGAAGGATGGGTGGGGTGAGGTGTGATGACCCCATTAAGTGAGAGAAACTCTCACCTAATATTCTTCAAGCTCACATCTCTCTCCTCCAGGCTCAGTATTTGCAAAGTTTCACCCAATTGAGTTAAACAAGAACTGCAGTGCATATCCGGCTCAGCGATATCATGAACTAAAAAGGGGTTTAGTATGAAACCAGGTAAAACTCATCCTGTTTTAAATCAGCTTAGACCTAGGCTCAGCGATCTGAGGCCCAGGAGCGCCTAGCATGTGGTGTTTGAAGTAGAGCTGCCACTGATCCCAGTGCCCAGGGACAGCACTTCCAGCCTGGCCAGCACCATCTCCTCATGATGGCTTTGCTTCATCTCTCCTTGACTTCTGCAGGCAGGGGCAGCGTCTTCAGAAGCACTTCCTGGGAACTCCATGTTAATTAGGCATAAGCTTACATAAAACTCTCAGGTGGAGACAACCAAACCAGATCAAGTATTTTTTATTTCACTCTGAGTAAGAACAAAAACAGCTAAGAGCACTAAATAGTAAAGGGATTAAAACTGAATTTTTCTGATCTTTTAAGGATTCACATAAAGCCTGGACTGGAGTTGCAATCTTACATCCAGATTTGGATCCATATCTGCTCCTAAACTTAGCTTGGAAGATGACATTTTTACAATTTTTTCCCCTTGATTTTTAAAATTCCAGGAGAATGCTGGCAGAATCTCCACAGATTTCTTAAGTCGGCATCTTTGCTTTACAATCTCAATCCTTTTATTTTTTTTTCTTTAGCTGAGCTGAAGTAATTCAGATTAACAACACACAGTCTATTTAATTGGCTTCATATGGTTCTATTTTAACATTTGGATTAGAATAATATTTCACAAAATAACTGCTATTATTTTTTAACAGATGGCGAAAGATCCACCAACATAGGAAGTGAGTCACAAGTTGTACTGTAAATAATAAATAATAATAATGAAAATAATAATAATAGTTCTGCTGACAGTGTAACAAGGGCTCCGATTTGCTATTACACAGGAAAACTAATAAACCAAAGTGCAAAACACCTCAGAAATCTTTTATTTTAATTAGCAATGAACAAATTCATTCTGCCAAATGCTGAACTCACTGGAACACTGGTGGTTTTGCATTTTGCTTAGGAGACAGTTTGAAACAGTAAGGAGTAGATGGAGGAGACAGCCAAACTCTAATGAGAAAATACAGTATATGTATCTCCAACTGGGCTTCTTTCAGGACCATTTCACAAGTGGAGAAGGAAAAAAAATCCTGAAAAAATAATAGTGATAGCAATTTGAATTCCTGCATGTCTCCAGTGTGATGGCCTTTGCTTAGGGCCAGCCTCTCAGTACAGCCCATTTTCCTTTAAAATACAATGTGTAGGTGTCCTTATATTTGCTCTCCATCCTGCCGCCGCTGCAGTGGATTTGCTCATCCTCTGTGCTGCCACAAATCTCCCCACGCTCCCAAGGGGTTGAGGAGGACCAGGGTGGCAAGAAGAGGAAGGACACCAATGGAAAAACAGCCTGCTCGCAGCTGGATTCTCTTAAGGTCACCCATGGTGAGGGTAGGGATATCAGGTGGTGACACACTGTGTCTAAGCCTAAATTCCCACCAGATGGAAGATGTTTTTTAATGGACAAGGTCTGGCCTGGCTCTCATGTATCTCTGGGCATTCAGGTGAAGTACAGTAGGTTTGGGGTAAAGAAGACTCTGTGGTGGGAGGGGTGAACAGGCTGTGCTGCAGTGAGCTGTGCCTCACCTGAGGACACCTGCACATCACAGCTGGCTCCAGAGGTGTTCAGTAACATCACTGAAGAGGCAAGATAAGAACTCTGAGTGCCCACCCTGCCCTTGTTTCTTCCATGTCCCTGTGATTGTCATTGTAGTGAATGAAATGTTCACAACCAGTGAGAGTTTGGCTGACAGGCAGAGAAGGGACCAAACACTCAGAGCACTGCCCACTTCTGTTGGTAGTTCACACTCACACTGTGGCTTTCTGACTGTGGGCTTAAAAAATAAATTCCCTGGTTTTTGAAAAAGCTGCATTTTCTTTCTTGGCTCACATAATAGAGCAAGGAAATGCAGGTCCAGTTTTTAACAGCCCTGCCACTGAGATTTCTTGGCAAAGGAAAGGTCTCAGCTTCAATCCATAGGGATTTTTTGACAATGTGACTGACCCTCCTCTCCCCAAGATCTTGCAACTTCAGAAATTACTTTGGGGATGAAGCCAACATGAAAAGGGTTTCATCACTTTAGATCTCTCCAGAGTTGCTTAGCTGCCACTGGTAGGAGTCTCCAGCATCTTCTAACCCACTGTCCTTTGCTTGTCAGAGCTCGCTCCATCCTTTATCATGCTGAGAAACTGGGATAGAATGGAGACACAACAGAGAGCTCACTGTCCATGAGGAGCTGTAGGGCTGAATTATTGAAAGCAGCCAAGGAAACTGTGACCAAAGTGCCACAAATACCTGCAGCTTCCCTTTCCCTCCCCAGACTCCAGAGCACAGTGCAGAGCCACCAAGGAGCTTTTCCTTTATGAGAAATGACTGATGTCCCTCACACTGGAGAGACCAGCAGAGGCCCCTTCTCTGAGCCAGGCTGTCTGATGTTTAGTGGCTGCCTTCTTACAGCCTTCTGTAAACAAACATGAGTGATTTGTTCTCTTTCTTTGCTGTGCATAGGCATATCTGGAGCTGTTCCACCCTTTGCCTGTGTCCATCTGCCTTATTCTGCACAAAGCTCCCTCCTGCCACAGTGCCTGAGTGACACCTGTATGGAGCTGGCAGCGGAAAAGGAGTCCCAGCAGACTTGGGAAATGAAGGGAAGGAGGAACAGAGGGAGCCTGGATGAGCTGGTTGCAATACAATGCCAAGCTGCTGAAGCCTCACCGTGGTACAGGTGCTGATTTGCTCTGGCTGTGAAGTACAACTCAACACCTGAACTCTCACCAAATTCTCTCCAATTTACTCTGCAAATTCGGGTTTGATGGGACATCAAGGTCTCTGTCCCTCAATGAGCTTGTTATCTCCTTCAGGGATTGACTGCTTCAGATTTCCCCCATGGGGACTCACTGTGACTCGATGGAGGTGCCATTCTCTGCATCCGAGCTAATCAGGACTCCCTTCCACATCAAGGCAGAGAAATAACACACCCAGGGCAGGACTCCTCTGATGTGCTACATGTAGCCCTCATGCACATCTGGAGTACAAGAAATCACTTGTCCTGGAGAGCTGCTGAGATGAAGAGGAACCTACGCTTTGAAAGATTCACATCAGGTTAAGCCTGTGCCAGATTTTGACACTTACCCTATCCTTGCCCCTGAGTGTCTCAGAAATTATCTGAATTTCTGAATTCCTCTCATAATTAATTCATAGTTAATCTTGAATAGGTGTGATTTTAATAATCATTCAGCACATCTAATACTGCAGAATTGCTGCACCATTGAACTCGAAATTACACGAAATGAGACAGCTATTTAAATAATGGCCTCTTCTGAGCTGGGCTGTTTGGGCTTTCTGCTACAGAGATGTCCAGGAGCACTGAGGCGCTGTCAGGATGTTGCACCATTTCTGCAGCTGTGTAGCCAAGTCATTAATATATTTTAATGACTTATGATCTACCTGGGAAGCTGCTTGCCTATTTATCTGTAGTTTCACAAATGATCATAAGAAAGCTTCTATTCATTGCCTACTGCTTTCTCTTGCAGAATTAAAAATGTTTTAGAGGCTGCTCTTTGTATTTATTCATCAGCTATAATGAAGTAAAATACTGGGTTTTAAATGACTTTGTACATTAGTGGTCATCTCACTTAGCTGTAGTTCCCCCAGAAATCTTTTTTAATGGAACTTTGTTCTTCTGGACATGCAAACAATGTGCACTAACTCAGACATTGAACATGTCATGTCTACTTTTGGTGTAGATTTACTCATTTAACTGAAGCCAAATCTGGAACAAATATTCTTCTCTCCTAAATTTTTTTTGAACTTCTCACTGTTGAAACGACTGATGGATTGCAATAAGTAAATAAGTGGAGATTTAATACAATCTATGATTGAGGAAAGATCTTTGAAGTGACTTAACAACTGAGAAAATGACTAATCATGACTAATAACCAAGCAGTACCTCTGGGAACACAGAGATAATCAGGTTTCTTTACAGTGTCTGATGTTGCAGCCATACCTGAGCTCCCCTGGAAAATAAGAAAACTCTGATTTTTCTTTTCGAGTTTTTTTTGCCCATACGAGTCATATAAATGTCCATAGGAACTGGAGGATGAGCAAAGACACAAAATGTAGGAGTTTCCTTAGGATGATTTTGCCTCGGTGGCCTATAGGATTTCAGTGACATTTATCAATGGAGGTAGATGGCCTAATAAATTTTAATTTAAAAGCCTCTGATATTGCATGTTCCAGATATCTTATTTGCTACAATGCCAGGCAGAAGAACCCCTTTTTCTTATGGCACTGGTGATTTATTCCAGCATACTTTCCCATGGGATTTATACATCGGTATTTTCATCCACATCATTAAATTCACCCTCTTGCCTTTTTATTTTCTGTTTCAGTTTTCTGCCATTAAGTCCATCCATTGGCCTGTGGCTCATTGTAGTTTTTGGGTTCCTCTCTGAAAGGTTTGGTGGGAAAACGATGCAAAGTAGCAGAAAACAACAACTCTACAACCAGAAATATCATGTGCAGAGAGAAGGATTATCCAGATGGACCACGCAATTTCCAGCCCAGCCGTACGTACAACCCACAATGGATGTCTGGAAGTGACTAGTTCCCAGCTGTGTCAGATAGGGTTATAGATCATTGGGAAGAAGTTCTAATTAAGGAAGGAGCCTCCCAGTCCTACATCTTTACAAAAATTTGCATGCCTTAGTTTGCAAATGGACACAAGAAGGGTCAGTCCAGACCACCCTGAAGGGGAACTGACTGTTGGTGATTGAAACACGGACCCAGACCGCCAGGGAATCGGAATCATTTATTCAAAGAAACGGGCTGGTTTTACACACTCTTCCAAGGCACAGTATTTCCTTACGTGGTAATTCTCACTACGTGACCTATCCCACGTTGCCACATCAGCAGCACGCTTTCTGAATGTCCTTGTATGGGGTGATCATGTGCTGTTCACCCGTCTGTCAGCTTCCGGCAGGCTCCTCTCCATAGGGGTCTGCCGCCTGACACCTCCTCCCCCCAGGGTCTGGCAGAGACAAGCCTCTCTGTGCCGCCACGTGCTCCTTTGTGCTGCCATGTGCTTCTTTGTGCTGCCACGTGCTCCTGCAGGCACATCCCACAGCCCGCAGCTCAACTCCATCCCATCTCTTCCCACAACTGACAAAAAATACTAGATGGGGAAAATCCTGGGTCTGGGCTAGGAAAATTTACTGAAGAAGAAGACAGTTCTGTGTGGCTGCAGTGGGGTTGTGGCTGAGTGGTCCAGCAGTGCAAATGTTTAACAGCCTGGCCTATATTTGGGTATGGTCTGAATATCATTTGGATATGGTACTTTCTGGGCCACTGATTCTCATGAGCACCCATTCTCTGGGCAGTTGATTGCTAGATCATTTAAAACATGCTTTCTGGGAGGACCTGCCATCCTCAGGACACTTAAAAGTGATGCCATGCAGCCAAGGGAGAGAAATTGTGATGTTATTCAGCAAAACAGCACAGCTCAGTCACATGTGGGATTTGCACACCTCACAATCAAAAAGTTGCTTTATTTTATATTCAGTTCAGACACCAGGTAAGTTAGAAATCATCAGCATCTCCATGGCAGAATCAGGATTTATTACACAAAAGGCTATGGCTTGAAGAGGCAGAGTTTCTCTCCTTGCTCCACGTGCATCCTGTGCTCAGCAGCAGGAATAACCCTGTCCCTACAGTCCAGCTATCAGGATAATCACCTTGCAGAGGCTCTGCAGAACCAAGGGCAAACAAAAAGATCAATGATTCACTTCAGGACTTTTGTTTTACTCATGCCCACCCCAGCTTCTGATCAGTTTCCTTCCCAGGTCTGCTTTATCCTTAAGGCCAAAAAACCCCAAAAAGATGGCATTTTTCAGATCTCCATCAGGGTCTGACTCCAATGGACACACTCACGGGATCTCTACCCTCAATGTATGTCCTGGGCCCTTGTGTGGTTTTAGCTGAGTAATGTATGTCTCCCTGTGGGAAAGACTCTGCTATTGAATGTGAGATTATGGCAGCAGGAGAAGAAACAGCACAGGAGAGAGCCCTGCTTTAGAATTTCACCCTCTATGTCACCATCCCTGACCCCTTATGTAAGGAGCCAAGGGGCTTTTCTGATTCCAGTCCTGATTTGATAAGCAGAGGGAAGCATTGGGTTTTATAGCCCTGTTGAACATAAACATTGATTTTTAAGGCCTAATCGTCTGCTGCAGCTGAACAACATCCAAGATTTTTTTATTATTATTTTTGTAGCTGGAATTGATCAGCTGGAGAAGGGAGAAATAAAGAGGAAGCAGAGAAACAGCTGCAACTTAGTTTTTTGTGTTGCCCAGGCAAGGATGCTGCTGCTCTGTCGCTCACACAGCCCCCACTCTCTGGGATGCTGCCGGCAGCCAAGGATGTGCTGCTGAATGAGCCCTTGTCAGCTGCCATCCCCTGCCATCCTCGCTGGCTGGCTCCCTCACAGCTCCTATTTAGCTTCCGTGCTGGCTTCCTCATAAATATTCACACCACACAGCCAGCGGAAGACTTTGTTTTTTCCTTAATTTCCATATGCAGCATGACATCAAAAATGTTTCAGAGATGGGTTCAGCAGGGGCTGCGCATCCAGGGAAGAGGACAAGGGGGAGCAAGGTATCTGTGCTGGATGGAGGTGGGGGAGAGAAGACAAGAGCAGGCAGCAGTGAGGGAGACGGGGAACAAGGTGAGGAGCGTGATGGAGGTAAAGAGGAGAGCTGAGGATTAACTTGGTCGAACAATCACAGCAAAATTAAGCTGTTCCCATTCATAACCCATAATCCATGTCCTCATCAGGAGGTTTTCATAAGTGATTAATGGTTAATTTGTTAAAATTCAATGAAATCTTGTTTCCTCTCTTTAAATTAGAATTCAGGGAGGGAGGGAGAGAGAGACAGTCCCAACCATCCCCTGCTGCTTCTCGACAGAATATAATTCGTCTGCCAGAAATGGCTATTGCTTTCAAAGGATTACAAATAAGATAGAAACATAGCCTGGGGCAACAGCCACAGAGCTCTGGAAGGCTCAGCCCAGTCAAAGGGGCAGAGGGGAGACCTGAAGCCCCTGGGTGCTTTGGCAGGCAGTCTTTGGAATGAAGCCAGAATCAGCATGGTTGAATCAGGGGCAGTTCAGTCCCACACTGAATTCTAATCTCCTGCCATGGGAGGATTTCTCCTGCTCACATTACGATAAGGAAGGCCCAGGATGAGCCTCTAGCACTGAAAATCACTGGGTGTGATTTCCATGCTCTGCTTGGGATGGATGGGAGACAGGGGCCTGGTCTGGGAAGCAGAGGGGAACAAGCATTTAATGGCAGGGACACATACTTTGGAGACCAGGCTACTTTTTGTTCTTTTCTGCTTTATTTCATTAGTGCGGCATTTTACTGATGGTACGCAACCACTCCTTATACAGAGAAAAATACATATAATTGGTTGTGAGCCATTATGGCGACAACCCCACTCCAGCTGTCAGACTAATTTGCTTCTATATAAAATCATTATCCTCATGAGATATCTCAGTGTATCTCAAGCCACTGGATCCGACATGAGATGTCATGTTCCAAACCACAGACTCTGGCCTTATTTGCCTGAGACAGGAAACATCAAAGATTTGTGGTTCCCATTGATAGGAAGGGATTGAGTAAAGATTACTTCAGTGATAGGTATTGAAACACACAAGTCAGTGCTGCTGGACTGGCTCTGAGACAGACACCCAAGCTGGAGAGAAATTGTAAATTCTCCAAATCCCATGGTAGATGTTCTAGTAATTAATTAATACTTCTAAAAAAAAAAAAAATCCACTCAATTCATTTCTGTGCCAGTTACCAGCTGTATGAAGGTTTTTCTGCTAGACTGAAAAAGACTCTTTTACTGATTTTTCTGAGCATAAATGGAAGGTCTTTTGCCTTATTTTGAAAATATCTTTGTTCTAATTTTAAAAGAAATGTTAGGGGTTTTTTCAGGTTTTGTTCTGTGATTCTTTTAAGTATACAGAGAATTTAATTGTTTCTATTTGATTTTTAAGTTGAAACATAGCAGTGGAAACTCCTAGTGATCTTTTAAGATTCCCCCTTTTCTCCAGGGAAGAAGTTCAGCTACTAATTTATACCAATTACTTTTTCCTGAACTGAAACCTGTTTATCTGAAAATTTTCAACACACTCCATCAGAAGTTCTGTCTTTTATATATCCTCCTAAGGGAAAAATCATGGAAAAAAACCTTTAAACCATTATTCCTTTTCACATGGCACCTCCAGTTTGAGTTAGCTGGCTGCCTCTCCCAGCTAAAAAATGTAACTGCTAAAAAATGGAATTACTTCCAACCAAAAGCATAAATGTAATACACCTCTGCTTTATGAAAAACACAAAAAACCCTATTCATTTGGTGAGCAACACATGAAATTATTGTAGTGACTCCAAGGCCTATTTATGTGCTATAGGTACATTATAGACAACATCAGTATTGTACTCTTAAGTTTTCCTGCCATGGAGAACACAGCTTTTAATTACAGTGGAAGAGGCGTTCTCATTCTGTTCCCTAGTTATAAAAGATTAAAATATTTTCTGTGAAAATACTTCTACAAGTAAAATTTTTCAAGATTATTCCCAGCAAATGATGAGATTTTGATTTTTTTGTAGGGGAAGAAATACCTGTCTTAATAAGTATGTGGGTATTTGGCCACTTTGAGGTTAGCTCTGTGTGAAATGAAAAGCTGAATTTGTTCAGGTATTGAAACACTCTTGTGATGTTTTGTGGGGTTTTTTATTGGTAACTGAGAACACTGCCTGATTTTCATACACTTAATAGCTTAAGATACACTTCTCTTTCCTTTTATGCAGTGCTATTGCTGTATGAAGGCCCAAGACTTTGATTTAGCACAATTCTTTGGACAGTGATACACTTCCACAACAACGAAAGGTGGAAAAACCAGGTCCCAAATTTGCTGACTGCAGAAATATAGCCTGAAAGTGTTGCTCTCTCAACCCACAGATGTCCTGCTGCCTTGCATCAGGATTTCCTGTGCTGTTATATCCTATAATCACATTCCCCCAATTTTTCCCGGCTGTATTTTTGCTGTTTCTGCTGCAACCTGTGACAAGAGGTTCCAATCAAGATCGAGACCCCACTGTGCCAGATACAACACAAAACCTTGTAAGACCCAGTCCTTGTCCCCAAAAACAGAGAGCCAGAAGGCAACCAAGAGGTGCAGAGACAGTGTGTGACTCCTTTACATTTTTTTTGGCAGGACACAAGCAAACCATTAAACTCTGTAACTTCTACCTCTCTCTGATGCTGTAGTACTCTGAATTCCATCTGCATATTTCACTGAATTCCATGTGTGGGAAAAGCAGTACAATAACTAGAAAGGAAAAATATGGGTGCTCAACACAGTCGTGTTATTTGAGTCACAATGTATTTGGTCTCTGGACTGGGATTCAGAGACCTAAAACTTCCAAGCTTGGAAATATAGACCCTTCATCTTGTGAAATGTTCTGGCTTTTGTGTGTTTACAGTATCCACCTCAGCTCCTAACTTAAATAAATGTTTGTGCTTAGTGATTACTCCTTATCTCTTCTTTACAGTGTTAATAAGAAATTGAAAATCCTTCTGCTGTTCTGCAGGATCCATGGCACCTGGGCACCAGCTTTGAAGAAATGACATTTCTTGACTGTTGTTCATTAGGATTCCCAGGCATCTTGTGGTACCTGTAAACCTTATGAGCCCTGGATTAAAGGTGGGTACCTGAACAAGAGGAATGTGGAGGGATTGTCCAGAAAGGAGCACAGCAATGAAATGTCAGAGCAATGGATGGCACACAACCATTCTCCTCCCAGTTCCTTTAAGAAGCAGCAGCCTGCAGCTACCATCCTGGCCTTAAGGAGAACCCTGTGTAGAAAAGCAACTTGTCACATTTATCTTAACTTTGATAAGGGCCTTCTATTCTCTTGGGAAAGATGCATACCAGGGAAAGGACTACAGCCATGAACACCGTGTGTGGATGGTTTTCTTTTACCTCCCGGAACACTGGGAGGTGGATTGTTTGAGTCAGTGGCTGATAAGGGCAGCAAAATCTGCCCTGCCAGGTCTTTGGTGGTGTAGCTGTTTTGTCTTTCCTTCTGCATGTTCCCAAGACTTTCTTTAAACTTTCCCATAGTAGAAACATACAAATACCAGAGTATGTGTAA
The DNA here is from genome assembly GCA_013397055.1 of Pachycephala philippinensis. Classification (NCBI taxonomy): domain Eukaryota; kingdom Metazoa; phylum Chordata; class Aves; order Passeriformes; genus Pachycephala; species Pachycephala philippinensis. The sequence goes on along the minus strand of VWZT01015587.1, from coordinate 11,603 downwards.
TAAAGATGGATCCTGCTAGAAGAAGCAGTGGTCTCTGTTTTTTTCCAAGCTGCTGCAATATTGAGAAGTGATACACTCTATCCAATACTCAGCTCACTCAAGCTGTCACAGCACCATTGAATTCATTTGAGTTATGTTGATCCACACCAACAGAGTAGGCAGTCTTACTCAAATATTTTTTCCCTTCTTTGACTTAATCAGAGTTGTTTTCCCCCTGGAACACCAATAATGAAATATTTGATGTATTTATTTATTGCAAATTTTCACTTTATTTAGGTGATTCTTCAGTGGATCTCATTTAGCCTTGAAGTAATTGTTTTACTGATGCTTCAGCATAAAGAGATTGGACATTTCCTGATTAATAAGTTTCAAAACATATTGTCTGGAACATGCAAGCAGAGCATCACTCTTAAAAATATGGTCACATGGATGACACAGTCCCTAGGCTGTGGAGCTGATGTAAGCTTTCCAGTGGAGTCAGAATGAAAAGCTCCCTCATTTTTCTCCTGTTTGTAGCAGGAGCCACCTGGTATTACAGCAGAGGTGGATTGTCAGTGAGAATGCTCTTAATGAGTTTTCCACTCATTAATATTTGCATTATTCAACTCAATGACAACAAAGTTAGAGGCTTCCCACTGGCTGTTGCAACAATTGGGATTGATTGATGAGTTTTGGAGAACAGTGGAAGGAGAATGAGATAAGAGGAGGAGTGTCCAGCCCTTGGAAATAACAGCTGAGGGAGGAGGCAGAGATCATCTTCAGTGTGGGAGACAAGTGCCCCAGGGATGTTGGAAGGGGTGAATAGAGGAAGGCTGGAATTAGAGGCTGTGACTTTATTCACAATATAACTGTGATTCTTCCTGGCCAGGGTTAGGAAATTTAAGTGAATCAAGAGCCATAAAAGCAGACCCAGGCACTCTGGCGCCACACCATTCCACCAGAGAATCATCAAGGAGGGTTTCCTGGGGCTCCAGGGGATTCCATGTGTACATAAAACAAGGAGCCTGTTGAGGCTGACAGCTAGTCTGAAGGCTTTACAGATCTTAATTCAGAAATGGTTAGCTTCTGTTCGTGAGAAAAGCCCGTGAGAAGTTTAATGATTATATTTTACCCATGAAAATGTAGTATCAAGAGAAGCAAGAAAGTTAAACAACAGAAGGAGAAAAACAGCAACATAGCTGCACCTGGTATTTTTCTACATGCTTGAATGCTTATGCTATAGGTGACCAATAATATTATATTGTAGTTAAACAATAGCCAACGAATCCATTGTTGCAATTTAGCAGCCAATGAATATGTAACACGAATGATAACATACAAAAGTCTATAAAGTAAGACTGCTTTTGGAATAAACGGCTTTTTGGCCCTGAGTTGGGGCACTATACATGTGTCATTCGGCCACCGCAACAGCAACAGGAGCCTCCCTGAAGTTCTTCTCTGCCATCACAGCACTAAGCTGGGGAGATATTTACACTTTTGCCCAACACTGTGTTTTCTACAAACTTCTGCAAGGGTGCAGGTGCCCTTCAAAGGCATCTCCATCCTTTGAGATGGGAGGGAAGAGGAGCAGAATATTGCCATTCCTGTGATCTTCCCTTTTAGATTTTTGGGACTGCTCAAAATGGCTGTGTAGAGGAGAATATCAAAGGAAAGCCAAGTTTTGCCTTTAATGTTGATTTTTTTGGGAGGTTTTCTTTGGCAGTTTGACGATCTCCAAGAAAAACTCATTAGAAGTTTTCTCTTCGGTCTGTTTCTGCTGAAAGTCCTGACCTTTTCTCATTTGCTATAAATTTAGCTTTGCAACAGGATCTGTAAAACAGTGAGTCACGGCCAAATGGCTACATCACCAAATCCACGAACCATTGGGGGAAAAATGTATAGCACTCACAGGAAGTGTTTTAGCAGGGAACTGGCCATTGTTGCAATTTTGGTAACGTCTGGACAAAGCCAGATCATCTGGCAGTGTCCAATAACTCTGACTTCCTTTGTGTGGGAAAGGACATAAGGAAAGTGTCAGCCTCATCTTTCCTTAGCTGAATCACTGTCTTATCACAGCTCTTAGAGCAGCCTGATAAGGCAAAACTGATGTGTCATATGGCCAAACTTGCGTTGCAGCAACAGTCCCATTCCCTGTTCCCAGCTCTTCTCCCACTCAAGCAGAAGAGAGCCTGTGCTTCATTAATTTGTCATTCTTATCTGTCCCAAGGCACTTCAGACAGCAACAGGAGCAAACACTAAAACTAAAATCCCACATAGGCGTGTTCAGAGGCGCTGCCTTGCAGAGAGGGAGGGGAGTGTGCTTGCCTCATTAAAGCTGGGTATTTTCCTAATGGGAGTTCCCTTCTTCTGTGTTTGTTTTTACACCCATCAGGATGCACCTTTAGCTACTCCAAACCCCTGATTTTGAAGGCACTCTTCCTGGCTGCTTCACTGCTTTGTGGTGCCTGCAGAAATTAGTAAGGAATAATGAAATACTGCTAAAATCCTCAGTTTGACTAGCCTCACCTCCACTGTCCCACTGCTTCCTGGAAGAGATGGATTTGAAAGCGTTGGAAATGTTACAAGTTGGGGAACTGAGGAACACAAGCTTGTTGCTGTCAGCATTCTTATCTGAGCGTAGAGGGCTGAGACTGACAGACACACCACGACCAGCCCTCAGATCTCCAAGAGCAAAGCACAGAGTCTATCACTTCCTGCCAGTCTCTTAAGCAGCAGGGGAATAGAAAAGACACAGAGAGGTCAATCTTTGCTCAACTCAAGGAATAATACGTGTAAGGATGAAGGAACTCGTTTCTGCCTTCAAACCGCAAGGACATGACTGATGCCACATGGGAAGTGAGCAGCAAAGGCCCAGCAATGCCAAGATAACTCTCTGGCTGAGACAGAAGAGCCTTTGAGCATGTTTCTTCTGCAAGTCTGGCCAAAGCTCAAGGAAAGAAGATAAGAAGAGCCCCATCAGCTCAGATGTGACCAGTCTGCAGCCACAGCCAGTCCACAACAGCACTTCACTGAGGGAAAGAGAAGTAGATAAAGGCCATAGAGATTTCAGGCCATTATCTCTGCTACATGGTAGCTGTTACTAAACCAGAGCAGAGCTTTTGGCCAGGATATGGACTTTTAAAAGCAGGAAAATGTACCTGTACCAGGAGTTGTGCCTTGCAGTCATATCTTGGCACTGTTATCCCAGTGAGTCCCTGTTGGTGGTCTCCCCACACAGGGCACCATTTGACAATGGCCAAAAGACTGTCACAGAAGATGGTGGCAGGCAGTGGCAGGCATCAATCCTTTATTACCCCACAGCACAACCTTTCATACCTTTCTCCTGTATCACTCACATGCTTCTTCTTGTAGAAATCAACACACTTGCATTGCAAGTTGTTGGATACAGCTGTAATCTATCAAAGTTGAGGCTGCCTGCAGCACATTCTTGTATCCCCACAATTCCCTCTTTTTTTTTCCTTTTAACTACAAATGTCAGGTTTACCATCCTCTGCAGGGCCCTTTGCAGACAAGACAGCAAACACAGCACAAGCCTCTCCTGTGTAGCCTCCACCAACTCCTGAATACAACTGTGAATTGATTTCAATTCATCCTTTAAATCTATACAGCACATACCATCAAAATAAAAATCTTAAATCTATACAACACACACTATCAAAATCTTAAATCCATACAGTACGTACTATACAGTACATACTATAAATCTATACTCTTAAATTTATATAGGACACACTATCAGAACCTTAAATTTATACAGCATATACTCCATTTGGGTCCAAAAGACCTGGGGGGTGCCTGTAGATCCGAACCCTCTAATCCCTCTCTCAACAGGTTTTACACTAGATCCTTGTGTGGCAAAAGGTATCAAAATCTGCCCGAGGTAACCCACATCAATAACTCCAGGTAGCACAAACAGCCCTTGCAAGGTAACACTTGAGCGTCCCGCCAGCAGTGCACTTAACCCATACCCCAAAGGTCCAAAAGCATCTAACAGTATTTTATGCACTTTGGTGTCACCTATGGTAACTGAGGCAGCTGTGGTAACATCCACTCCAGCGCTCCCTTTGGCTCTGACACTGAGTTTGCTGCATAGGGGTTGGCTGGACACGTTGTATCTGGGTGTGTGCCTTCGTCACCTTCTTCTGCCTGTTTCCTGGCAGCCCTCTGGGTGGCAACGCTTGTCCCTGGTTATCAAACTTAGAACGGCATTGTTTGGCATAGTGCCCTGGCTTGCCACAGCGTGCACATAGCTCAACATACATTGCCCACCATTCCCTGGCACTGAATGGCCATGAGGTCAGTTAGGGCAATTTCTCTTGAAACGCCCTCCTTGACCACATCAAAAACAACTCCTAGAAATTTGCACAACTGCAGTAACTAGTTTTGTAAGCTCCTCCATTTGATATTGGGTCGGGAGAGGGTAACTTTCAGGTGATACTAGTGGAATAGGATCCTGCACAGAAGCAGTCGTGGGGGGAGGAGAAGGAGGAAACAAAGCGTAAGCGACTGCAGCGGGAGCATCGGCTGCTAGGGCGGTGGCTGCAGCAGCAGCAGCCACCACTTCTCTATTGGCTTTTAACTGCAGCAACAAGTCCCAAACTGAGCAGCAAGTCATTAGCGATCTTATGGCTATTTCATCTCCCTTTGTAGCTGCCTCCCATAACGTGCCCTGCTTCCTCCCGTGTTTCAACAAAAAAAGCAGTCTGTACATCTATTCTCACCCCTTTTGTTTTGCACCAAATGAGCAAGGTGCGCAACGTCTGCTCCTCACATTTGATACCTCTCTTCTGCAACACTCGCAACAGAATAGTCAAGACAGATTTTTCTTCTGCTGATATTTGAACCCCCGTATTTATGTTCCCAGTTGCTCACCTTGGGCCAGGTGTCTCTTTCTGCTATTTTCTGCTTTTGTAAATCATCTGGACTTCTAGGCTCTTAGGTCCGCCTATCTTGCTTGACTGGGCTCCACCACCGGCTGCTCTTAGGTCCACAGTCACATTCCTATCACGTCAAGGTCACCATCTGACAATGGCCAAAAGACTGTCACAGAAGACAGTGGCAGGCACCAATCCTTTATTGACTCACAGCACAACCTTTCATACCTTTCTCCTGTACCACTCACATGCTTCTTGTAGAAATCAACACACACCTGCATTGCAAATTGTCCTTCTTTCTTCCCAGGGATACAGTTGTAACTTATCAAAGTTGAGGCTGCCTGCAGCCCGTTCTTGTATCCCCACAGGTCCCAAATCAATGGAAAGTTTTGGTGGTCAGGAAAAAAGACCAGGGGATCTCCTGAGCCTGTGCAGCTGGGTCACTGTGGACATGAGCTGCAGGCCGTCTTGGTTCCTGGTACCGTTAGAACCAGGGATTCATAGAGTATCCAGGGTTAGAAGGGACTCCAACTCCTGACTCGCTGGGTACCTGCACTGCAAGCTAGAAACACAAAACACATAGGAGCTTTCACCAAGTCTCTCGATTCCATTTCACATAAACTCTTTGATTTAATCCAAAAGCACCTGTTCCTGGGATTACAGGTCTCTGCCAACACGGCTCACCCTGAGAGCTCACGGTTTACCTAATCTTAATATGGCTCTGCTCCACAGAGGGCGCCAAAAGGACGACCTGCCTTTCCATCACAGGATGTGACTGCAGGCTGTTTGGGCTGCGATCCCTCATTTATTTTCAGCTCATGCGGGGCATGGGGGTGAACAGGATCCCATTGCTGGTGTCACAGGCACAGTACCCTAGGAGGGAATTCGTGCTGTTCATGTCTCCCCGGCTGCTGCTTCAGCACAGGCTGGAGGAAGCCATCACCACATGGGTCCAAGCTAATGTGGGTTATCAGCCAGCAAAGAGAGAGACCTTTTAGGTACAACTGCAAAATTCCCTGTGTGCCAGCAGATATAACAGATGAGAAAAGCTTGGGGAGGGGCAGGGGGAAATAAGTGAGAGCATACAAATTAAAGAGCAGCATTTGAAATCTAATCAAATATTCCCTCAATTTACTCACCACCCCTGCAGAGCTGTGCTGCTTTATTAGGTTTCTATTCCGTATTCTCTTTTAAAGTTACATTTACATTAATTTACAGTACTAAGATGAAACCCTATTGAAAAGCTGAGAGTTTTCGTAACTTTTTATTTTTCAGCAGCTGTCACTGCGTGTCCAACCAATTAATAAGGAGTCTTTAGTCTTATTTCATGTCTGCAGGAGTGTATCTGGAGTCCCTTCTAGGTGAGTTCCTGCTGGTTTTGTTAAATGTGTAAGGGAGACCATCTTGGTAAGTTCACGTGGTAATTGGCTGCGGAGCAGAAATGTTCCATCCCTGAACCCCTCCATCCTCCAAAGTGCCTTCAGTGCCTGTAATCAGCTCTGGGACCTATTACAGCTTCAAAACCAGGGACCAACTGCATTTTGGGGGATTAATTGTAATCAAAATATTCATGTAGAGAGGCCTAATATTGCTTTGAAATGGTGGGATTTTACTTCAGGTCAACAGAGAGGGACCTGGCTGGAAAATTGGGGTGAGGATATGCACCCAGAACCAGCATTTGAAAATTCATTTCCCATCATTTTCTCGTCTTTCTTTTGCGTGTGTGTGTTGGTTTTTTGTCCCCCAGAAAACATTAACAAGTTATCACCAGTGCCCAGTGCATTATCCTGGATCAGGAAAGGCACTGGTGGTACCTTCTCGCCTTGGCCAGAAGTGAGAGCTGGGGGTCTTTTGTGCAGTCCTGGGACAGGCCAGATGTGCAGTTCACAGACACACATTCTCTCTGGTAATCCATTTTTTCCCTTATTCCTACAACATCTTTCCTTTTTTTTTCTGTTCTTGTAATCCCCCAATTAACGCAGGTAATGAATTGCATATGGCCATGGCATTTACTTCTCTGTGTGAAATCTGTAGCAGCTGCATTTTTTATCAGTTCAATATGTTTACTACAGATGCCATTTCTGTATCACAATTAAGTTGTTTAAAATCTCCTTTTCCCACCCACTATGTCCCTCCCAGCCTTCCCATTTTCTTTCCAACAGGAATTGTTGCAGCCTGGTTCCTTTTCTAGAGTGATGCTATCCTCCAGCTAAAAGATCAAACCTGCCAGAGGTTGGAACCTTGTGTGGCCATTTCAGCTGATGGAAAGTTCTGAAATATTCACTGTATTTTCTCTTCCACCAAACACAAGGTGAACTGATCACCAAGGGTGCAAAGGATGGAAAATAAGACCCAGAGCCTTTTGAGTGAGACTAACAAAAATTGATTTACCTCTTTTCATTTAACTATGAGTGGATCCTCCACATCTTTGGAGAAATACTGGGCTCTTCATACCTTTTCAAGTATAATAACATCTGAAATTCACATGCTTTACCAGAGCAATTGAACTGGACTGTGAAATAATCTTTGAAACACGTCAATATGGCAAAACACACAGAGCGGGCACGATTTGCTGAGGCCATAATTAAACATTGAATTTGCCTCTCCTCTGGGCTCTGCTGTGTTTCCATCAGAATCCTCTGCAGCAAATTGCTGTAACCTAAAGTCCTGTGTGTTTGGATTTTGTTAATTTATTTCCTGCACCTCATTTTCCTGGAATGAGAGTGGTTATTTATGGCACAGTAGCAAACACTTTACATTTATGGGGGGTTATGAATTTCAGTAATGGGTTTTGTGGTAATTTAATCTGTCCCAACTATGAGGCATTTTACAATGACAATTAAATTATTATTATTAAAAAAATAAACCTCAAATGGCATTCTTATCACTTATCAACATATCAAAAATTTCACTATGTGGCATTTTTGGGCAAGGTTATAAATATCCCCATGTACTTTTTAGAGAATCCTTGCCATAAACTCTGAGTGAAATTAATTAACTTTCACAGATTATTTGAAAAGGAAATTTTTTCCACATTTCATTGTTAGTGAATGAAACATATTTTTTTTTAAAGTCACAGAATCACAGAATCATTTAGGTTGGAAAAGCCCTCTAAAACCATCAAGTCCATCCATTAAGCCAGCACTGCCAAGTCCCCCACTAAACCATCAGTTTATCATATGCAAAAACAAATGCCAATGCTTAATATTTAAATACTTACACTCAATGAGCTACTTTGACTCCTGAAGAAGAAAGCACCCCATGGGGTGGGAATGGCAAAATTGTGAATTTTCTTGTCCTGACCTCATGGGAGAAAAAGCTTTTATTTCCATCGGTCAGCACTGTCTATGAAAAATGATCAAAAAAGTGTCAAGCATGTTAATTTACACTCCATTAAATTAATTTTAATGCTGGCCTGCTGAGTAGCTAATTTTCAAAGCTAAATATCTTGGCTCTTTCAAAACATAATTTTTTTTCTCCTCCAAAACACCCAGAATGCTCCACTTCTTTTGGGGGAGCTGGGGACTTCCATGTTCTTCAAGATTTAATATAGATGTGCAGCTCTGTGTGGGAGAGAGAGAACGGAAATCCCTCTCTCCATCTCCTCTCCAGAGAGCAGCAAACAAAAAACTTTTATTAGAAGAGACTCCTCAAAGTTATTTTCAAATTTCTGCCTGAAAAAATGACCCCTAATGCACTGATTACGGTAATGCCCAGAGGCTCAGTGAGATTGGGACTATATTTTGCTAAGTGCTATATAAAATATCAGATGGTACCTCTTCAAAAGAGCCTGCTGTCTCAGAAGGCAAGGCAGACAAAAAGCTGGGTAAAAAGAGTGGAATTACACCTATTTGCAGATAAAGCCAGCTATTCTAATCATCAGGGTGCTATCAGAAGGCTTGTGATCAATTGTTCAGCTGCTGCCAGCTCCAGTGCCCCCCAAGCCACAATTTGGATTTTAGGCAAGGCAAGGAGTGTCTCCATGTCTCCATACCCCACTGGGAAGCACTGGAGTAGAGCTGCTCATTCCCATGGAGGAGATTTGAGGATGAAATTCAGAACTAAGGAAGGAAGACACATAGGTCATATTCAGAGCCTGTCCTCAGCTGACCACATTTCTGGTTAAAGGAGCCCACTGTCTTTCAGCTCTCTCCATGTTCCATGCTGGGCACTCTCACCCCTGGGCAACAGGGAAACCTTGGCTGTGAAGCCTCAGCGAGATCACAGGAGTGAGTGACCCCTTGTTCTTCTTGAGGAAAGCACTCTGCATGGAATACAATTTTCTTGCTGCCTTTAAGTACCCCACATCATTTAAAAACAGCTATATTCTCTGATTTTGGAATGTATGGAAACTACGCAACAGCTTGGATCCAAATTTTCCCTCAAAAGGGCTGAAAGCCAGAAAAGAGCTTTAGGTCCTTTAGTGGTGGCCAGAGATTTGCCTTTTCTCTTCTATTTCACTAAAACAGGAGAGATTCCAAACTCAAACCACATTGGAGCATCTTCAGGATTGGAAAGGAACAGAGCATTTAGCCCAAAATTCCCATCCTAGTGTGTATCCATAGATCCTGGCTTGTTCAGACAAGAACTTGGTAAAATGTTGAGTCAGAACCTCACTTTTTGAGTCTCTATCTTTTAGCAACCAGTACTAAATCATCTGCACGAACAGGCTGAGTAAGTTGGGGCTGTTCAGCCTGGAGAAGAGAAGGTTGTGTGGAGACCTCACAGAAATGGCTTCAGACTGACAAAGCGAATATTTAGGTTGAATATAGAGAAGAAATTGTTCCCTGTGAGGGTGGGGAGGCCCTGGCACAGGGTGCCCAGAGAAGCTGTGGCTGCCCCATCCCTGGAAGTGTCTAAGGCCAGGTTGGACGGGGCTTGGAGCAACCTGGAATAGTGGAAGGAGGCCGTGCCCATGGCAGGGAGTTGGAACAAGATGATCCTTTAGGTCTCTTCCAACCCAAACCATTCTGGGATTCTATGATTCTAACAGAGGAAATAGAAACTCAGCTTCCATCCACAAGGAGTCAAAATCACTTCTGCTGTCAACCAGTTTGCTGTCAACTGGGACAGGTTCAGAATCTGATGGAGACACTGAGAATCTTGGAATGATTTTCAGCCCACCTTGATAATGCCTCTCTCCCCTGGGATATGTAACAGAGTCTTCAACAATTTGTCTTTAGGCAAAAAACCATTACTTGTAAAGAGAAAAATCCACCTGTAAGAAAATGAGATTCCCTGGGGTAAGGGAATCATCCACCTTGATAAATCATACTGCATTCCTTAACAGCTGAAAGTCAGGCTTGTAACTCATAAATCTACTGAAGACATCCTGCAGGTGTTCTGAAGAAGCATCCCAGCACCTGCCCAGGTCATGATGATTTGCCTGCTTAATTAACAAAGTTATTCTGTTTTCCCCTCTTCAGTTCCAAGTAATTGGGGAATTGGCTTGCAGAGATCAAAAGGTCTTGATTGCCAGTGAGGAACCTCCAGGTTAAATCCAGCCATCGAAGCCTTCCACTGATGGCAAGAAAGGAAATGTTTACTGGAAACTGCAACCCCTAGGATTCAAGCTTATGGCTCTTTCCCACTGTGCTTTGAATTTAGCTACATGTTCTGCATTTAAAAAGTTGTAAAAAAATTATAACTAAGATCTAAGGGGGTTAAAGCAAAACTTTACAAATGTTTTGTTTCCAAACAAAAATGCAGAAGCGCCTTCATGGGCTTTGTTCTCTTTTCACTTATGTTTTTTT
>VWZT01015586.1:66746-139753 GCA_013397055.1 Pachycephala philippinensis | reverse complement strand
AGCCCTCCCTGCTACCTAAACCTTGCCAGGCAAACCCAATGCAATATCCAATGTAAAATAAAAATCAGCTAATACAATCAAAATAGTGTAATTCGCATTGGCTGGGCAACTTTTGCTTCATATTTGCAGAGCTGTTCCACCAGCCTTTGAACATCATTTGAGTGCTCTCTTCAGAGGTGGCTGCTCTACTGGAACAGCCTTCAGAAACTGAGTGTCTTCAGTGTGACAGGATTTGTTTTGCTTTGCCAGAGAAAAGCATTTTCAAAAGTTGAAGTTTTGCAACCAAACAGTTCCTTAACAAAGAGGAGAGGTAGGATCTGGTTCCCCTGTAAGGACCAAGTTTTACATGTAATAATCAATCAAGGAAGAGGAAGGGGAAATAAATGTGCTTATCAGTAAACTGCCACATGAAAGAAAGTGGATGAGGGTCATCTTCAAACACAAACTCCAGCAGACTTCACAAGGCCAACCAGAGAGTGGGTGGGTGCACAGCAAGCATCTGACCCCCAGAGGAGCAGACTCCAGGGACCAAGGCAGGTTTTCATGGAAGCTGATGTCCAGCTGCTCAGCTTGGAGCACTTCTAGCAACACAACTGAGCTGAAATACCTTTACTTCAAATGTAAATAGCAGAAGGCAACACCAGAGCAGTTTCCCATGGTCCACATTTCCTTCAAACTAAAATCACAGTCCAGCTTCCCAGGCTGCTTTTCTCTATGTGGCTGGTACAAGCATCCTCCCCTAAGCACTGCAGAAAGGGAGGAGAAATAGTTCACCACGTTCAATACTCATCTCTTTGTTAGGAATATGAACCCTTATGAGCTGTAAATTCCTAACTGATATATAAGAAATGTAATGAATAGATTTCCTGTTTTTTCCCCAGGGCTCTAACATTCCTACTGGATGAAGGCAGCTCCTCCCTTTGCTTACACCTTTGCAATCAGCCATCTAGCACTCGAGATGGTCACAGCAGCACCAGATCACTGATTTCAGTGTAAGAGTTTCTCTTGGAGTGTCCCATTTCCTACACTGTCCATGACATCTCTGAGAACCCTGTGGATGTTCTCCAAACAGCAGTTCTCCAGCTCTTACAGCTGCCCCTGGTTGTACCAGCCCTGTCTCACTCCTGATGTGATGATGCAGCATCCAGCTGTGTCTCCTTGCTGCCACTGCACACTAGTTTTTGGCAGCCATCCAACATAATTCACTTGAGATCCCAGAAAGGAGAATGCAGAGGCATCCTCTGAAGATCTCTAACTCAAAGATCTATGGGGAAGGAGCCTGTGTCCTCACAGCCAGGAACACATCCATAGATTTTTCCAGTTGTCTGCTGCTTTAATATGGCTTTAGCAATCCAGGGCACAGAGACAAAAACTACCTAGAGGTACATTTTTTTGCTGCTAACCAGCCAGAGCATCATGGATCTCTCCATGAGGATCAGTAATGTGCAATAGCCAAGTCTTCTTACCAAAGATGCATTGGTTTAAGTACTGCTAAAGATTTTATAGCTTCCTGAGCTGGAAAGCATAACGATCTCTCTGAATCTTACTGGAATTCATCCCATGTGATGTTTGATTCCCTCAAACCAGTAATTGTGAAGGCAGATATTTTCTGATCTCTCTAAATCTCATGGTGCACATGTTGCACTACTCTACCTATATCCATAGGAATGACAAAGGGACCCCATTTGTCTAGAAAGGATAATCCCAAAGAAATACGAGCAAAAACCCTGCAGTGGGTCAGATTATCTGGGTCCCTGCCCTGTCTTGAACAAAAGGAATAAAGGAAATTGCATCAAGAGAAGGTGAAGGATGTTGTCTCCTCCAATTTCCCTCCCTTCACAGGAATGGTGTGGCAATCAGGTTGGCTTTGCCCAGAAATACCAAGGAGTTATTAATAATATTTATTATTCCTCAGTGTTTTTCCACTGTCCCAGCAAAGTTGGTAGCCAGCTGCTCTTGAAAGGTGCATAAACCACTTACCATCAAACTAGGAGCAAAATGCTTAGTATCTAATCTGGACACAGAAAGACACTATGCAATTTTAATCAAAATCTACTGTAAACACTTCATTTGTTTTGATGTTTGAACTGTGATGATCAAAGTTCAAGCTGTGCTTATTATGCACTTGTTGAATGTAAAAAGAGAAAGAAGACACGTGACATTATTTCTGTACCCTGATTGTCTCTGATGACCAAGTTTCTGGTGAAAAAGTCCCAAAGAAGAAGAAATTAAAATTCACTTTGGTTAAAAATTCAAATGTGCAAGCCTAGAATCTATTTCCTATGAATACTTATTAAAATTCAACTCCATGGATGTTCATGAAAAGAGTCCAGAGTGGACAAACTCTGGCTGTGGATTACAGTTTCAAATTAATATTAGCCATCTTTTTAGAAGCATTCATTAAACCCAATTTTACAGTATTAATCATAAAGGACTCCGCGAGATGTCTTTAAGCTCATTAATGAAATTAATCCATTAATTGGTGGTGGAATATATTTACCTCTAGACGAAAACATAATATTCCAACTATTATTATAATGGCCATTATTATTTTCTTTTTAAAATTTGTTGTACCTTTTAGAGGCACTTCAGTAACCATGTTGTTTCAGGATACAAAGGGCTATAGAGCATTGCCCACTCTGAATAGTCCTCTGAATGGGGCCTTTGTTTTGTGTGCTGTTTTGGTAGGAAATGGTTGCTATTTAGGTCTCCAAGAGGGAATATAAAACTATGCTCACCTAATCAAACAGACCAGTAAATACAGCAGTTAATCTGACAACTTCAAATTCCTGAATTGCATTTGGAGAAACAATTTAACACAAACAATCATTTAAAGCCTGCATTAATCATCCACCTTGGGTTACTAAGATGCATAATTTGTTTTCATTATTGCAAGCTCGTGGTTCTAAGTGACATTTCTAGCAGTTGGATGTTTTATTAAAACCAAAAGAGGAAAAAGGTGCAGTTAATCTTTTCCATCAACAGAGCTGTAAAATAAAAGCAGGGTTATCACACGTATCAGAAGATAGACCTGTCAGAACTCCATGTCTGAAAAATGTAACTGTCTTAAGTATTTTACATAAGAAGAACACAATTGCTTGTGAACTAAATCAGCTATTGTTCTCCACGGTGGCAAAATGTTCCTTTCTGAGCAGCCCTGCCTGGTGAATGTGAATCAGGAAGTATGGCTTGTTTTGATTGAATTATTAACATATCTACAATAGCTTCAGAGTTACCTTGAACAGGTTCAGTGGGCACTTTAGAAACAAAAGGGAGAAAGGGAAAAACACGTGCAACAAAAAAATTCCACCTGGCACTTCAGTGCAACACAGAATGGCTCTTTAAAACAGCAGCAGAAAAAGGCTTCTTCATCTGGACATAGTCAAATATAAAGATATAGCTGCTATATTTATGCCTTGTACCTCTCAGAACAATAGCAACCTTTAGCAACCTTTTGCTTGTCTGTCCTTGCAATGTTGCAAGGTAGTTTGGCCAAAGCTGGCTGTGTTTGTAAAACATTACACAAACTCCAATTTCCCTCTTAAAAAAAAAAAAAAAAAAAAAGAAAAGAAAAAATCCTGGCTTTTAAAAGAGCCATTGTCACTTCTAGCTGAATGTTTATTTTACTGTCTCCTGCACAGCAGAGGACATTCCACCTATAAAGAGCAATTATATTGCACTGGGACAATTTGAATACTCTAATCAATGCTAGTTAAAGTGCAGATAAATAAATTTTTATAGTGCCAGGGCTCCTACCCTCCACGGAAATTATTGTTAATTTATTGAATCAATAATCTTGGAACAATAAATTATAATGCCTTTTGTTTTACTAAACATCTTGCAGCATGTTTAAAAAGCACAGCTTTATAAATATTGCAAGAGGCTAGGGGGAGATTTCCAACCAAGGCTTTGTGTCTGTCCCATTATGGAAAAGATTAAATTGTAAAAGCAAAAGAAAAAAACCAAAATAAGCAACAAAAACTTGAAGGTGTAGAGACACTGAAAAAATAAATCCTTAAATACAGAAACTGCCTGGGTTGTAGCTCAGCCCTTTTGGGACTGTACTTTTTAACTCCTTCATTACTAGCCATGCTTTTATCAATTTATTTTCATAAAGTAAAACCCACTAGATTTACAAGAACACACACGGTTTAAAATACAAGAGCAGAGACTGGTCTCCACTACAGCATACCTTTGCAATAACTATTGACTTCAGCAGCACAATTCTGGGTCTACATCAATCTAACACTGTTCGTAGACTCACCCAGCAACTGAAAGTATATATTTATATTTTTAGAAGCAATTTCACCCCAAAAGATGCCAGTGGAATTATTTTAACCTTTAGAAGACATCATTCAGGCTGGTAGGTATCACGTAGATAGCACTGACTTCTTCACAAGCTTTCTTGCTCTGTATTTTTGCAATACCTATTGCAAGGAAACACATCCTTGGCTAGGAAGGTGCTGGAGAAACACAGTTAATCTTATTATGGTCTGGACCTTGTGGAAATGTTCCACGCATCTGTAGCTCACTGATTGCAGTTTGTATCAGTTCAGTAAGACACTCAAACATTTTCTTGTGAGGAACTGGTGGTTTCTATTTACCTTTTCCAGATAAAGTGAGCTGGAGCAGGGAGTGCTGGCTGTTCTAGTGGGAACAGTTTCAGGACAGGAACAGAGATACACAGCAGGGTCTTATTTTTACTTTGAATAGCTGGTTGTTCTGGGGTAAGGTGAGGGTTTATCTGGTGGTAATGAGAAAATTCCCCGTGAATTTAACGTGTCAAAATTCCATCCCTGTTCTTTCTGACTAGTTACTGTCAAGGTCTCAACACTGGGACACTTATTGATGAGAACCAGACCTTCAGCAAGGTGTAAATTAGCTTAGTTGAGTAGGAATTAATGATTCTGCACAGATTTGAAAGAGCTGAGCATTTAGTCCAAAGACGGTGGATTCTGTATCCGTGCTAAAGGAAAAAATTACATGAGCTGTTATTCTGCTTCCAAACTCCTATTTTTGATGAAGGTTTGTGGAGCTGGAGCCACAGTCCCTAGCTTATGTAAGCTTCACTTATTACACAATGAGCTAAACATAAGTAAAAGTAGGCTGAATCATATGGGGATGCAAACCTGGCCAAAACCCCAGAAATCTCTGAGGTGGGTGTGAGGAAAATCAGCTGCTGTAATTATGATGGTGGTTGTGGGGGATAAGGGAGCAGCCAGATTTGGCTGAGTTTGAAGCAGTACTTTTTGATTTACAGACAGGGAGTGTATTTTGACTTGTCCTCAGATTGTTAATTTTTAACTCTTGGTGTTTGCAAGATTGCCAGCACGCAGACGGGAAGCATCCCTTCAAATCCTGCCCACAACACCAGACAGCATCCATCCAGGGATAATTTTAAAATGACTCTTTTAGTCATTGGCAGGCTGTAGCCATTTTGCCTTGGTATGTCTAACCCAGCTCACCACTGCTCTTTTCCTGCAGTCTGCCACAAGGCTCTGGTGTGCTGGGGCTGGAAGAAGCTCCACAGAATCATGCCTTTTCATCCCCGTGCCACGTGCTCCTTGATCCCTGGGTTCAGACATCTCAGCAACACAAAGGGCATCAACACGTCTCCCATCAACAAAAATCTTCTATGGGAGATTTCCACGGACATACCCCACACATCTTTTTTGACAAAGTTGTATGCTTGGTTTTGAGAATCCTTCATGGTGCTGAACTTGGCTCATGTAGTCTGGGATGCTTCAGGAGTCTTTGGATGAAAGAAACTACGTAACAAAAGCCATTTTCAGCAGGAGCAGTATCAATTATTTGGGTCTTGAGGCCATGCCATTGAAATCTCTGGGAGTTTTGTCATTGATTTAATCAAGAAGAGAAAGCCCAGAGTAGAAAAGCTACATCCAAAATATAAATATCTATCATTTTTTAAATAGAACATGTAGGATAATGCACACTTGCGGTAATTTCTGTGGATAAGAACTCACCAGATAAATGGAGGTCCAAAGCTACTATTCTAAACTTTCCCTGTACTTCAGATTAAGCTCCTCTACTATCTCTACAGCAACTGTATACAATTATCATCTCTCTAACAGCATCCCCAAAGCAGATGTAATTAGGGATCTTTGGAGCCAACATACGCATATCTTAATTACAGAACCAATATGGGATACTATTTGTTCCAACACTTACCATTAAAAAAAAAAATCGTGGACATTTAACTTAACAGATAGTTATTTTCATGCTAACTTTGAGTAGAATGCACTCAGCTAAACTGGTCACTCTAAATATGACACTGAATTATTACCAGGGCAGGGGAGGACCATCCAGCACCTATCCTAGCTCAGAGAAGACAAGAAATCAGATTTTTCATCACACTGCACACTGAACAATCGTTAGAATAAACTAAGCATCTAAATATTACAGGATCAGAGCTGTTTGTGTACTCACAGCAGTTGTAAGTTGCTAACTAGGATGCAAGGGAAGGAAGAAGCAGACCCTTGACTGCATAATTCAATTAATTGTTTGACTTCTTGAGTTGCAAAAAAGTTTTCAACGATTTAGTTAGCTTTAATATACTACCTGGGAGAAAAAAAAAAACACAAACAACAAAAGGAGGAGAAAGGGTTCTGGGTTGCCAAGTACCTGAGTTGTCAAGATCCCAAACTTTTCTTGTGAATCAAGAAACTAAACGTATTCAACATGGTGTATTGAAAAATTACATGAATTTATGAGATTGGATCAATATATATGAACAAAGCAAAATATGGAAAATAATGTATGTGTAAGTACTTACAGCTTACAGCATCTGTAGGTCTTTTCTTTGAGCTGTCATCAATGACTCCTCTGGAAGTCTTTTTGCATCCTGTATTTTCTATAGTGGAAAGGACATCTCCATTCCTTGGACTAATGTCTGCAGACAATGGCACAGGAGGCAGAAATGTTTGGTTTTCAGACTCTAGTCTGAGACTAATCTCCTCATTCTCCATTTCTCCCTGTGAAATTAGGAAATATTAACACTTAGTTTCCTCAACAGGTGGTGTTTGTAAGCATTACAATTCCACAGTGATCATATGCTTCACAAATGCCTTATAAATTAAACAAACCCATTTTACAAATCCAGTGAGTTTCTGCACAATAGTTATTTTTATTAGGGGTGAGTGAACAATAATAAAACCCCCAGTTATTTATCTCTTAGAATAAATTAAGACTTTACAATTGATACTCCCAATCTCCTTATTTGTTGTCTGGTTCAAACTCTTTATCCTGTACATCCAAATTACCCACTTTCCTTAATCTAGATATTTTTATAACGTTTTTCTTTTTTCCAGATTTTTTATTGCTATTTGTTACAGAGGGCCAATGTCTTCCTAGGGACACTGAATAACCTATGTTTATCTTTAGTGGTAGAAAGATCAATCCTTTTGAATATTTAAGTGTGAAGACTAGGGAGTTGCACTAGAATAAAGTTCACTAGTTTATGTGACACAGGCATTGGTGTATTTTTCTTCTGTTAAAATAATTTCTCATTATTTCTATGGGATTTATTAGGGTTTGTGGGGTTTTTTTCCCTAACTGGATTGAGCGAAGTTTTGTCTTATGGAAATTGCATGAAGTCACTTGGATTATTGCTATCCACATTCTCCCAGGGCCCTGACTGGGTAAAGGATCCAGGTTTGGGACATATCACCTCAAGATCAGTGGCTGGGCAAAACAAATCCATGTGACAACTATAAAACATAATAAACACGGTGGAAGTGACAAGGAGAGTAAACTAAAGCAATGTAGTAAGTTCCAAGGTATATATCTGTTACTAATGGCATTACAGAACAAGACTAAGATGTAAAGAACGTGTGGCAGCTTTTAAAATTTGCAAAGTTCTCGATAAAGAACAATATTCTTTTCCCCATCTACTTTCTGCCACCCGTACCAGTCAGCATATGCTCAGCATTTTGCATCTCCAAAAGCACATACAAATCAAAAATAAATACTGTGGCTGATATCTAAGAGGCAGTGCAGAAATATCTCATAAGCAGAGCTCGCTCCTCGGAGGGCAAGCTGACAATGTGACTACATGCTGACTGGGGAAAGCAGAGGAGACCTGGAGGACAGCATTTGAAGGGAAGGCGATTTCTCCAGTACCAGGTACAACTGCAGGAAGAGCAAGAGCAGGTTGACTGCACTCCAGTTCATTGCCAGCTCTTAATCAAAGCCTCAGGGCACTGGTGAAATGGGAGCATTAAATAATACTAAGGAATAGTGAAGGACAGCTATGATCCCAAATAATTTCCTTCCAACTGTGAGGGTAATGCACGTCCTTCAAATGTCCAACAGCTCACTCTTGGCTGACATGGTGGGCTGACCTATGAAAATACAGATCATATCCAGCACAGGATTTCATCTGAGTGCCGAGTGGATGACAACAGCAACCCTCTTCTCTTTCTACCACTTTGGATCCCATAAGGGCAGACAATATTCAGGTACTTCACCAGTTGTTTGCTTGTCAGGACTGAGCAGGAAAGTGCAGGAATACCAGGTGTCCCTCTTGTGCCTTTTTCCTAAGCAGAAACCTTGAGATATTCTTTATTTACCCGCCAAAAAAGTTTTTCAGGGTCAAAGAGCAGTCTGGATCCCTGGTGCACTGAGATCCTGCAAGCCCGTGAAGGAACTGTACATTCCCATGTTTTTCAGCTTCCCACTAACACTGTTTTGGCCTTGAGCAGACTTCAGCCATTGCTTATGAAGGGGCAAGGGCTGGGACAGTGAAGGGAAGGAGCCACCTCCCTCAGGGCTCTCCCCCAGGCTCAGGAAGGCTTTCTCCCCACTGGGATGAAGTGATGCTGTGGCACACCCGACCATCAGAGCTGCTCCCCGTGCCCCCAGCTCTTCTCTTCTGCCCTCAGAGCAGACAAGGAGCCCAAGACACCTACTTGGGCTGCTCTCAAATACACTGCCATGGCTACATGCCATGAGCTCTCTCCAGCCCAGCATGCCTAAAAGCTGGAGGTGGCAAGGGCTTCTGGCCATGCACGAGCACCCAGCACAGCAGAGCAGACTCTGCTGCCTCCTTCCCAGCTGTGCCCTGGCCAAAGGAAGCCCTGACACTGCTCCCAATTATCCAGCTCACCATGTCAAATGTGCCTCTCTAAACCACCAGCCAAGGTCTGTTTTTAATACAGCCTTACGTAAGGGGAGGAAGGGAAGAGGGCAAAGAAGTAGGAGCTCGTGGTGATATTTCTTGCTTAATATTATTGTGTTAGTTCCTTGTTTGTCCAGCAGCTGAATCATCTGTACCTCCTCTGGGATGTGGCTCCAGCTGCTGTGAAACCTAGTGGCAAAGGCAGAGCTGATTAAATGCGGGCTCTCCTGCTGCTGAATCCAGCCAGCAAACCACGTATGGGCCATTTCCCCAGCAACATTTTTCTGTTTGTTGAAAATCATTGCTGAATTTCTTCCTGGTTTCCCTTCCTCCCTCCCTGCCACAAAAGAAGCTCCCATGGTCAGGATGGCACGGGGAGGGCAGCAGCAGGAGCTGACTTCTGCCTGTGCCCTGCTACAGGTGCCACCAGGGCACAGGCTAAGAGAGGGAGAGCAATATGGGTCTCACCTACTCTCTCTGAGGGTTGTGTTTGAAACTATCTGGGGAGAGCCCCAGAAGAGCCCTGTTAAAATCTGGATTGCCTGAAAACCACCCAGCCTTAGTGAGTGACCAGCAGACTGAGGCCACAAGCAGCTGGCACTGGGACACACCAGGTTCAGCGGCCGAGTGCGGGCGTCTGACCAGATTGCTCAGCACTGAACAGCAAAACAAAACCTTACAGATTTGCAGCTTGATGGCTGCTGCATGGCCTGCTCTTCCCTGCACAGGAGACAAAAAAAAATCCCTGTGTGATGCAATTGTTTTCCTTTGGCTTCTACAGCTGGTGGCACAACAAGCTTCCTCAGCAGACCCAGGCTGCAAACAGACAGCAGTGACCTGTGCTGGTCAAACTGGACATCAGGGATTGCTCCGTCCTTGGGCTATTCAAGAGGGCCCATTTCTATTGCTACAGGTAGATCACGAGTTGTTTTGAAATCCGAGTGATCCAGTGACTCGGTTGCCCAGAAGAGGACTTTGAAATACTCAGCCTGTCTGTTTTTGACAATGATTGTCACAAAGTGCCAGTAACCCCTATTTGATCTGAGGCTGCCCCTTGCATCTGCAGGCAGGCAAGAAATGTAGAGCCAGGTCAGGGAAAACAGCATCAGTGTAGATAGCAGTGAAGGAAAGCTGGTTGTAATGTCTCATCCTGAAGGCTGTTTTGTTATTTAAAAAAAAACAACATTTTTTTCTTTAAAAATCAGAGTATTTTGCAAATAACTGTTCTGCTCTTTAAAGAGTCTTCAGTTTAAAGCAATTTTGTTAACTGTTGGACTCCCTCCTTTTCCTTGTTTGTTTTTTTAAATTTCTTTTTTTTCCCCTTGTTGAAGAATGTGGTGAGATGCTGAGGGACACTTATTTCTCAGTTAAAACCAAAATTTGTTTGCTTGTTTGTTTGTTTTAAAGAGCAATAAAAAATAAAAATAACTACATGTGGAAAAAAACAACGAAATTTCAACTATCTTCAGAGCCACCAGCTTAGTTACACTGGCTGACGTGCAAACACACATAGTACACTAAATTATTTAGATTGACAGATATATGTCAGATATATTATGATGCAATTTGTACATCAAAAACACTTAATAAAAAGAAGTCTCTTTCTAGTATGATAGCAGAGAGCAGCCATAACAGCTGCACTTTCAGCTGGAAAGGCCACAGCAGCCTGTACATGGAGACACATCTCTCCAAAATGACCAGCAAAACTGAGGAATTGCAACAGCATCAGGCCTGAGCATCCAAGCTGCATCACTCAGCTGATGCACAGCAGCTGCTGGGTCCGGGGTGACCTGGTTGTACATCTGAAGTGTTGCCTTCAAAGCTGAATCGAGGTTCAGGCTCTAATTCGAGTGCACTGAAATCACACAGCCCAACAGCTGAAAGTCCAACTCAACAGTAATGCTCATGACACTCATTATGTCCCTACAGGGAGCAATTAGTGAGGCCTGTAACAGGCAAAAAGAAAGGTGATGTCCTCTGTCTCAAAAAGCTCTAATTTCATGGCAAGACAATAGGAGATCACTAAGAATAAATTAGAACAAAACCCCATGGCTGGAAAAAGTGGAAGTGGGAACTAATTTCTATTCGCATCCTTGGTGTGACTTTGTGATTCTTGGTCATCTCAGTTTCCCTGATACATTTCTGTGTTTTCCAAAGGGGAACAAAAATCTTGAATCTTGCAGTTATTTGTTAATGATTGCAAAGCACTTTTAACTAGAGGGAGAATCTTGGCTGACACTATGGAAGCACAAAGGAACCAGAATAAAGCCTAGCTGTTTGCTGAAGGTTACCCTACTGTGACAGCCTCTGGTGGGTGCAGGTGGCTCTGGTTCACACTTTTGGCCCCTGGCTTTGGCAAAATGTCACCTGGAGGGTTTCTGGAGCATTTCTGGAATGTTTTGAATGCCAATTGCATTTGAGAAGTTGGTGCAGAAGCCTCAGTAACACCTGAGACACGGAGCAAGCCACCAACAGCTCCAGCTACCTGGCAAGCACAGCATTGGCACAGCGATACCTCAGTATTTAATCTCTGGCTGAACACAATCAGACAGGCCTGGAGTCAAAAGGATTTTTAAATGTTGTGTTCAGAGAGTTCTGTATCATGGGGACAGAAGATCATCTCTAGTGGACCCGTGGTATAGATCCTTTGTTCTTTATGTGGAAGGATGACAAATATTTCATGCACAAGACCTTTTAATGTTGATGTGGCCACAGGAAATGGAGAAGTTTAAATAGAGGACAACAGGACAAGCAAAGTGTGACGTGTTGTGTTGGTCATTCAAAGCCGACTAAGATGGGTCCCAACAGTTCCATACAAAGAACTGTTTATATCAACCAACACGTAATTTTAAATTTCCTGCCTGAGTCATTTTTTAGTATCTTTTTGTCCTCTTCGTCACTGTCCTCTGAACTGAAAAATATAAGCGTGATCATGTTAAAAATACTTTTCTTTCATTTGCAAGGAAACCCTAGTGACTCCAGATCTCTCTATAGCAGCACCAGGGTTCACCACGAGCACACCAGCCACCAGGAACTGAAGCTGAAAGGTCATGCTAAGGGTTTGTAAGTTATCCGGGGCTGTGAAAAATAAGGGACTTGCTAACTCTGAAGAATAATTTAACTGAATACACTCGCCCTGACCTAAAGGTGCTACCTTTGGGAACGTTTCACAGTTTGGCACACGGAACTGTTGAGCATCCAAAGACACCAACCTGGCTCTCACAGTAACAGAACAAGCTCTGCCTCCCTGCAAACCAGGTTCTCACTGCATCACTCTCTGCACCCACATACACTTGGCTTCTCCCTGAGCACTGATAGCAAACAAAGCAACCCTCAGGGGACTTGTGTGATGCCTAGAATACTTCTGACAGACCAGCAATACCTAGTGGTCCAGGAGAACCAATCTCTCCCCTTTATCCGCAGAGAACAGCTCTACGCCAAGGTGCAACCCCCAAAAACCCCGCAGAGAATTCATGTGCTTAGGCTAATAGCTTTTAATAAAAAATAATAATAATTTTAAAAATTAGGTTTCTCGCCACACAATACAATAAAAATGCACATTTTTCTTCTTAAACACATTTTAGCTTTTGTGAGCTTGTGTGAAAAGACCCCATTATTAAGCCTGAGTTATTTAAGCAATATTGGA
Source organism: Pachycephala philippinensis (assembly GCA_013397055.1). Lineage (NCBI taxonomy): Eukaryota > Metazoa > Chordata > Aves > Passeriformes > Pachycephala > Pachycephala philippinensis. Next base: position 126,971 of record VWZT01015586.1, on the reverse strand, counting down.
AGTGCCCCTGCCCTTTTGTTAATTTGCTTGGCTTCGTGCACACATGGCATTTGTTTTATATCATGTGTGGAACTTGCTTCTTTAAAAAGTCTGCAGGTTTCAAATTCCTCCACTTTTGATAGATGTACTGTATGTACTGTTCGGTTTAAAAAAAGTTACAGGTGGCTGCTATTTTTCCCAATTCAGTCCACAAAAGCCCCTTTATTAAAAGAAGTCCTTAATGAAAAAGAAAAGTAGAGCTACTGTATGTGAGGTTGCAAAGAACTCTGGTGGAAATATTTGGTGTTTACATTTTGCCGAACTATTTATACTGTGGACACATACTACACTAAAGGCTCTCTTTTCCCTGCATAATAGAAATCCTTGTGACTGAATTCTATATACTTAGTATGGTTTACATTTTTTATCCAGCCTTACCACATTTTATTCCACCGTGCTTTCTACACGGCTCTGTGAGTCCGCAGCAGAGCTGTATAATAGCAACACCTTCTGGAAGAAGGGAGACACTGGAGAATCCTTTCTGACTCTTGCAGCTTGTTGCACTCACCAGTGTACATTACTAATAAGGCAGAAGCTCAGAATAATAATTAGAATACATCTCTGACTGTATGTGCATTTATTGCTTCATTTAGCAGTAATTGAAAACTCTGTGTTTTTTTTTTTTTAATATCTCTTTCAGAGCCTTTTTGTTCAGAGTACTTTTAACAGTTAATATTCAGGTTTTTAATTACACCAGGTTTATGGCTCTGAGTCTCTGCTCTGCACACCCTTTGTCTGATGATATGAAAAAGCAGAGGAGCACCCTGCTGCTCGGTGGCAGCAGCCACTCTTCTCCCCTCAGAACAGCACAAGCTGCCAGCATGAAGAGGAGCATTCCCAAACCCATTCCCCAACCTGCAGCAGAGCTCCCAAAACCACAGGCTGGAAAATGATGTGCAGTGGCCTACATTTAACATCAGCCGAGTCTTACAATCTTAGATAAGCACCACAGCCTTCCTGGTGTCTTTATAAACAAAACTCTGCCCCTGAAGAGCCTTTAACTGCCTTTGGCATTGGGGCTTTTAAGTTTTTGCCAAAAAAGACAGGCGGCCCTTTCTGAGTGTTGCTAGAAGACAGCTTTGCAAACACAAGTAGGAAACAGAGGGTGGTGGCAGGAGGACTCCTTTAACTGTCTTTGACTTCAATCCATGGCAATATTTTCTTTTGCAAAGCACTGCAGAGAGATACCATTGCAGCAGCAGTAGTAGTAGTAGCAGCAGTAATACTAACAACAATACCACCTCTAATTAGGTCTTTGAACAGAAATGCAAGCAATCATTTCCACACCACTGCTGTAAAGATGAGTTCTACTAGAGAAACAGGGAGAGAAACTGAATTCCTTGGTGAAAGGCACTATCAAAGGACATGAGAGGGACAAAAGAGCTTCCACATTTAAACTTTGAGGCTACACCTTTCAAGCACAAAATTTGCTTTAATGGTACCAAACTAGTGAATGGTCTTATTCTAGAACACTGGGCATTATTCAGAAAAAGGATTATTAAATCCTGCAACATTCAGGTGGCTTGGAAGACGCAGGACTGCGAGTCCAGATGAGCCTCATAAACCCGGATGCCTTTCCTCAGACAAGGCAAGTCACAGTCTGGTTCTTCCTGATGAGCAACCCGGGGTCAGATCTGACAAGTTTTGATGATTTTGCAAAGGTAATACAAGATTTCCATTTTACTTTTAATTTTCAAATGGTGTGTCTCTGGGCAAACTTTGCTCGTGTTCCTTGCTTTGACACTGTGTTTCTGTATCTTCCATGCCTCATTCACACCCTTGGTCAGGATTTCATTTTTTGGACTATTCCTTTTCTTTCTGCACACCCTCACTTGTGTTGGCTCCTGCAGTGCCAGCTCCTGCCCACCTAATAAAGAAGCCAGTGTGCTGCAACGCGTGCACAGTGCAGCCATCATCCTCAAAACACTCCGACTTAGCTCACTCCATTATGCAAAACAGCTCTGAGGAGAAGCCTTCTGGGAAATGCAGAAACAGATTTTTCCATGATGGCAAAAAAAAAAAAAGAGCCCTGCAAGGTATGTTGAGGTGTGTCTGGCAGCGGGGGAAGAAACTGTTTAAGAAAACTAGTTTGTCAATGGTTTTCGTGATAGATCTGACTTTGGCAAAGCTAAAGGGCTAGTGGTACCCACAACTGCCTAGCACACGATACAGCCCCCAACTAATCATGGCAAACACACTCCACATCTTTCTAAGTGACTGCATGTCTGTGCCTTAAAAAGCAGGGATCTGGGGCATGATCCTGCGTGAGGGCAGACTGCACAGCATTAAGGAATCCATGAGGGGGCTGTGGGCAGCTGCTCAGCGTGGCCAGGTGAGGATAGCTATCGGAGCAGGATGGGGAAGGCCATATGGCACCAGCTGTGCTCTGGCTCCCAGCAGGACAACCTCTCCTCTCATGAATATGATTTCCACAGCATGCACAAGAGCGATTCGCTATCGCAATAAGCTGTTCCCGTCCTTTTCCTCACCTGTACCTGTCACCTTCGGGCTGCTGAGCTATTGCACAAAAGAAAGAGACAGTGCAATGCAAACTGCAAGCTCTGAGCCCTACGCTGTGAAGGTGCTCCCTGCTGCCACCAAAAATGAGCACAAAATTCTGTAGGGAAACCTCTTCCCTTCCGCTTCATGTAAAAAAAGGCTGTGTCTGCCCCCCACACCTGTGAATGCCAGGAGCCGTGAGGTGATGAGCCAGCACGACCGTCACAAAGTTGCTGAAGCCCTTCTCTCTGGTTCTGCCATTCCAGCCCCGCTCCGACTGACACAGCTCCAGCGCATCCCCCGAGCTGGGGAATGGGTTAATCCCAGGACGAGGGGAGTTTGTGACAAACCACGAACTAGACTGAGAATCCCAAGCGGAATTTTAACACGTCTGGCCTGGGATCCTCAATCGTTTATAATGACAGGCATTACCTGACCCAGCCAGCTCGGGGATCGCGATAGCTGTTCTCAAGAATTTGCAAATCGTTCTCCAGTTCCTGGCTCCTTCCCTCTGACTATCTTGGCAGCCTGTTCTGGCAGCCAGACTATCTCACCTAAGACTTCTCCAGCTGGTGAAGCATCTTGGCGCTCCTGCCTCTCCATGCCCACACACTTTCATCAACTTCAGCAGTAACCCTTTTAAGTGTTATCTCGCAGCCCTAATTACTTCAAATACATTTTCTGCCTGACGGCGTCGGACAGGTGGAAACTGAGCGCCATCTATTGCTAGCTAATAAAAGGCTGCTTTGGTAAGGATGCGACAACAGCCCTTTTCCGAAGGGAGCCTTGGCTGTGGGATTCCTGCAATCCAGCAGCAGCATCCCCACGGCCACCGGAAACAATTCTACTTTGAATTGATGGTTAAAGCCTCGCAGTTTCCCAGAAAATACATTTATAAGTTCAGGATGTGTCCCTAGCTAATTTCTTCAACCTGGAAATATTGTGAGAACCAGCTTTTCTGTAGCGTTTGTATAATTATGTAATTAATTTTGCCCTGAAATATTATGGCATTAATCTCTCTCTGGTATTTCTATCTAACACAGGCAAACTATAAAGCTGATCTCTACACAGTTTGTAGTCCCAAGCCTTTGGCAACACCGGCTGTATCCCCTTTAAAACTGTGAGAAACTGATGTGAAAGAAGTGAGTAATCTCCAAGGCAAGAGTCTTCCCCCACTCATCTGCAGCCAAGGGGCCCTCCAAGAACTTGAGGAAGAGAGCAGGGGTCAGCATTGCCACTGGTGGGGAGAGGACTCCGTCATTTCCTTGTCAAAGGTCTTGGGACTTCCCTGCATGGGATAAAATAATTTACAAGTGCAAATCCCTAATAAGACAAAAATTCTGAAAATGCTATCAAGAGTCTAGGGTAGGTAGATTTCCACGACAGAAGCAAAGCCTGTGTCTTTTCAGAGTCCCATATACGACTTTTGAACATATCTAAAATGGTGTTAATTATTAGCACCAGATGATGATGCTGTTAATTTCTGCTGTTCCCTTTAAGCAACTATTGCAATCTTTTCCAAAAAAATGCAAAGGTTTGTAGTGAGGAAAAATTTAGGAGGATTGATGGGTAGAGATCTGAAAACACTAAACCAAAGTGCTGCTGTAAACAAGCTGCAAAGACTAGGAGCATGTTGTCTAACTCTGTGATGTTTCCATTAGATATGGCTGCAAAGATTCCTGAGAAAAGGAGAGGGTAAAGATGACAAAGAAAAAGGTGAGCAACACCACTTCGAAGTGTCTGCAACCATAAAGTTGGGACATCTTCAAACTGTTAGAGAAAAAAATATCCCTGATACAGTATAAACAGCTGTGTTTGTTGCAGGCTCCATAATACCTGCTACCTTTTTTCTAAAGCTCTACATGCCATAGAAGGGAAAAAATTATTTTTAAACATTATTTTTTAGCACATATGATGGAGATGAAAGGTGAAATATGTGTATCAGACAGTTTAAAAACAGAAAAGCCAAGGAGGAGAGATGTTTGGTTTATTTTGTAAAATATCCTAAGGATTTTTAAGGTTATTCTGAAGGGTTCTAAGACCTGGCTTATGATTTTGGGTTATCATTTATCAACTTAAACTGTATAATCAGCACGCTAATAACTCCTTGCTTTTTGTAAATTAATAAAAACTGTTTTTCCTCACTAAGTAACAGAAAGGTGAACAAGAAATCAAAATCAGAATTAAATAATTCAAATTCAGGTGTGTTCTCCTTGAGACTCTGGGATTCCCTCAGTTTAACATCCCATAGCCCACACAATTATTCCCTGCTGCCCAGAAGGCAGGAGACCATTGTACCTCCCAGTATGTGTTAGGAGAACATGGCCTGGTTCACATGGCCGTGAGGCTGAGCCTGTCCCAACAGCTTTGACTTTGACTCTGTTCTATCCCCACCTCTTTCCCTCTTCCCAGAGCCTTGCAGCAGGGGCAGCAATCAGATTGTGCTGTCAGCATTGCCAGGAGGACAGAAGGTGTGAGAACAACTTTATGATGGACCAGATCTCACCCATCCACTGGCCAGGTCAAATTGAGAGCAACATAAAGGACAAGGCAAGATAGACTGCGGTGGAAATTTTGTCCAGATCTGTTAGTGGCTGCTACTTGCACTCAAGGAAAGAGTGGTGGTCCTTAGACAGGATCCCCGGTGGGATGAAGAGACACAGAAATGGAGGAATGTGTTCCTGACAGGACACCCACACAGCTCTGACACACGATAGGTACAGCACTACAAAGACACTTGGCCAATCCATCACCTCTCTGGCAGACAAGCACGGAGGGCTCAGGAGCATCAACCCCACCCTGTGTCTGCTGAGGGCATCCTCCCACCAGGAGAATGTCACTGAACAGACCATCATAAAGGCTGAATTTGGCTGAAATTCGAACAGCAAAGAATTTAAAATTGCTTTGTTATGAATCTGAATACTGCTGGTAATAATCTGCGGAGTAGTAATGAAAACATAGAGAATGTGGTGTAAGAAACTAAGCTTACAAGGTAGCACTCGTGGGATTAAGATGATGATGGTTGTGGTCCACTCTTAGGTAGACTGTCCCAAATGCTCCCCTTTGTACATTATTTCAGCATAAGAGGAATTTTATTTGGGTTTTTGTTTGGTTTGGAAGAAATATAGTACTAAAGCTTTTAAATAAGTACAAAATTAATTAATACTGCTGTGTTTCTTGGCAGGACCAACATAGAAGGTTTCATGTTGAAATACACTACCTCTGTTCTCTGTATTTGGTTTTGCCTTTTTTTTTTTTTAAAGAGGACAGGGTGCTGGATGTCAGGGGAAAGAGAGGATATTTTTTTGTTTGGAGGGTTGACCTATTTTTTTTCCTACACCACATTTAAAGCTGGGAAGGTAACCAGAACAAATCCAATTTCCCAACCTATCAGCAAACTTCTCGTATCAGATAAATAAGCGGTTATGGGTTAAAGCAAAACTGGTTACAAATTACCTTCTGGAGAGGTACCCCAATCTGCTCCAAAAAGTAATGTGGTAGAAGCAGTTACAGATGAAGGAAGGATATTCTAGTTTAAAACAAATCACGGCACATTACAAAAGCTCTGCAAAGCCTGTTCTAGCTCACACAAGCTCCCAGGGCTGTCAAGAAAACACCAAAGACCAAAGTCGCCTGGGATCAGTAAGTTTAAAGGCAATCTGTTCTTCCTGAGCTATGAGAGTCCTGTGAGACTAGGACTCCGTTCCAAACTTCTGCTAACAGCAATGCCAACTAGGAGCATGGTGAATTGTGATTTCCCCAGCATAGCTGTGCCAACCGAAGCCCCAAATGACTCCGTTGTTCTAGCAAAAAAAAAAAAAGTGCTTTTCCTTGTACAACTTTTCCTGTGCAGGGCTGTGGCCAGGTATGGTTTTACTGTATAAACACCAAATGCAGCTTCACTGGCAGATCTGCAGCTGTCTGTCTGCACTGATGAAATGCCCCTAAGCACAGGCACAAGAGCTCTCAGTATGTCACACTTAGGTTTCAAGCAGAGCTGAAAGTTGATTATGTACAGCAGGTCTAAAAATCCATTGCTTCCTCACAGAGGCTTTGCTGTTCTCTCTGCGGTGTTGCGTTCACTCAGAGGGAGCTGTTGTGAATTGAAAACATGCAAGGTTATTTTGTTTTTCTTTTGTGCGTGGAAAACAACACTTCTTGCATTCCCTACAATTTCTAGGGGAGGGGAGAACTGCACACAGCCCTCGATGGATGTCTTTCTTCAGGTAGGAAGAAAGAGCCAAGCAGGCATCTCAAGTTAAAAGAATAATTTGCTTCGAAAGTTAGAATTGTGATAAAGAACCTAGAGTCATTCTGCCTGTGGAAATCAGAGGGTTCACAACCTGATTGCTGGAGACAAGGAAGGTTTTAGGCGCAAGCTAAACGAAGAAAAGTTGGGAGTTCAGCGTTTTATCAGGGAACAAATGTTCCTGCAGTTCAGGCATTTGAAAATCGCATTAACCTGGAAAAGCAAAAGCAGGAACAAGATACACACATGAACGTAATAGATACTGACTGCAGTGGCTCCAGGGCAGATGCCAGCTCTTACTTCTGTGGTGGAGGTCACAGAAGAACCTTTTTGGTTCTTTTTCTTTTCCCGTTTTCTTTCAAACCAGCATTATATCATGTGTTTAAGCAGCAAAAATAGTTCACTCGTGAGCGGGAAGGAAGAGGCCAAACACGGGTCTTACTCTGTGTGTCTCAGCCACTTTACCACATCTTGTACACCCCAAGATTATCTGGTCAGTTAAACACTTGTGGTGACACATAAAGGAGCAAGCAGGCAGCTGCAGAATAACCTCCTTGTGGAGGGGACTGGCCTGCAGGCACAGTGAGCAGAGCCAGCCTGCCCACATCCTCACCTGGCCAGGCAAGAGGCCACAATGCCCAATTCTTCACTAACACACACAGGCACCAAAGGGCTCTCGCAGTTACGAGCTCCACACGCAGCCAGGCAGTTTTGGAGCTGAAGGATTTTGGATAAGTCACTGAACTGCAGCTCAAGTCCATCTTTTCTCTCCGAAGCAATAACTGAAGTGTTGTTTTTTCCACAGATGGCTGAGGGGTTTCCCTGTTGTGTGGGCTTGGGTCAAGATCACAAAGGTAAACACAGTAAATGCTTCAAGTCTCACCTGTGTGGATTCTTTTACTCTGTGCTGGTTAGTGACATAAAAGGGCTTGGTATTTGCAAAACAGCTGGTCCTCAATTAGGAAAACTGCGTATGCAAAAATTATGGCCACTAGACATGTAGGCACAGAAACCTGACTTTCTGGAATAGACTCCAAAGTCCTTCTTGCAACTTGCCTTCTGCCCCTGAGGTTCAAGTTGTGTTTGGTCCCCACACACAGAGAAGGGCTTAAATTGGCCAGACACTTTCATGCAAAAACATAGCACTGTGCCCAGATGCCTGATGTTGGTATAATTAATTTGCTTCTGAACACTCGTAATCCCAGAAGATATCACCTGGGATTCAGAGCAGAACATTTAGGCAATGCAAACTCTTCCAAGGTTAGGTGAAATGAGCTGGGTATTTATTTGTTTAAGCCAGAATCCATACTGTAGGCTGACAAGGCCTGGAATTATAGAAGGTTTGGCCATGCATAAGCTTGATTTTTCTTGCATTTAAATGTCACTGTCAGCTGTAGGCAATGTTCCAGCTTGTGAAGTTTTACTGAAACTGGAAGCAACACTGAACTTGGCAGAAATGTGATTGTAGGGTTTAATTGAAAGAATAAGCCTGCTATTACAAATTAATGTGGAGAAGGCAGCCATGGTGGAATCTGTCTTCAGGTCCATATGGTCCTGCACTGCTCACTGATCATACAGCCTGTCATGCAGTTACCCTCACAGGAGCCACTCTGTTTCCAGAGAGCTATTATCCCCATTTTACAGCTGGAAAATAGGAGCTGGGAGGGTTACCTGTCTCACTCAAAGGCACGGAAAGGAACTGATCGAGGATAACTGCTAATCTCTTCTTCCTTTCCAGATTGCTCATAATTTTTCCCTAAAGAAAATCACTTATCTGATAAACTTATATTATGTGCTGCAGAGAAGTGCATATTATGCACACCGAGAGAAGCAGTGTCTTTCAAAAATAAATCATTACAAGCCATCCTGGTTTCTGCAATTTGCTGTAACTGCAGTTTGATTTTCAGTTTTCCTGTGAAAGATCTCAAACTTATCATCTTATGACTGAATGAAATAGCAATTGTTAAAATATTCTTGGTTGATTACTGATGATCTGTGGGTAGTAATTTTCTCTTTTCCCTGAAAAATTACTTTCCATTTTTTAAAATGAAAACTGTAACACTTTCTGGCTACCAGCTCTACACAAACACAAAATTATTTTTCCTGATGATATCTATTTTATCAGAGAAAAAACAGGTTAAACAACTTTACAGCAGATGAGTTTTGCCCTGAACTTCATATATAATTTGATGAGAGTTTCACTGAGTCAAACATTGGCTCTCCTTCATGCTGCTTAAATTGCAGTAACAGATAATAAAGCCTTGTTCATGCTACTTTCTCTTTCCAGGAAAAAGTTGCCACAAAGAGGCTGTGAGGCTTGGCAGAGATATGCAAATGTTCAGAAAATAAAGTTGGGGTTTTAGTACGATCTTTTCCTGTAAAATTGGGGGAATTTCACTTTTGTCAGGCTGAAACTTTGCCTTATTGATATCTCTCTTAACTTCTGGGTTGTGTTATCTTAGTACTAAAAAAACTTGTCAATATTATGTGTATGCAAAAATGGGGAAATAACACAGATACTGTTTTTTTTGTTGTTGAAATGTGAGTGAAATATGGAATAAGGAGACTTCTTTTGTGCCACTTGGATATACCAGTATTAGGTAATCCTTCCAAGGGACTCTGAGAGCTAAAGTGTTAAGAGGTACAATAAAGGTCTAAGATTCACTCCAGTAGATGTAAGAAATTTCAAGGTAGGAACTCAATAACATTTATCTGTCAAAACCAGGCAGCCATCTGACCCAAAAATGTGCTGATTGGTTATGGTCCATATGCATAACACCAGTCTCAGTTACAAGGCTTTCATGCACATATTGTTAAATAAGCCTCTGCCCAGGCTGGCAGATTGCAGTCTGGATTCCCTGAAGTAAAAAAATTAAATATATAAATTGTGCTTTGCCTCTTTAGGAAGTCATACTGCACAAGGGAAAAAGTGCAGCATTTGGGGTCTCACTGGGTTCCTTCCATGACACCAAAAATACAGGCAATCAAGTTAGATAATACTATGTCTTCAACTTTTTCATTTGTTAAAAAGAAGCCTTATTTCAGGAATGTGATGGGACCAAAAGGCAGAGGTTCCTCAAACAGAATTCTTCCAGTGTGCTACACAAGCAAAGCCCACATTCCCAAAACTGCTTTTCTTTGCTCCTTCAGAGACACAGGCACAACACCAACTTTCTTTGCTTCTCACCTTAACACACACAGAGGCTACAAACTCAGCAGGCTGAGAAGTCCTTGGCACAGCCGCTGAGAAATCTGAAGGGTTTTGGATTAGTGACTCACCTGACAGCAGCTATTAGCACTTCCCAGCCCAACACAGGCACCGATGATGAAGATACCAAAACAGAGCAAAGGGAAATGTCATTTCTCCTAGCAAGGCAACGTGTCTTGGATAACCAACTCTTGTCTCAGCTTCACCGGCCAAATAATGACTTTGCAAGTGGAACTGTGAGGCAATTGCTGCCACCTGACAGCAAAGCAAACATTTTGATTACCACAAACTGAGGACAGGTGGGATCTGTCCCCACTGCTGAGTGACTGACCCACTCCTTCAAAAGGAGAACCCTCCACGGAAAAGGGATTGGCAGCTGGGATTAGGGAGGATTTCTAACCTTGAAGTTAGATCAGGCTCAACTGTTTTTTCCTCAAGAGCCATAAAAATATTCTACCTGCAAAAGGAGGGAGTAGCAAAGGGTACCTGTGCTGTGGGTTATGCTTAGAGGTTGGTATTTGTGGGAGTGCACTTTCAAGACAGGAATATAAACAACTGACAAACTTCTCAGATTTTCTGTCCTTTGCATGATTCAAGGATAGATTCTGCAGTAGAGGATGGGAATAATATGAAGTTTATAAGCATCTAAAAGCAATGTGATTCTTAGCGAGTAGGATCCAGAGCAACAGGGTGGTCAGAACCCCATCCCTAGAGGTAAGAAATCCTAAGACAGCAGGCTGATCTGTGACATTTTTTCAGCAAATTTTAAAGCACTAAGGTTTCCTAAATTAGACAGGTGTATTTTCCATTGTCTTTGCTCTAGTCAGTTTTCAGACGTGCCGTCATGATGAAGATACAAAACCTTCAGAAGGTCCTTTCTTATCCAACTTCACAGTAGGACTTCACAGTAAAGCAAATATTACAGACTTCACTGAGGCACACGGTTTGTATGAGCTGAAGGAAGGTTAAAAAAAAAAATTAACCCAGAATTCAGCAATGACTTAAGCAAGGTCTGGTGCATAAAAGTTTAAGAGCCATAATAAAAGTGGCAAGCACCTGGGAGATACTCAAATCCTGACGTTTCATAGGGGCTGATTTCTTAACTGGCTTCAGTTCCTGACAAATGCTGCTGTGGGTAAGGGAGCAGCCCTGCTCTTCCTACATACAGCATCTGGGCACGTGCTTTTGCCTTCCTGAGGTCAAGCAGGGATCTGGTCACCCTGCAACTGGTGTAGTGCCAGCAGTGCCACAAAGGGGAGGTCAGGGATAGGGCAGCTGGAAAGGAGTGGAGCCATTCTCTTCATCACACTCAGAGCACAGAAGTTACCTCAGGTTAGGTTCTGAGCTAACACCAGGTGTAGTCTCTGATGAAACTGGTGTTTCCACTGGCACTGCTTGGTGGTGAACTGTGTAAATGTCACCTAAAAGGCAGCTAAGTCAAAGTGTGTTCACGCTGTGGTGTGATACATTAGATGAATTTTATGTCTGTCAAAGTGAGTGTCAGAACTGCCCTGGGTGTTTTACAGGGGATGGTGTTTCTGGTAGTGGCAGCCTCCCAGCACGTATTTTATTTGTACGTCTATAAAGGACAGATACAGAATCAACTCCCTCACACGTAACAATCCTGCAAAGCACACAATTCCAGATCATGCCTCAGCTGCACCTGCACGGGCCCCATTTAGACCAGAGCTTTGCCTACATCTGCCTTTGGGCAGACCCTGAAGGTTCCCTGAATACTTGCTGTGTACTGAGGATGGCTGCTCTGCTCCTGAGCATTTACAGAATGCCACTTCAGATATCCCACCCAGCAAATCAGTACTGACTTAATCAGCTTTTTCTTTGAAAGGCACAACTGTTAACTCAATAAGAAGACAAAATATTACATTACTTATGTAGTATCAAAATTTAAAGTGTGGGTGCACTTTACAGTCTGTGGTTAGAACTCACCCATTTGAAATATTTTGTTGTGTGTGTTTCTGCTTCAGAGTTAGGTATTTATCTATTTATCTCACAAATACTCAGTTTGGTTAGGATACTTTCTTCGTGTATGAGTTTTCTTTACACCACTCTAAAAAAAAAGGGTTAACTTACACCATCAAAGTTAATAATAATTGTCTAATCACCACTAAGAGCTTGAATAAACCAAAGTTGAACCTTCTGAAAGAATTACGTCATGTGCAAAATGAGAAGTGTTAATAAACAGAGGTTATCTTGAAATAATTTCAGAACAATTTCCTTGAATGCTCAGAATTTAAAATCTCTAATTTGTACAGATACAATATAGTATCACCTGCAGGTGAAGCACGACAAACATTCTCTTACATGCCATTAAAAATCATTTCCTTGGGAAAGAGTGGTAGACACACCTTCCACGGTCTTCTGTTTGCTTTTACAAGTTCATCATTGGAGAAGCATCCACAACAACAAAGGTACTACTACAGAAAATTTTGCTCTTCTTGGCCAACAGGGTAATTCATTAGCAGCTGTTAAAATCACCACTGTGCTGCCACAGTATGAGAACACTGAGCAAAATTAAAGGGAAAAGAAAAGCTTAAATTCAACACTTTAGTTGATAAGCTCTCAAAACTGGCACCTCTAATTCTAACACAGACTGCCTATACTGGAATCCCCAGATTTGTTTTCATGCCCTCTTTATATGAACACAGTGCACGTTATTTGCTTGCTGCTTTGCCCCCTCACTGTATTATGTTAAAAATGTGGGTTTGGGTATTTTTGGTCACATCAGCTTTACAAGAGTTTGTGTCCTGGATCAAAGTCCTCAGAATTGGTACTCTCCAGCCCCAACAACACAATGCTGGTGGTGATACGCAAGTGCTTTATTGGACAAAGCTATTGCCAGCAACTGAGATGTTTCAAATGGGAGGAAAAACAAAAAGTCTTTTGAAATTTTACTAAGAGGCACAGGTCTGTCTCTGAAGCCCACTCAGCACCTTGTATGATCAGTCCTCAACTTATTGCTACTTGGGATAAATGAGTTTTGAAAGCTGGAGCTCAAGCTAGAGTTACAGTTAAGAAAGGTTCCCTTAGGACGAAAGGGGGAAAGGCCAAAACACAGGAAAAAAGTCAGATTCCGACATATTAGGTTCATTCTCCTAGCAGTAATTAATAACTCTTAGTACTTACCTATCTACAGCTTCTTTAAAGTGTCCTGTATCCACGCCAGCTTTCTCTGAAGTCACTGAGAACCAAACCAGGTGGAAAATGTACCCTGATGTTTACTTTACCACAGCATGGATCAGTACTACCTTTAATCACAGTATTCCCTGTACCGGGAAGGGGGAATACGTGAAGTTTTTCTGTAAATATAGCCACCACACATGGCAAATGTCAAGATTCTAATGACACTCACTTTCAGTACTTTCCATCTTCAAAAGGCTTCCCACTGGGTGACATACTTTGGAGTAACGACTGTTCAAAAATGCCCTGTGAAGTAAGTGCTCCAAGTATAAAGCCATTTTCTGGCATTCTCTCCCTTGACTTCATCACCCTCAAACCCTTAGAATGGGAGCTGTATTCAATCACTGCTACACAGTCCTGGCATATTAAAAACTATTTCATGACTACATGGTTAGCAGGTAGGTACTTTTGCTGCTTAATTTGTGCAGCATTTTACTGTAAGTGAGATAACTGGCTCAGCCTCCAGGCTTGGCAGGGTAGGTGCATGTCTGCCACTTGAGTCTTGCTTTGCTGTTCTTACATGCCACACTTCATTCAGGAGGGTTTTTTTTTCTTTTAATCCAGTCTTCAAGAATTTATTTCATAGCAGCTCCCATCTATGGGATAATTACGCTTAGTTAGCTGTACTCAACACCGATGATTTCACAACATGCCACAAACAGGTGCCAATTAAATTCCTTTATTGGAGACAGAAACATTGCATCATTACAGATTTGATGAGGAAAACTGCAAATAGTATAGACTGTTTCTACTGCCAGCAAAATACAGTTCTTACAGGATTTATAGACGTACAAATATAGTGCTTCTTTCATGCCAGATGGTCGGTACGTAACAATGCCATTAGGAGCGCTTAATTGTGCTTCTACAAAACCTTTAGAGAAGAATGAGGTAGAGTTTCCTTTAGTTTATCCAGTACTTTTTCACACATCTGTCCTTTACTGCTTTTATATGCTTCAGATTCTTGTAAAATACCCAGTTAACTTTCAACATTTGAGAAAATAGAGACCCTTCAGAGGTGTTTACTTCTCCCTCTGTTAAGTTGCTAATTTCCCACTGCTTATGTGCTACCATTTCAGTAACTACTACTGCACCCTTCTAAATGCCTCAAAGGTCAAGTAGATCAGGACTTCTGGCTTTCCAAATTTCTGCCTCGACAGAAATTGTTTGTAAATAGCTTCATATAAAACTCTTACTTGTCTCCATTATGGCAAAGAACCTTTCACACTTTGTCACTCAGTGGCCAAGGTGAGTCCAAGCCATCTCCCCGGGAGATGAAGGGAATAGATCCACTCTTTGTGAACCTCCATGACTACGAAATAGTGTTAATGATGTGCTTGTCTCCTACTTGCAGTTCTAGTCAACCACTGGGCTTAATACAAATTATGGGAAGAGAATACATCACTGACCTGTTAGATGGTATAGAGCATTACCTGTTTGACCAAATATCCCACTGTTTTACAACATATAAAAGTATGCTGCAGGTTTCAGTTAAGATACAGGGGCCCAAGTTATGAAAAGGTAGGCACAGATGTAGGTATTTAAGAAACTGAGTAAGAACATTCTTAAATATCAACACCAATCTCTGATCCTGCTAGACTTCTGGTGTACCTGGGTACTCTCTCAGTTGAACAAGAATGGCAATGACGCTCTTCTGACCTTCTGCCTTCACTGACCTGATGGGTATTTTTACTCTTGCTCCTGGCATGCCCGTTCTGGACACAGCAGACTTTTCACTTACTGCTCTGGCATTTGCTGCAAGCATTTACTCCTTACTAAAAGTACAAGTAGGGTGCATTTATTTCACCTGAAGTGATCGTGATTCTAGTGGCAACCAAATCATAGTGAACAGAGGATTTGGCAAACAGAAAGAAGGTGATTACATAAAGAATGTTTGCTTTCTTCCTATAAGCTACTGAAATACGATAGTGTAAGATAATAGTTCAGCAACACTGTATCAGAATTCTAAAATGAAAAACAAAAAGGTGCAAAGTTTAAAAGATTCCATGTTCATACCTTGATCACTTTGATCATACAGTGAAAGAAAATCTGTTTCTGCAAGACAGTATCGATTGAGATAAGCTTCTGAGCTCCTCCACCTCCCCCTGAAATGACTGCCCTAAGCCTGACAGAATCAAGAACTACACAGAGTTAGTGTTAAGAGAACCAGCTCTTAGAAACTTCCCCAACTCTTGCTTAGAAAAACAAGCAATAAGCTTATTTTATCAACTATTCCCTGCATAACTCTTTGGTAAAAACCAAAAATGGCCAGTGTTGGTAAACCATTTGGAACACTAGTCAAATACTTCCACAAAGCTGTCTTCTCTGTTTCTACCTTAACTTTACCCAGCAGATATTTTAAAGGCTTAAAAATTCTATATCAAAGTCTTAAATCCTCCTTAAGATCTTCCCACAAACATGAAATTTAAGAGACTTCTTATTTTTTTTTAAGCACGGCATGAAAATGCAGGATTGTGGTAAAAATCAGACACAATAAATTAAGTTTTAAGATAAGCAAAGAGTATAAATTCATGTTCAGAGAAAGCCATGCTGTTACTACTGGTGAATATAGTTACCATTATTTTTAGTATACTTGGGTGTGGTTAACCTTGCTAGTGTGATTAATGAGATTTCTCTTTATCTGAGCTACTAATTCCAAAACTTAATTCCAAATATATTGACTAATCTTATTTCAAATCTATTTACTATTGTAAATCAGTATTGTGCCTCATCTGCTAAGTCCTAATGTACCTGACTGCTCTAGCTTGAGGTAATGGCCAAGTTAGTTTTGTTTATGGAGCTGGGGATATACTTTCCAAGTGTAACACAGATGGCACTCAGATTTTGCACAGTCAGAGTAAATATCCTGGAATTCCTACTAGTAAGCATCACGCTCAAAGCAAGGCATGGACAGGAGGGCTGCTACAACAGTATTTTTCACCAATGCAGTGCCAGTATTCTCTTTTGCTCTTATGGCTAAAAATACAAATAACTTATTAAGAAGTTTCTTAGCTTAAATGATTTAGGACCTCTGAATTATTTTTCCAAATCTTGAGCACAGAGAAAAAAAATACAGTAAAACACAGGTCTTTCACACTTCCAAATTGGTAAGCATTGCAGTTCAGCAAATTTTTGGTCAAGATTGATAAAAGAGGTCTGTCTCACTGCTACATGACCAAGTGCACCTCTAAAATAGTCCCATACTATTGACTTTACATTGAGAGGTGTCATGATTCCTTCAAGCATCACTTTTTAATAGGATAGCCCAGTTTGAGGTGAATTCCCTTGCCAAGATCATTCTGTATGCTGATTTTTATATTCTGAACTACGTATGTTACACTTTTATGGGTTTACGCAGCAAACCTTGAATGCATTTCTCATTTAAATAACATTTTTCTCTGCATAATCAAGTTAGTCTATTCTAATGTAATGCTTGGAATACTGGACTTTACATGGCATCTTTCTTGTTGCTTAAAAAGCTTTTTCTGGAAAGCTTAATTTGATCTGTAACAAAGTAAGTTTTTATAAAAAATTTGGATTAGAGTTAAAAGTGGTGTAAGTGGTAGTATTACTACTCTGCACTTACAAAGGGTTTAGATAACTTGTCCAGGGTCCCAAAGTCAGTGGCAATCTGTTCAGGGATTACAGTTCGGGTGGTAAAGCAAAAATCTGATCCCTCAACACCTGCAATATGAAAAAACCCACATTTTTTTTAACTTTCACTTGCTAAAAGCAAGACGGAGGCAAATTTGCTTAAATAGTCTCTTTTAGAGATGAGACAACAGTAGAAGGCTGGGGAAAAAGGGGTGCAAGTCTGTGTGAAAGGGAGAGAAAGACAAGGAACAGCTATCCCAGGGCATGCTCAGCCATCATTTACAGCTGCCACCTCTCAGGATCTCAGCCTGCCACCAGAACATTAAAACTTACCCTGTGTAGGGTGGATCCCATGCAGAGACAGACAATGTACCATCATCTGCCAGGCTGTGCCACCACTTTCATACATTTCTGTATTCTATTCCACAGCAAGGCACACTGAACAGACAGCTCACACTCAGAAATCTGCTGGGATTATGCAGATTGTTTTGGAGAGGCCATTGAATTCAAGAGGGTTCCTCCTTTAATTAAGCAGCTCTGAGATCAGTCTCAGCTGTTTTTCTGTCTACCTCTTGGAAGACAGACATTTCAAATAACTTGCACTCCAAATGACTTTCAAGTATCACATTTTTTCAAACTACCATTCTCTATGCCTGAGGATAAATAATATAAAATAAGTATACAGGAAAGGATCTATGGTATTTCTTATGTTGAATTAGGCAAACCCAAACAAGAGGTTACGTACAAAGAGGAGGAGTGGCTGATAACTGCTTTTTGTCTTGAGATAGCTGAACAGGTGTAAACAATGGCTGGGCAGAGAGCTCTCACTACCTTGCTTTTGTCTTATCAGACTTCCCTTCTATGCCCCAGAAAAATGATTGCTTTGCACTGCTATGGACTGAACAGATTATCTACCCTAGGAACCTTTATTAGCATCCTCACCTGGGTCTGTCCCTGTAAATTCTCAGCGAATTTACCCTCATTGCAGTTAACAATCTGGTTAAGTAATGCCAGTTGCTGAAGCCATAACTCTTGGCACCAGAACAGCTTGTATGAAATGCCAGTTTCATGAAACTTCTCTTATTTGAAGGACTTTTTTTCCTATGCATAAATCATGCTAACCAAACTGAAAATTAAGGACATGCTCAATACTGAAAATAATAATCAAAAGAATGAAGGAGAGAATAAAGAACATATGAAAATTAGATTTCATTATTATAAAGTACCAGTGTTTGTAAAACATAAGCATGTGAAAGGCTGAATCTCATTTGATCAACCCAATTAAACATTAAATAATTGCAGCCAATTATGCAAATATCACACAACAATATTAATTTGTTGATCTTTTTTGAACAGTTTCAAATTCTCCTAATGTTAGACTATCTTATGTCTTAAACGATCAATTACCAGAACCATAACTAAGTGATGAAGAATGGATAATTGCCTAGTTATGATGTACCATACTCTTTCTATGTAAATCTGTTGCAATTAAACAAATAGGGCACATGGAGAAAAGATGTGCAGATGTTCTTTTACAATCTGTTATTAGCTCAGGGAATACCACAGTTCCCTCCTAAATTTCACAAGCGAAAACAAGGAGAATGCAGTATCAAATACTGATTGTTATTCACACATGTTATTTCCTTCCTTTGGTTAACGGGATAAAATGCAGTGCCAGAATTCAGAGTAGGACAGCATGCAACATCAGAAGAATACTGACCTGTATAGAATACTATACTGACCTGTCAGCTCTCTCATTTAGGTTTCAAAGTTTAAAATCTATAACCTATTCCCCTGGATTCCACTTGGAAACAAGCATAGCTTTGAGTTGGTGTAGTCAGAGTTAGGCAATTAACCAAGATGTTAAAGACGACAATTAACATACACACACTACACGTTTTCATTCTTCCCTGCAAGAAAAGACCACTCATTTCTGTGGGTCACTCCACTATCAATTCTCCTCATTCTGAAGTCTCCATCAGCAAAAAAAAAGAGAGGTGTCTGTCTGGTCAGTGCAGGAAACAGTGCAAACCACAACCAATTAAACCACCTGGTTTCTTCATGTTAAATGACTTGCAACCAATTTAAGAAGAGTTTTAGACAACTTTCACATTTACATTTCAGTAAAATAATTCTTCTAACTGGTCCTTATTCATTCTGCCTAGTGACTAGATTACTGCTGGTATGCTGAGGCCTTCATGGGGATTTTCGATATATGGTATCATATATCAACTCCATCAAAGCTGAGATGTTAAGGTATTGTACAACCACTTTGTCATGCATCTGAAGTTAGGTATTTTCACTTTTCCTTTTGCTGCTAAATCAAAGATGAACTTAAGGGAAAGATTAGATAGTTCAGTACCAGTAAGCCATATTTGGTTGCTCATTACATAATCTCTAGACAGCTCCACGCCACACTCTCGTTAAAGGCACTCTTTAATTTCAATACTGGTCTCGTTGGATAAAATTCTCTACCCCATGCTGCATCTTGACATATTCCCCATGTTAATTTTTCCACCCATCTAATTAAATAAAAGGAAAGACTACCAGCAGCCTGTAACACGTAGTAAAATACTGAACAAAGTACCGCACATGATACAGATTCAAATGGTCACAACACTACGGCTACTGTCAGTGAAACAACATTTTGAGCTTGCAGTTGTAGTCTAAAGAAAAAATTATCCACCAATTTTTAACAATAGTTATGTTGTCAGAGAGAACCTTCAACTGTTCTTCATTAAAAGATCAGATTGGACTGCAGTTAAAGACAGGAGAAGTCATGATCTGAGGGAGCTAAAGAAAGTGATGGCTAAGGAGGGGTCCTCAAAATGTGACCAAAAATGAACAGGAAGCCATAAGGCTGCTCTTTAACAGCTGCATAAGGCATGGATGGTCCATTAGAAATTATATTTTGCCTTTTAAAACTATGTTAACAAATGCCAGTAACTACAAAGAACTTAAAAAGCATGGGAGAGATACTGTTGGTCTTAAAAAAATTAAAGTGCTAAATGTTTCCCTTAATACTGGTGCATCTCTACTGCAAACTAGAACAATAAATGTTTCACTTTTACTTCTTGCAGGACTCCAATAAAGTGTCAATAAAGTTCCACCAGTTTATACTGAAGTAGCACTTTGGAACATTGATACAGAATATGGTTATCCTTTTTGGCAAGAGGTATCTTAAAGCTGTTCAACAAAGCTGTGTGCAGAAGGAGAAAGCTAATAAATATTACAGAATGATCGTTAGTGAACATTTGCACAAGTTACTTCCCCAGCTATGGGCTACATGCTCTGTATTGCTTCCAAACTATCAAGACTGCATGTGAGAAAGCAGCATTATATGAATTATCTGCTTAACCAGAATGAAATCAGGGTTTGAATGAAATCTCTTTCCTTCTAGACATTTTCTGTTGACAACACTGCTTGTTCCTTAACAAGAAGGCCCTTCTACAGTACACATGTCAGTGGAGGCTGGATACAGCAAGTATTGTGAAAGGGACGAGAAAAACATTTTGCCGACCTAAATTATTTGAGTGGATGATAAAAGAAATTCCTCACTCCAAAGTCTTGGTTGCTGTGAAGAATGGTTCAATTTTCACACAGCCAGAGTTGTCTCATCTCCTTTTCTAGACATTCACCTGGAAGGCAACACTGTGTCTGCAGAGCCCAGCTCTGTGCTAGGCCAAAGGGGAATTTTTGTCTCAGCAGGGCCTTTTAAATCATGTCTAGAAGGATGTAGTCAACTATTAGAGAGGTATGCACTGCCCAAGCAGCCACTGCACATCCCCATGGAGGGAGGGGCATTAGGCCAACAGGGACCATCTTGCAGGCTGGACTGACTCAGAGAATTTTGGGCTATAGGCCAGAGTTATTGGACAGAGTATGAGGGCATCTACCAGGCTATGCAAACTCAGGAATCTCCCATACAAGCAGAGTATGAAAGGAAGGAGGGTATGGCTGAACCTATTTGTTTCCCAAACACAGAGCAAAAGGCAGAATAATGTCAACAGAACCCTGTGGGCAGCTAATAGGCAACACCCTCCTGTGACACATGTTCTGCTGATGGTGGCAGTAAACAAACCAAACTGAAGAGCAGTTGAAGAGCATTTTACAAGTTTTCAGACTGTATAGAAGGAGGCACTAAGAAAACCATTAGGAAAGTTCTATTGCTAACATTTAGCACCTCTACCAAGAAGACAGGCTTCTACCAACAGGATTACAGTAGAAATCAAAATGATTGTGTTCACATTTGCCGGATTGTGGAAACAATCATCCTGGGGAGCAAATTGATACTGAGACTACGCTACGCACTGGCAGCTACAGAAGTTGTCATTATTCAGATGTCGGGTCTGTCTGGAGGGTCTGAACTCTGCCACCTTCATGACACCAGCACTGCCCAATCGCTGTCTTCTCTTCCATACTGAAACAAAGCAAAAAATGAAGTTTAAGAATAAAAGTTAAAAGAATCAGTGTACGTTTATGATAACTTCTTACATCTATCCTCAGAAATGTTCATATCCAGTGCTCTGAGAGCAGTTTACATTATTTCTTAAGCCATTGCTTCTGTCTTTGATTTGGGCACAGCCTAAAGATAGCTTGCTTTATCCATATTACAATGGGATAGGATAGTTTAGGCAGGGGTAATGCTGATACTCATTACAGATGACACAGAACAGTCCTGCTTCACTTCCATCAGTTTAATGCAGTTACTCCCCGAGGCCTGCTCACTAATTCACTCATAAGTATGCCCCTGCTCAAGCTTCAATAAACAAACACATTTCATTTTATTTCTTTTTATTGTCAAGGTGGCTTTTTATTATAACATTCTGATTGAATGTGAAATAAAACCATCACAAATCCCACAGAGTACAATTAGGGAGAATTGTAATCCAAAATAAAACAAGTTGTCTTTCCGTACACAAACGAATGGATCAACAAGCAGAAATGAAGACAACCCATGGCATGCAGCCATATCCCTTCCAGGGGAGGATATAGCCCCAAGGCAGCACTTTTGATTGCTAGACTGGTTCCATGTTCTAAAGCTCTGTCACCAGTCCTGTAAACAATGCTCCAGAGAGACCCCAAAACACACACAGGGCTCAGGAAGGTAAATAATTCAGAGGTGGAGAGACAGCAGCAGATGGGAGTTGGGAGTCCTTTCCCTTATGTGTTATGTTCAGGGAGCTTGAAAACACTTTCAACCAAGAAATGAAGACTGATTTTAGAAGCTTTATGTAGGCTAAAAAGATCACCTAATTTTTCCACAGAGGAAAAAGAAAGTTCCTTTTTTCCTTTTCTTTTACAGGTTCTGCATCAGCAAGAAAAGAGATAACAGGTCACTAAAGCAGGGAAAAGACAACAGCTCCAAATCAGGATGAGCCAGAAGAAACACACTTCTAGATCAACAAAGGAATGGTCTTTAGCCTGCTTGTGTTTTACTCTTTACTCCAGCAGGCAAGGCCTCTAACTGACCTTCACAAGTATCACATCTACTTTTCATTACTAATTCTGCTGCTCCTATTCTGCAGTTACAGTTATTTGTAAATTTTGCTATTTTTACGCAGTAGTATCATCTAATGCTCTGATACAGAAATTGTTGCAAGGACTGGTCTGAGTTGCCATTTGACTACAGTTTGCATCTGCTTCCAGGATTAAAAGGAGAATGAAGATGCAGTACCACAATGAAGATCATTTCTTTCTGCAAATAAAAGCAGATTTAGCTTCCTCTTTTAATTCTGTCAACGGCTTTGTGACCTCAGGCTAGTCAATCCCATCCCTCTTCCACTGTCCACCATGTCCAGGTCATTCTTTGTAAAAATTAACACATACATTGTCCTTTCGTGGTTGTTTTCCACTGACTTACCCAGAGAAAGAAAAGAGGTTTGATTAAATGTCTCTTCCCTGCTGTTTTGACTGCGGGTGTTTAAATGTATTTAATAACATGTAACATAAGCAATGTATCTTACTTTCTATCCATCCCTTCCAAGCTGCACCTTAATCTACGTTTTAAAGGGCACAGCAAAAGCTTGTTTATTCTCAAAGCATGGATGCAAACCCACAGAAAAATATAAGTGGTATTTCAGTGTGTGTATTCCCAGAGAAAGAACCTCATCCCTAAATCTTCTAACTCAAGCAGCTATGGAAGAGTGTACTAATTCATTCATAAGCACACCATTAATTTATATAATGTACATTCTTTAATTTGAAGTCTTCATCAGCCTTTAGTAATCATGATATCTACTCAGTGACAGGAAGGGAAATGTGTATTGCAGGGCCACCACTGTCTCTCTCAACTGGCATGAGAAATTGAATCAGTTCTGCCCATGAGTTTCTAATTTGTCACTCCAGCTCTGGTTCCACTGAACAGCTGTTCACACCCAAAGACATACTGTTGAACATGGCAGACTTGCAAAAGAACAACAGGCAGCATGAACACAGACTTGGAAACACAACAATGAAGAGAATATGAAAATAATAAAAGAAGCACGTACTGTACACAAGGGAATTGGTATCATGACAGTGGATATGGAGCCTGCACCTCTTGGACACAGGTTCACACACAGGACATGGTGGTGCTGAGAATTTTTACTTTTTTACAAATTCCCATTGTTCCACATGAAATGGATACACTGCCCCAGTTCAGGCAACAGAACAGCACAGAGACCAAAGCTGTGTTTGACTGCTATTTCCATTGCATTTTATTCTTCAAAACTGTGGATTCTCTGGAATTACAGCCTCAGATTGTCCAAGTGATATGACATTAGTCCAGTGATACTGCAAAAAGATCTATTACTTTTTACTCCTGGTAGAGAATATAGAAGATCATAGCCAAAGATTATCCCCTGAAATTTTAAGAATACTATATAGTCCATTTTTTGTGTTGCAGCATTGTTTTCTGTGTGACATCTTGGGGTCCTTCTGGGTATGAGCTCATCTCTCCACAGACAGAAAGGTACAGAAACACAACCAGCAACCACTGATTGATTTTTAAATGGGAAGCAACCCTCAACCTCTTTGAAATCATGTTTTCAATGATTATATGTTCTAACTCTCCTGATTTTTTTAAAGAAGGAAGAGAACCCAGAAGTAAGCATATACATAATAGTCCAGCATTTTCCAGGAGTAACTAATTTACTCCCAGCATGTAACTGATGAACACAGACTATGTACACAGCTGAAAGGTGAAAAGGTCCATATCAAGAGGCAAGTAAAGTGAAAAGGTCGAAGAAAGATAATGTTTATTTTTCAGCCTTCTCCTGAGCCTTGGTTGGTGGTGGAAAACCAGGGTAATAAGGCAAGAGGCAACAGGCAGGAACTGATGCCCAGGAAGTTCCACCTGAATGTGAGGAAGAACTTCTTTATTGTGCAGTGACCAAGCACTGGAACAGATTGTCCAGACAGGGTGTGGAGTCTCTCTTACTGGAGATATTCCAAAACTGCCTGGACACAATCCTCTGCCATGTGCTCTGGGACAGCCCTTCTTGAGCTGGGAGGTGGGACCAGATGACCACTGTGGGCCCTTCCAGCCTGACCCATTCTGAGAGTTTGTAATCAGGGAGGGCATGGAAGGATGCCTCAGGGAAAAGGCTGAATAAATTTGTCTTACACTGCTCACTGTCTCAGGGGAGAAAGACACAGGTCACAGGATTACTGGAAGGAAGTTTAAAATTTTAGTAGCAAATCTAAAAACACTTTGAGCCAAAAATGTAGAACGGAAACCATCAGAATCAATTTGAAGAAATACTGAGTATACTGCCAAGCAACTGCTATCAGATCTTAAATAAAGGGGCTTTGCAACTTGCCAAGACCTTCTCCTATCCCCAAATCCCCCACACCATAAACTACACTAAACAAGGAAAAAAACCCAGGCAACCTAAGTAAGAAGGGCCATCACCTGCTGCTCTTTGACTTTACCTGAAATGGTATTGGTTCCTGTGCCCAGACATGGAGATAAAGCAGATTCCAAACAGACATTGGTATTTAGCAAATGACAGAGGAGGGAACTGTTTCAAGAACAAGAAGTGACCGTGTGATTGGAAAGATAATGAGGAATGGAAATGGCGATCAGCTGGCTGTGCCCAGTGAGTGTTTATTGCCTCCCCCATCTCTTTATTGATTAACCTGTACTCACTTGTGGTTGTGGTTAAGATGCTTCATAATCCTGTCTTTTTCCCTTAAAAAGCAACCTCTAACAACAGCATTAGATTTCACTGATAACAGTAATATCTTGCAACTCTTACGCAGCTTCCAAGATGAATAGGGAAAAATTATACTATACTTCATCCCTATCATACTTTCTCAAGGAAAGAAAATTGGTAGAATAATCACAGCAGACAAAAGAGTCTATATTATTATGTAATGCCACCTATAGCTTCACTACGAAAAAGATTATTTTCCAATGCTTTAAAATGTTCACCTTTGATTATTTTATCTCGTTATAAAAGAGGAAACACCTTACCTGGATATCACTTAGCTTGTTCAGGAAACGGGTTGTTAACTCAGGCCCATTCTCCATAGTTGGAATGTGCAAGTGCTGGCAAGGAATAAAGGAGAGGGAGAAGGGAAGAGAATAACATGTAATAATAGCTTTACATATTTATGAATACCTTATGGTTGCCAAAAATTTTAATAAATATTTATCATGCTGGCTTGGTCCTTATGAGTAGGCAAGGGTGATTGTTTTTGGGGTTTTTGTCGGGTTGTTTTTTTTTCTAACAGGAGGGCATTGCTGAGCCAGTGAAAAGTTAGAGAGTTAAATTGTTGTGCCGTTGTTCAATAAAAGCAAATCTAAGCCTTTCAAGAGATCTGTCCAAAATGGAGGGAATATTGTGCAGGCAAGAGTAGCAACATTAAATACAGTATTTAATTTCAAAGTGTATTGTGTAGAAATACAACACTTACATTGACAGTACTCAACACTCGGCACCTCGATGTCTCATTAACTTAGCACCGGGTAATATCAATATATTTATTCTATTTTATTCATTCAGGAACTATTACCCAACAGACATTTATTGTACTTATGTTTAAAGGACAAAGCACAACCCTTTATGCAGCTGCACTATCCCGAGTCCTCTGAACTAACTTTGTGCTGACTAAATAGCATCAAATCGTCTTAACAGTCCAAATGCCTGGGGAATTCCACCTGTGCAGGAGAAATCTCCCATATGGTGAACAGCAGGTGAAAGCAGCTGTGCACTGTCTCGAAACAGCTCTTCCATCAGAGCTGGGATCCCCACAATGAGGGGTGGAGAGGAACTTGAAAAGGAAGGACTGCAGTGGCTCAGAAATTTGATTCCCTGTGAAAGTCTTTTTCTCTCCTCACCCTTCCCAGGTACCTTAGCAAAAAATACTGAATAAAAGAAATACAGAAGAATGTGTTTTTCTACATTTGCAAACAGGCTGGGAACTGGTTTTTGTTTCTTTCACTTTCCCAGAACATGAGATTTTATATTTTCAGCTAATAAAAAAACCACCAGAAGACAAGAGGGAAAGTTCCCTTCTGACAACCAGTAACTCACGTGGGAAACAACATACTGACACTGTTCATCTTTCCAGGCAGTGCACCTTTTCTATCTCCCTTGGTTTTGGCTTCAGTTGCAACTAATTGTGATAAAATTCAGAAGAAAGAAGGAAAGCGGCAAAAAACCAGACATTTCCTTACCTTGCCCTTATATAAAATTTTAGAGATGGGACATACAACGCAAGCTGTTCCAGCACCAAACATCTCCTTTACTCTGTTCTCTTCCAAGGCAGCTGTCAGGTCACTCATGGTGATGTATCGCTCAGACACTTTGAATTCTCCCTGCACAAGAAGAAGCAACCATAAAAATTGTAAAAAGTTTAAAAACATTTGAATTTTTGTTTTCTACATTGAAACATTTCCAATAAAACTTTTAACCTAGTGACAGTAAGTTTTGACTCTGATCTTGTGATCTTTTCCAACATTCCAGTATCACACAAGACAGGTTTTCATCAAAAGAATGCTCTCCAAAGAAGCCAGTGGTTTCCCAGATAGAATGCTGATGATTAAGTGGCACTTCCCTCTGTTTTGGTGCAGAATATCATTATCACATTAGGGAATAACGCAGAAGAATTGTTATGGCACACTGGATCTCTCCACTCACGGTCTCTAGCATGTTAGAGTTTGTCCAAAAGTTATTCAATTATATCAAGAGAGCCTTTGCATCCCACTCAGACAATTCCTAAGCAAGATACGTTCTGTTGATTAATTTCACCTGCCAGGCCAACTATGTGATACATTTTTTTAATCTCTAGTGAAATTTTCCAGTGTAGCCTGCATGCAGCTGTCACATACAGAAATTAACTGTACTGCAGGTATAACCAAAGCCATTTGCACTGGACAGTCCAACACTGGAAGTGTTTCACCTTCTACAAGAGTTGAAGAATGCATAGCAATTGATTGAAGGGATGTGTTTCAAGAAAAAAAATAAACATCAGACTTTGAAATTTTCATTTCATGTTTGTGTTACTCCTGTTATCCCACTCTAAGCATAAACCTAGCCAAATCCAGGAGACAGGATACTGGGCTTGATGAGCCTTTGGCTGTGTAGCATCCTTACCCAGGCTGCAATAAAACCTTTGAGTAGAGTAAGGCAGAGTCTGCTGCATTTCAAGATGTGACCTAGTCCCAAGTGTCCAAATAAGTTCTTGGATTGCTACACTACAGAACAGGAACAGGAAACAGACAGATGACTTCAAGACTGTGGCTGGGTAGGCTGCATGCTAGTTAGGAGAAACAAGGTTGGAAGCATGAGAACTAAATGCAGAAATAATGTGCTGATGACTGAAGTATAGCTATGGTCATGCATGATAATTCTTTGTTTCCTTGCTCTAAGTTGCTGGTACCAGTGGGTTTAATGACAATTTTCATGTTAAATACTACACGGAGCTACTTTAACAGGCTTGGTATTGTTCTTGTGTGACAGGTGTGGGTATTCTGATGATGCTCCTGAGAATCCCTGAATTAGCACGTCCTTAGTTCCCATTAGGTTAAAGGGATTGAATCCATGCTCAGCAAGTTTTGTCAGCCAACACCAAGCTGTGTGGTGCAGCTGATACGCTGAATGAAGGGAAGAGGTGCCATCCAGAGGTAACCTGAAAGCAGAGGTTCTGACAGGTTGGACACAACTTTGAACAATTTGACTAGCTGAAGATGCCCCTACTCATTGCAGCAAGGTTGGAATAGATGGCCTTTAAAGGTTCTTTCCAATGTCAGGTTGGATGGGGCTCCCAGCAGCCTGGGATAGTGGAAGGTGTCCCTGCCCGTGGCAGGGCCGTGGGAACAAGATGACCTTTAAGGTCTCTTCCAACCCAGGCCATTGGATGATTCTAGGAAGCCAGACTGTTCTATGATCCTATGATTTAACTAGATCAGTTGAACTTTAAGATACTGAGCACCAGAAATGTTTACTTCTGCTGATGTTATAACATGATAATTGAAACCATTACGGCCAGAACACTCACCCAATTGCGTGCCAGATCCAAAATGCTTTGCCTCGTCACTCCTGGAAGGATGATGCCATCTAAAGGTGGCGTTGCCAGTTCATTTTCTGCCAAACAAAAGAGAAGCACTGGTTGAAAAACAAACAATCAAACAAACAAACAAAAGTTTACTGATTATACACCAAACATGTGGGTCCCTTTCAACTCAGGATATTCCCTGATTCTGTGGCATCAAAAATATTCCCTATCCAGTAAGATGCAACATATTTAGCAGAGTTCTCCCAAGAACACAAACAGATACTCAGTTCAAGTAAGTTGGTGTTGAGTGTTTGGAACCTTTTGAGTACGCTTCCATGGGTGGGGAAGAAACTTATTTAATGCATTAATATATACTTGCCTAATGCCTTGTAGGTGGTTTTATTCCTCAGTGCATTGTAGGGATAACTGTTTAACTGCACTGTGCAAATACTGTGAACTATAAAATGATTCAGTCTTCAAATTCACAATAGAAAGGCAAAGGGAAAGCCATGCCTAATAATCCCAGGGCAGATCACAACTTTTCTTGAAATGTTTTAGTTAATTCAGGAATATGGGATTTAGTATATCCATTTCACAGCAGCAATGTGAAATATTTACCAAAAATTTTGAAGTTCATTTACTGAACCAGGAAAGCAGTGGAAATCTTGCCAACCCTCCTTGGAAGGTGACTTCCTTAAAGATCTTTTGCTGTAGTCTAGACACCCTTTTTCCCTGCTAATTTTCTCTTTACACAATTAGAGCAATTCTAAGAAAAATACAACAACAACAATAATTCAGGTTGTTCAACTAGTTTGGTTTGTTAGCTTGCGTTTCTTGTTTGCTTTTGAAAAAGAACATTAGATAAAGTTCGTCTAACAACTAAAGAAATGGTAGATAAATGGCAAACAATAAACACTTGGTAAACAATCCATATTTGGTAAATACTTGACTTAAAACACAAGTTTGTACGCAGACTTTGTTCTTCCATCTGGTCTCTGCAGCAACCAGAGTTAATCTTTTTCATTTTAAACCATCACATAGTGTACTCACTCATTTCTATTATCAGAGAAGACTGACCTTTTACTCTTTTCAGACAGAGGCTTTTAAGACAGTCTCAAATTTGCACTGAGAAGTCAAGACATCCAGAGTCTTTCAGTAATACTCTTCATATTTTTTCCTAACCATTTTCTTTCCCTACTTACAACCCTTTTTCTTTCTTGACCTTTTAAGGATACCACCCCTGCTCAATAAATCCACAAACCATTAAGAGTTTTGCTTATTTTTTACCTAGGTCACATAAAAAAAACCAATAAAAACATGAAGATACATATCTTATGTCCCCTTTCTCCCTGGCCGCAAAAAGATCACTGAATCCAGGCCAGACTGAACCTTTCTCAAAGGAGAACCTCCATTTAAAGGATTTCTCTTATTTCTCTAGGTCCTGTGAATACTTGCAGCTGGGTAGAAGAGAGAAACATGGTATTTGTCCTTGGTCTGTGCGAGCAGGTTGAGCTCAGCTACTCAATTCTGTTTTCAGCACTCAACAAGGTATTTCTGTGCACAAAAACTGCCTGCCAGCTTCAGACTGACTATATCCTGGGCTCCCCCACTCTGCAAGAGAGGACATTGGGAGCTGGGATGAGATAGGGAAAGTGGAGGATAAATTAATTGAATCTGCTACTCACTGTCCATTCTCTCAGGAAATATCTGTTACTTTCTAATGCAGCCACCCCTTGATTTATTAATTTGGACTTTCCATGTTCCTTTTATGAGGAGCTATACACACATACGTAATAGGTGTAAACTGCCATGCCAAAATGTATAGAAAAGGTGCCCTAGAACAGGCTGTATGTTCTGCTCTGGTTTGACTAGCCCACAGTGTCATTCCCCAACTTATCCCAGACTTCTAATTACAGCAGCCGTCTCTTCTTTCTCATACAGTCAGGAATAACAGCATTCCTTTCTGGAGTCTGTCTAGCATCATTCCTACTTGTGATGCATGTCTGGTCCTAATTCTGGCACAACTATCACAAGGAGAGGACTTTAAAACCTTCCATGAGCCACAGGGCTCACCTGATTCTAAACACTGAAAACCTGATATTCTGCATTTTTGACCCAGTCATAACATAATACACTCCTTTCTTTAACAGAAAACTTCAAATACCGTGAACTTTGATACCGAAGATTGTGATTACACTTCTCTGTTTGGTGATGTTGCCACAGATCTTGTCCAGGACCTGTTTAGGCTCAATAACATATATTAATTGATTTGAGCTAGTTTGAAAAGGTGCCAGGCCAAACCAGCCGCCAAACAGCACTGAGCAGACAGGACATGAAAGTCTCAAAATGTTCCACACAGGCTGCTCTGTAGAATTTTGTCAAGTATACATATGATGCCTACCAGCCTGGGGCCACCCAGGGAACATCTGCTCCCCTGGTATCCGGCAGAGAAGATAACACTATCCAACATGGCATGCCAAAAGCTCATCCTCTGTGAACTAATGCCAAACCAGGCTCCATATGACATCAGTTTGTCCATCTCCCAAAAAACAGACTGTGAGCTCACAGGCTTCATTTGCCTTCTGAATTATTTTGATGGGCTAGAAGCCTCAAAATGTATAGTTGCAAAAAGGGGGAGAAAAGCATTTGAAGGGAAATGTCAGGGTTTCTCTTCACTTGACTCCTGTTATTGTTATAGTAGTAGTACTGTCTGCCCAGTGCCCTGTTAAACCTGGTACAGCCTTGCTCTAACAACAGAATTCCATCAGAGTGTTTAAAGGGGTTTTTAAAACGGGGTCTTCCATACTACACAGCTTCAGCTTTTACACTCCTGTACTTACGAACATAAAGCAGGAAAGATTACAATCATGGGATGCCTTCAGTACTAGTCATGCTGTAACAACGCTGAGAAATTCACCTAAATATATATTTTACCAAAGTGATAACAAATTCCAAGTGAACTTCAGGATCAAGGAGAACCCAGAAAACTCTGTTTTCACTAATATTAACAGCTAACTTCCTCTACCAGTTTGTTCTGCATCTTTCTTGTTACTTCCCTCAGGCTTTTCCTCAACTCTTCCCTCATGCAATCACTGTCTTTGTGTCTATCTGTTAATTTGCTTTCCTCAATCACTTTTTTGTCCTTTGCTTTGTCTGCCACCTCATTCATTTGCTGCTCTCCCCTCCATGCTGTTGCTGAGGGTCTCTCTTAGAACAGAAGCTACAATCCTGACTTTGTTAGTACTGTAATTGTACAAGACACTTCTGCGGCACAACTAATGCTCCAACTAGAGAATACTAAGCAAACTTGCCTTAAATTTTGCCTGATTGTTCCAGAGAATCTTTTAACAGATTTACTTTTTAATTTATGAAAGTTTGAAGTAGGTACTATTAATCATCATTTTAATAGCAGCACAAAAATACTAAATAATGCCTAAATACTGTTCACAATGCCTTAACATTAAAGATAGAAGTGGAGCCCAAAGGGCTGCAGATCATTTTGAAGAAACGGAATTTTTCAAAACTGCACACGGATTTCATCGTTAGCAGCCTTCAGGTTGGACATATGTTTAAATTTTAAGGTTTTCCATAAAGCCAAGCCTATATTCTAGGCAGAAGAAGAACAGACATTGTGACAGGAAGTGAGTTTCAATGTCAAGAGCTTCCTGGGATAGTTACACGCTCTGAAGAGGCAGGTGGAAGAGACTGTAAGGTGACTAAATTTTTCACTTAGTGAACATAAACTGTAAATAAGGTTTGATGAATGACATATCACACTCCAGTATTTATGCAACAGCAGGGATCCAGTTTTGGTCATATTATAAGCCTCAGAGCAGCAGTGGGAATACAAGAAGAGTACAGAACAAGTCACGCTATTTTACCAAAAATTGAGCAGTTTTTTTACCCTACTCCTTGATGTTACAAACAAAGCATTTTTTCAGGCTCCTCCTGCCATCCAGGACAACAAATCACCTTTAGTCACAGCGCTGTAACTGAAAATATACAGCAAAGGCTGCAGGGAAAGCCTACTCCCATTGGAAGCGTGGCTGTCCTCCAGTCCAGGCTTTACTGGGATGAGCCTCTGGTTATAAACCAAGCAGAGCAGTTCAGACAGCTCAGCAGTGACCTCAGAACACACACAGAAGGGCATTTTCTTTTGATGATGATCTGCAATTTCTGCCTGCTATTTTTGATCCCCCTCAGCTGCAGCATTTGCATAACAAAACCAAACCAAAGCCTAAGTGAGTGTCCTTTGTGAAGTGGCAGAACACAATGACAAGCACATTCTAAACCCCAGTGCAAAGCCACAGGCAGGTATGTGATGACACACGTTGGCAGCGTGAATGATTTCCAGCCAAAAATCCCATAAATTAAGAGTTACTCGACACCCTGGGAGACAGCAAAGTGCTCCATGAGGATAATGCCCGTGTCCTGTGAAATGACAGGTTTGCCAGCACACAGCCTGCTTGGGTGGCAGGAATTACAAGTTGTTTGCTACAGTCACCTCACAATAGCACCATTCAGCAGTGCACTGGTAACACAGTGATTGGCAGATCTTTGGAACAGTACTGTGCTGCAGCTGGATAATTCCAGCATATTCCTGGTTTAGGTACAATGAGAACATTGAATTCTAATTATGTCCCCGCTTCAGTGTCCTCTCCCTGGGCAGAACAAGCCAAAATCTATTTTCATATTTTTCCAGTGAAGCTCCACAAGGCATAAATTTGGCCATCTATCTATACTGACAAATCGATTGCTGCTGTAACAAGAAGTAAATGTCTAATCTTTATCACTTCATTCATAAAGCTTCACAGACTCAGTCAACACTGAGGGAGTATTATCCCTCTTCTTCCAAAAGTGGCAAAGATTTTGCAGAAGAACAAGCACTGAAACTGGAGATGGGAGTCAGGTAGCTGGATCCTGATCACACTACATTATCCAAAACACACTGCTATCCCCACAAAATGTTGCCTGTTTCCTGCAGCTGAGCACTGCCAGAAAGCTGACAATTTGCAAAGGTACCCACGGCACTATGACGAAATCAGTCTGAGCCCCTGCATCTGCTGCTGTACAAAAATGCAGGAACACTTCATTTTCATGGAGGTATCCTTTTATTCACCTGCCTGTAGTCTTCCAAACCAGTTACCAGATGCAGCAATCACATCTCAAGCACTGAATACTTGCATCCCCAGTGGGTGGTTTAGAGATGCCTAAATAGTTGGCTGCTCATTAACTAGACAGTTTTCTAATCAGCATGTACCTTGCTCAGAGAAGACTGTGGGTAGGAAGAAGTAAAAATAGGTTCAAGAATGATGATATGTCTTGAAAGCATCTTTTGAGCATTACAGGACACTGACTGACATGTTTCTCTCTCCCTGCCACCACTGGACAGAACTTCAAATTCTTCAAAGAAAACAGAGTTCTTCGTCAATTGGATGGTGAAATGCTTTTGGATATGGTTCAGGAATATTTGACTTGTCAGCAAGTGATGATGGGAGCCACTCATACTCAAAGCTACAGAGTCTGAAGAGTTGCACAGCCATAAGCTGCCTTTTAGCACATCTGCACTGCTCCTGAGCCAACACCTCCTTGGAGATCAAACATCCTGCTGACACCACAGCTGATGTGTGACCTTGTGCATGGCTGAACTCTGCCCTTCTGAGCATCTGGACTAGCCCAGCAGTTTAGTCTGTTATCAGCAGGCAGCACTCACAGCTGCTCCAGAATCTCCTCTCTCACAACTAACAGTCACCTAGTAATTTTCAGAAGAGAATAGGCATCTCCTTTGTTAAATCATCTTCATTAAAAAGATTATGATCTGCATTCTAATAATCATTTTGTGGATTACAGTCCCAATTGTCTACTCTGTTATACCATACCTCCATCTTCATTGATCCAGTAGAGAAACAGATTCATTGTTCCAACTTCAGTTATTTGGTGATCTTCTCCATAGAGCCACAAAACCTGCTGGCAGCCAAACTCCAGGGCTTCTTGCTGGGCATAAATAGAAGAACCATAATTCCTTCAGGAAAAAAAACCAAAGAGTTATGAGTACCTCGCTGGGCATCTTCTCAATTTAAACAAGATTTTGTGCACATCTACCTTATGAGCAAGTGCTCTGCAACAGTCACTGCTTGTCCCTGGGATATTTTCATTGGAAGTACTCCACTAGTATTTTACTAGATCATTTGTACCTACAACCCAAAAACTCTGAAGGGCTGAAAAGCACCAACAACTCAAACACATCCATCAAAATTGTCTTAAACATACCTCTTGTTCCATATTCTGGACATTCTAATTATTGCAACTAAAAACCCTCAGAAAGCATTTATCTTTATTTAGCAGTTGGCATCCTGGAGAGAGAGCAACAATTCTCCTCCAGCTTTTGGGATTTTTTGGTGTTTTTCTTGGTTTTGTGTTTTGTTTTTTTTAACATCATCTGCCTCATGTCAGATGGGTAATAGATGAAACTCTTGGAGCACAAATATCATCAGAGGTGAGTTATTTTTTTTCTAGTAGAAGATATTCACAGAACTAGCATCTTCAGGAAATGCAACTCTGTCTCAATGAATTCCATATCCTTTAGGAGCAAATGTTTTTCTAAAATGCTGCCTACAGAGTGAACTTGACTGAATAATGCCTGCTGCTTTGAGGGAGAAAAAAAACCCCTTTTTGCTTCTGATGTTCAACAACCTTCAAGACGCAAAGTCAGCAGCTCCAAAATGCTGACCACATTGAAGTCAAGTTCTCATCTCTGGGCACAAATCAAGCCAGTAAGAACTACTCCTTTTTTTCACAGCTGATGTATGAAAGATGCACAGGAAACAATATATTTCTAAAAGCAAGCAAAATCTCATAAACAAAGAGCAAAAGTTCAGAACATCAGCTTGAATGAAGAAAAGTTATTTTCCTGCCTTCTGATTATTCTACCAGCTCAGCTGAGCAGCACTTGACAGCTACTGACTTTCTGCCTAGCAAAGAAACTGCTGGGTAGGACAATCCAAGGAAGGAGGTCAGCAGCCAGAGCTGCTCCCTGCTCTGCTGGCAGCAGGCTGCTACACTGATAATGCAGCACAAAGTGGTGACTTCAGTGTCTTTGCTGCAAGGGCAAGAGCCAAAGTATTACATGGACACCTTCCAGGTGCAGTTCCTCAGCTTGAGATGCTGCAACAAAATCAATTGGCCGTAATATTCAAACAAAAAAATGCAACTGAGTTGTATAAATAATATCCGCAAAGTACAATTTTGAACTCTTCGTTGTAGTACATTGTTTGTTTAACTACTGCATTTAATGTCTCTATTTCTGCTGGATTAGATACTTCACTAAAAACCAAATCTGCTTTGTGAGCTATGTAGAAAATGCAGGATAATGTTTTCTTACCCTCCCACTTTGCAGTCTCCCGTTCCCCCTTTCCACGCTCTTACGTATTTTGGATCTGCCCATAAGGATATTGGATTAAAGCTTCCACTTGCAAAGTAAGGGCCCACAGGGCTCAATATGACATACAGGAGGGCTTTAGTCGGCTTCTTCACTCCAAGGGAAGGCTGACAATAAGGAATGTAAACAAATCAAAAGTTACTGGTATCCTTCAAACATCAGGTGCTGCACTATCAGCTTTTGAAACACTGCTTTCAGCAGAACTGCAGCATGAGACAGGACAGTGCAAAGTGCAGCAATGAAGAAAAAATATTTATATAACTTCCCCCCTATCCAAGCAACATAACAACCCTAATTTTATATAGTCACCATCCACTTACAGCCATTCAATTTCTCTATGTATTATTCTAGTGTTCTCAGATAGTTTCAAGCCTTTGAGAATCCAAAGATTAGCTTAACAAAGTGCTATATAATTACATGAATTTATCATACCAGAAGCTCACAAAGCTTTCGGGGGGAAGGAGTGGCAAGACCACTCCTAGCAATAACAACATTGGAGAAACCACTGTCAGGTGCATTAGTGAGAAGAACTGGCCAGTGCCACTTAGAACTGGCATTGCTAGAGTTGAGTGCTGGCTCTCTGAATGCCTGTGTGACAGCTAAAATTATCTGCCTGCTCAAAACAGTTCACACAACAGCACAGGAAATAACCAAGAATGTAACAGTGTTTTCTCCCCCTCCTCTCCGAGAGATGGCTTCTCACACTCCAAGTCATCACCATCTATACTTGAAAGTGTGACATTGGCCAAAGTTCCCCAGGTGCTCAAAGGGTTCCTTTGATTTCTGTCTACCTTACTGCTTCAGAAAGACTTCTAACAGGATTAAGTGAGACCTTCATATTTTTGCTGACATGATCACTCAAAAGATTGTGATGCCTGGGTTTCTAATTGTGGTGATTCATAAAAGCTTAGTGGGACATGCAACAAGTGACATAGTGGAGAGGCCAGAAGTGTTGGCTATCCTAAAGCAAAGCTCAAGGCAAAAGTATTTCCAAAAACAACAACGGGGTGAAGCCCCCAATTTTTAATATCAGTACTTTATAGTCACTCAGTGGAGATTCTTTAATCTGAAAATTTGCAACTAGTTTAAAAGTATGAAATTAATGGAGTCCTAGAACCTATGTGAAATGTAAAATGTTCACATATGGTAAATACTTACAGATACGGACATTGCAGCAGTTTAGGTTACCTAGTTTGGAACCTAAATTCTTTCGCTTCCTTGCCCTATGCTCTACCATTATACGTTTCTCTCTTGCTACTGCTGGAAAAAAGAACCCTGAAGGATTTAATAAACTCCCTATTTCTAATTCCCTTTATCAATACTGTAGAATTGACTCACACATGAAACTCAGAGAGGACACATTAATACCTATTTTCTAAGGAGCCTCTTAGAAGGCCAGGTTCAAGAATAAATTGACACAGCAACTAGTCCTTAGTTCTGTTGAAAGTGTCTCTTCTGAGACATCTTAATTTACAGGGTAAAATCTTCCAAAAACTCCTCACTAAGTTCAGATATGACTTGAAATCACAGAATGTACACAGCAATTTCTGCTCCATCATGTTCTCTCCGAATTATTAGGATTTTAATATTACCATGCCACATATAACTATACTTTCAGCACAACCCCAAAATTGACATGTATTGTTGGAATTCCCACTGCGAGTAGTTACTCGGTTTACTTTCTGTGCTCTGAATCAGTGTGGCCACTAAGTGGCAGTGTGGTCAACATTAAATTCGTGCTGGGGCGCTGCAGCCGAGGGACTCCAAGGTAGAACCATAAAACCAACCTGCCCCCAAACTTACTGACTGCTGGATATTTCCCTTTATGGACAGAGGATTTTGCCTCGTACCTAAATAAACCAGAGTTAAAGAAAGGATAAAAACAATGTTGCACACCTCAGTTCCAATTAAGGTAGGACGGATGTACAAGCTGGCAGAGGTTGAGTATGGGACCCACTCCTGTTCCACTTCCACAAGCTTACGGATGCACTCTAACAGCTCGTTCTGGTCAAAAGACTAGGAAGGAAAAGAAAGATAAAAAAGCAAATGGAGAAATAAAGCTGGAACACTCTGTGGTCTTTACAGATCCATATGCTACAGGGAACACTTCCTCAGGATGTGCAACAGTGACACTCTGTAGAGGTTCACAGGACTACATACATCATCTTCCTTGAGTTCATTCCTGACAGAATTTAATATCCCATGCTCTTAGCTACTGTGCCTTTTTGTGCAGTATCCTGAATGACCTCCTTTGCTCCAAAGTATCCTCCTGAGATGGTAAAAAGGAGCCATTGATCCTTCTTGCCTCCAAAGCATGTGGAGAACTCCCTGTGCAGCCAACTCAGCGGGGCATGCTGCAAGTTACTGCACCACCTCCTCTACAGAAGAGAGCTTTGGTTTACAACTCCAAGGGGCCAGCAAGTCTCCCAAAGTTCCCAAGTTCTTACAGTAGTTAAGCTAATAAGCCTGGGAGGAAGTTCACTGGCCAAGATACAATTGCTAAAAGCAGTGTTAGGTTACCGGCATTACCAAAACCAAAGGCACTCAAGAGGCTGAACAACTTAACTGAAGTGGAAAGAAGAAAAGGGAGAACATTAGCACCAGAGCAAATCAGACAGCTGTCTGCATGCAAATACCTGCAGAACAACACCCATCCCTCAGAAACACTCCATACATCCAAGGCAGCAGGGAGACAACAATGAAAGCAAAACTCTTCTGACTTTTTAAAAATAAACTTTCAAACAGTTTCCTTCAATTAATAAGATCTGTTAACAGAGTTTTACTGAGCTAGCAAAGACTTAAAGAGTGTTTGGTAAATCCTACTACGATTAAAATATGGGCATGATCTAATATCGATACCCAACTGAGACAGACAAAGATTCTCTTAACAACTTAGAGTTAGAAAGTGTATGTTTATTTGGCCAGGCAACTACATGGGATCCTCCCCTAAAATACGCAGCGCAAACTCACAAAGCATTGCAAGCTAATTTATCTACAGAAAATCTTAAATATTCAAAATACAAATACACCTTAATATCATTGACACCTCCCATTCCCCGCTTTGTATGGTAATTAGCTGAAAAGTCATTAAGCATGTGTGGTTTGTCCTTTAAATTGAGTCGGTGGTCTCACTATTTGTAAATTATGAAGTAAAACTCATCTCCCTCACTTTGACCTTTCTGCCTCTCTGGTTTCCTGACAGTCTTCATTACTCTTGGAGGACCTTCAGGACCTTTAGTTCTTTCTTTCATTACTGCTGAATAGGTTTTCAAACAGAAAAATTAGTAATTGTCTACATTTCTTTAGATCTGTAATCAATATTTTCTGTTTGTCATTCTAGACACAGCTGAGCAAATATAACATGACAAGTAATCAGTTACTTACATTTTCAAAGCTTATTTCAGGCCCACTTCTCTAACTAACTATTAACTCTTTAATTAACTTCAGCTGGGTTTTGCTTGCTTTTAACAAAGCTTACCTTTACTTAGGATCCTAATTTCTAAAATTCTATGTGTTTCAACTACTGAAAAGGTTTAGAGATTTGCATTCTGAAAATGAAAACACGCTCTGACTTTAAGGAGGTGCCTTGGGTACGTACTGGCAGAGTTGTTCTCCGTGCTGACCGTGCCATCCTTTCCATGTTGAGGGTTGGCCGGAACAGGCGGATCTTGCCATCCACTCCTCGGTACGCCTTCATCCCTTCAAACAGCTACCCAGCCAGAAAAGGGGGGAAAAGAAATCAAGTGATAATTGAGACATGTTACCCCATGATGGTCTGTGCAAAAGCAGAACACACCCTTTGGAAATAAAACCTTCACCTTCCCGCTCACAGTACTCAAACACAAAAATGCTAACTAGTGAATTCTGGCAATACACTCCTGTGAGAAAGATTTATCTGAAGTACAGGCAGGTCATCTTCATAATATAAATTTTGTAATTCTTTCTTTGTCAAGGAACTTCATGATAACCTTTTTTTTTTCTTTTTTCATAATTTGGTTACAGCAATTAAAATTTGTAGCATGTGTTTGACTTAACTATTCCCTCACATCCTGACTAATACCTGAGTCAAACCAGCATTTTCACTTACATAAGGGATCTATAGAATTTTATTATATTTATGTTAATTATTTTTAGGGCTCTGTCCAAAACACAGTTCCTTCTTTGTTAAGAAGCATAGAATACGGTAATTGAGAGAATTCTTGTCAAGTTCTTGCTGTAATTGTAGCAGGAACTGGTAACTTATTTCCCCCTTATACCCTTATGCTGTGGAATGGGGTTTAGCCTGCATGAGAGAGTTGAAGCCTTACACTAGAGACAAAATGCATAAAAATATTTTCTCTATATACTTTACAGGAAATTTAAAGATAGTTATCCCATCAAACTGCAGGATCCAGACGACTGGTGTTGACAATCAGAAACCCCTATCCTATCAATGCCCTCCCAGCAAAATGCCCTACAGTATCTCCTAACCATATAAAAAAACATGCCCACAAAATACCCAGTTATTTTCAGTTACAGATTGGTAATTTCTGGTTATATTTATAGACAGAAAACACATGTATTATATAAGCTCACACTAATATATATATGTATACACAGGTATTATTTAGATTAAGTATTAAAGGCTCACTTATGCTTATAGACAACAGTTCAGATTCTTAGAATTTATCTTCCAAAGCATTTCTTTGTTCATTAAATTTCAGTGTAAGTTTTATGAATTTAACTGCATACTGCTGTCAGTCTCCTCAGGCTTCTCCTCTTCTGACTGTTCCACAAAAAGTGGCTGGAACTGCATCCTATGTGGTTGGAAGTCTAGATATGCAGCTTTTTTATTTGGAAAAAAATAATCCTGTATTTGTGCACAAGTAATTTTAAAGGAATGTTTCAGGTTTCACTATTATCAAATTCTGTGATATTTTTCCATAAGGATCAGTGAAATGCAATCTTTAGAAAGCTTGCGTGCAGTCCCATGGCAGAGCTAGGTCCTTCCACATGACAAATTTTAATTGGGTTGTAACTGGGTTGCAGAATCCCGGCAATTTTCCTCAGGCTGCATGCCAATTATGGAGCAGAACCAGAATTAGAACCCAGAACTTTTTGCCTTCAAAACTTATCTTAGTCCTATGGCAATGCCAACCTTATTAAAAGCTTGGCACAGTTTTGAATAAGAAGTTGTTCCTAGGGTAGACATTGTAGCCACAAGAAAAGAAAAAATCTTTAATAGAGGATAGCATAGCTGGTCACCTGGCTGATACTTTGATATGATTTTTACTGGTTCTGTTACTAACTGATAGCATTGTTGGAATGTTACTTTCTTATCACAGAACATATTTTTCCCCCCACCCTTCTCCAAAACACATTCACAGAACTTTTAATGAGAGGGAAAAGGGAGGAATGTCACTACTAAGATTTGATCAATGGTTTGACAGAAGTAAGAATCACATCATTACTGAAACACAAAGCCTTCTCAAGATGTTAAATCTTTTTCTCCAAAAAGAAATACTTTTAATCTTCCAGAGCTCAGTAAAACCTTTCACTCATTAAAAAGGGAGACAGTGATGTGTTCCAGAAATGTTCAGCTTTAATGAAAGCAACTGCTGTGGTTGCTTGATGGTTGGTTGCTACAGTGGTGTGAAAACAGTGTTATCTGACATCTGTACATCACGGGAGCTGGATCTGGAGTTCAGCAGATCCAGATTACCACACTGCATCATGAAGGGCAAGGAGAAAGGGGAGGGAATGCCAAATTCATCACTTTTATTATACCCACTGTGTATTCATTGAGCCACAGCAATGACACCAGATTCTCCTCTGTCTGTCCTCTTGGCTAGAGGAAACGTGATGCAATAAGGGTAAAAGAATAAAAAAAAAAAATGGAAAAAAAATAAGAGCATATTCATATTAGCAATGATTTCAGACCAGGCCAGAGGCCAAGCATTAAAGCAATATGCTACTAAGAGTGAAATACAGATTTGGGACTCCAGCGTGGTTTCGTACTTCTTGGGCAGATCAAGAGCTGCAGCCTCAGTCACAGCGGTCCATTGTAATTTACACAGGACCTCTGGAGGCTTGGTGACTAGATGGGGAAAAATCAGTCAAAATAAAAATGGTGAAGGCAGGAGCTCAGGGACAACAAGCAGGGAAAGCTTCCCTTATACCAGTGGTTAAAATACAAAAAAATTTTTAAAAGGAAAAAAGGAAAAATATAAGAAATAATAAAAGCAGCACAAGGAACTCCACACACTTCAGTGGAGACACTCCCACCTACCCAAAAGTGGGAGAAGTGGGCTTCCATTTCAGGGTCTGTGCCCTGCTGGGGCTCCCACACAGGTGTGAGTACAGCCAAAGCTGCTCTGAAGGCACAAAAGGCAGCTTTAGGCAGTAATCAGCTAAGCACGGAAACTTTAACCACGCTGGTTTCCGACTTGACATTCCACTTCCCAAAGTTCCTTGCTGTATGTTCTCTCCTTAAACACACTTGTATATGCTGAGTGCATCAGATCTAGTTCTGAGCTTGAGGGATTTGTTCAGAGTTTCAAACAAGCACCTGTCTAGTCTGTCTTGCAATCCAAGCTATCAACCTTTAAATCAGCTTCAAGAAACTTTCACAAAGTGCATGTTCAGTCCCCCAGTTAAAGCTACTCTGAGAATCTCGCAGGCTTACACAGTCCTGCACTGCCACATCAGAGACAGTAACTGGACCAACCTACTGTCAGTGAATGAGAATGGTTTTTCAAATAAATTTATCACCACACAAGAAAGAGCTCACCTTCCCTAGGCTAGGACTTTAAGTGTGCTCTAATCCCCAGGCCACAGTTGCTTCTGTGTTACACACAACCCTGTTGTAAATAATGCAATTATTCTGGAAGAACACCAGTTAACAAAACAAAATGTAACTCAATCCTAATGAACTTAAGGCAGTAATAGTCCTTGTATTACAAAGCTGTGGCTTCCAAAGTTAATAAAACAAAATGGTGGTTTCCAAATCAATTTACTACTCACTTCTACAGCATAATGCAGGGCCGAGGAGGCTGGATGTAACGAGAGGTTCTCTAGTGGCTTAATATAGGGTTTCTCCCATCCTGAAGCCAAGGACCATTCAATTGTCAGCATATTATCAGTGAACACAGTTCCAAATACCAAACCAGCGGGGTCTGGTTTTTCCTTGAACGTCGTAGCTGGGGTGATAATCAAGTCGGAAGCCTGGAGGAACACAGAGACAAAAATGAAGTGTATCAAAATAATGAAGTCAGACTGATTTAAAATTATTCTGCATCAGTGAA
Source organism: Pachycephala philippinensis (assembly GCA_013397055.1). Lineage (NCBI taxonomy): Eukaryota > Metazoa > Chordata > Aves > Passeriformes > Pachycephala > Pachycephala philippinensis. Next base: position 83,982 of record VWZT01015586.1, on the reverse strand, counting down.
CATGGGCAAGCCTTAACATTTTCTCTGTAGGGATATTTAATGACATGATGGTTAAAGGCAACTAACCTCTAAGTAGCTGGCAAAATATTCATAAGTGCACACAAACACATACACAGTGCTGTTATACAAGAAGTAGCATATTTTGAAGTTCTGTTTAAGAATTAAGTTAAAGAAGCAGTACAAGGCATAAAATCAGAAAATTAGTACATGAAATCTCCTGGACACTTAGGTTAACACCCCTGTACAAGTTCCAGAAACACCCAATTGCTGTACCTCAGAATATAAACTGATCATCAGAAATTAATCCCCATCGTAACAAAGCAGATGTTACACTGATTTTTCCTTTAATACATAAAACCAATGTCAGAGAGTTACTTATGTCACAATAACTTGCTCATTCACATGCTTTCCTAGAAAGATCCCATTAGCAAAGAAGGCTAAATGTTTCCCTGCATGAGGGACTGTAGAGACTCTCTTACAAGCCATGACTAGCTGCAGACATGCACCACCCGTTTTTGTACTGTTTTTGGCTGGGATAGAGTTATATGGTAGCTCCTGTGGTGTGAATCATCCTAAAGAACAGCAGGGAAATAAGGAATGCAGGATCTCTGGCACATCACTCCCCTTTTATTCACAGGTAGGGGCTGAACAACTAGAGAGGGCTACAAAGTAAGCAGAGCCTTGATTCACCCTCTCCCTTCTCTTCCTATGCCATCTGAGCATTAAACTGTGCTGCTCAGAGGCAAGGGAGGATTCAAAGAATCATATTCAAAGCTCCATTCTCCTTCCTAACGTAACTCAGAAAGCACTGTCCCTTATTACAGACCCCCGAGTGAAATCCTGCTCCTCTGTGTTGGGTGCACATGGAATACACTGGAACACAGGTAGTCCAGAATACTGATAAAATCATTTGCAAATGCTCTAAAAAGGTGCTTCTGCAAGAAACATCAGTGTCTTGGACTTCTCACCCCCTGCACGCATTTTGCAAAATGAGACAAAATCAGTCCCAAGCTTTCAAAAAAAGAATACGTGTACCCCGGTCTCTGTAAACAACTAAATTTTCAAGATGTCTTTAATGAACAAAGACCTGTTTCTTATTGATTGGTTGTTCTGGTTTAGGTTTGGTTGGGGTTTTTTTTGCTTAATGGCTTAGATGTGAAATTAACTCAGAGCAGGAGCATATGAATAGCTAAAAGCTTGTTTCAACTATCTCAAATTATAGGGCTTGTTGAGATATTACAGTGCATTAGTCTGGTTGAATTAATACATAATCTGATGAAACAACAATTACTCTTCTTAACTCTTCCCTTTATTTTTCTGACAGTGCTATTTGTTTGAAAAAGCTTTCTCCAATGGGAGAAGCACTACCTAGTGATGTCCTGAAACTAATTTTACCTGGCAACCTCTTATCAACTCTTATCACGCTTTAGGAAAAAAAAGGTATCACAGAAGACGAGGATCAAAATAAAAGCCACAGAGGAGTGTTTGCAATTATCCACAGTGCAAGACTCAGCTCAAGAAAACAATTACATGGGAGCAGGGATGTCAGTGGGGCTTAAGTGAGCATGTAGAACACAACTACCTTTGGGTTTATCTCTGCACAGAACCACAGCTTCTAAAGAACTCCCTCTTCCAGTGGTATCAACTGCTTTCCCTGGAGCCCAGGCTTCTGCATCTCAGGTCACTTTCATTAGGGTAATTATCTTTACAATAAACTGGCCTGGGTACCATAATTATCATATAAAGCCTCTTTCCCTAGAACTCCCATCAGTGTGCTGATTTTTGCTTTTATGCCTACGTTTGCCACTTCTTCAGTGATAGTAGCACAACCACTTGAAAGGCTACTTGAATTACTTGAAAACAGTTTAAATTTGCTGGGGTTAACAAATAGCTTTTATTTAAGGATGGGAAAGAATTTTAACTTGGCTCTTCTCATAAACCCACAAGCACATGTAGAGGGAGCAGCAAGCTGCAGCCACAAGTGAAGAAACACACTCACTGCACTTCAGTTTGAGTCCCTTGAAGGCAGAAAGCCTAGAGAGGAAGGAAACTATGATCCTTATCCAGAAAAGAAGCAGACAGTTCCCAGGCCACAGAGCTTCCTGGAACTGCACAATCGGACCAGGGATCCCACTTGCTCTTTCTCACCTCCCTCAGAATTTGGGGAAACCAGCTTTCCTTCAGACACTGCGCCAACACCTGAGTCAACAATGTCAGGTACAGCACCTGACCCACAACAATTCCTTCCAACAACAGGAGGAACACCCTTGGTAAGGCCTCAGAGAGAGCCTAAACTGCACAGACCAGTGAGGCCACAATCATCCAACAGGCAAAAAGGCAATTTTTCTCATTCTTATAATCCTGTTAAGTTCTCCAGAGATTGACTTTTTTGGCCATTACTTTCTTAATATCCTTCTTTAGGACTCTTTCCCCTTATCTATTATGTTTTTTTCTCCCTTTTTTTACCAAGCAGTGCAAATTAACAGCATGCAAAACCACTCGAATCTTTCAGAATCTAAATGCTTGTTATGTCAAGACAGCATCAAGTGCTGCAATGCATTTGGTCTTCTTTTTCCGTGGAGGATGACACATTGAGAGGAGGTGTTGGAGGATCATCCTTGGAGTACTCTCCCCCACAGGGTGGGTCTGCACAAAGTATTACCAGCACCCTCAGCCTCTTCTGGGTCCCTGAGAAGTAGGACACCCTACACAATACCTCACCTGGCTCACAAACCCTTTGGGCTTCTCTTGATCAAGCAGATCAGGAGGGAAATCAAACACTCAGAAGAACCCACAAAAGGGGAGCAGAGCACGGCCAGGGGACAAATGCCAGGGTACTGATTAAGTATCAATGCCTCTTAAGTTAATATCACTCATTAAAAGATTATCACAGTGCTACCCCGCTATCACCTGTGACCTTTACAAACAGCAATTTACTTTTTTCCTTTGCCAACATTCCCCAAGCCCTGAAAGCAGAATGTTAAGGATGCATTAGGGATTGGCATTAGCACCCATCCAGATCTCCACTGTTTGTACTGCCAACACAAAGGGGAATTTTCAGCTAGGCTTGTGTGTTGCTTGCTTTGTTTATCCAACATGCTCTCAAGCACCTCCTGACGCTGTTGCCTAGTAAAACCATTAAACTGGAAGGAAAAGTGGTAAATGCCAAACAAAACGGATAATGGAGATTAAAAAAAGAAGTGGATGTGGCACATGGTCTACTGAGTGCAGTTATTTGGCACCTGTTGCCTAAAGTAAAATGACAAAGACGTTGTCCCAAGCCTGCAAAATCTCCACTTCACAGCAGAGAGGAACGTACAAGATGTGCCTGCCAACATCCCAGCCCAGGACACTCTGGTAAGGAACAGGAAACATCAGATTGCCCTGCCTATGGTAGGCAGAAGGGAGTGATGGGGAAGCCAGCTGGATACTGTTGATTTTCAGGGCTTATATGGCAACATTACACCTACAAAGGGCCACTGGCTCAAAAAGACATTTTTTTGAGAACTCCCTCATCTGAAAAGCACCTGTTAATTCCAGCGCAGCTTCTTCCAGGGAAAAGTTTTACCCAGCCCAAGTAAAGAAGATATAATGTGACTGTGACCTCTCAAAACTAAAATTCATCATTTGATCAAAACAGATCTTCTCAATTATGAGCTGGGTCAAATTAAAGGTGACATGCTGGTCCATGTCAATTCTAACCCAAGCTGTGACAAGACATCCTGGTGCCCCTGGCCGAGCTGTCAGTTTAATGCTTGTTCTACCCAGCCTTGGCAACAGCTTTAAGTGGATTTGGAGCTGACAGCAGCCCCTGGCCAGAGCTGTTACTCTCACTGTTGCATTCCTACATTTCTTACCCTAGACAGATGTCTCAGGTAGGTGCAAATGGCAAGCACATATTTTGTCCTACTGTTTCTACCAAATTTTGTCAATGTCTTCCCAAATGACCCTTGGCTGCAGTTATTTTCACTGCACTGAAAATCCTAGACCATAAGCAGTAGGTTGGGCAGCTGTAACAGGCGTAACTCATCTGACAAACCCAAACTTTTCTAAACATTGTGCTAGGCCAGGCATTTCTATCACTTACTTGAGTAAAAACAGACCTGGCATCCTCAGCTGTGAAACAGCTCACAGGTTACCTAACAACAGCAGCAAGTTTCAGCAGAGATCCTCAAAACGTTAACATGCACCCAGGAAGACTGACTGTAATCTCTTCTAATGAAATAAGTAACCTTCCTGACTTCCAGGCAAGGTGATTAATTCAAGATCACGAGCAACAGCAATAATTTTTTATCTTATGCTGAGTTTTTAAGCATATCGTAGGAAAGATCAGGGCTTTGTCATGCAATTAACAAAACAGGGAAGCACAGGCAAAATCAAGTAACTTGTTTTGCCCTTGCACTTGTGAACAGCAACGGAGCAATTTCTGAGAAGTAGACAGATAACAAAAAGCATAAGGAATTACTATAAAGGGAAAACGTAACAAAGCAGAGATGAGAAGAGCTGGAGAGAATGAGTTTGGGTCTATACAGAATGGTACTGAAGCAGGCTCCAGGGATGAGGATTTCCTGCCTTTCAGTCCTTATGGCTGTGGCACCCTCATCTTTTCCAGCACTCAGCCTTCCAGCCACTCTTCCCACACCTGGGCCATTGCCTGGGGTTGTTGTGAGTTGTGGTGGAGAGCTTGACAGGGCAGGGGTGGGAACCAAGCCTGTGCAGGTCTTTATGTCACTGGTATCAGGAATGCTGATGGCACATTGAATGGATCTTGGTTTTCAACACGCTTAGGATATCACAGAGCTCAGCAGATGATAGGACCAAACCTCATGGGCTACGACAGTTTAATATCTGGGTGATATGGTTTAGGGGTTACAGTTACAGCGCCAGACTGGCAGTTGGATTTGATGATCTTAAACCCTCTTCCAACCTTTATGATTCTATGAATTAGGAAAACAAAAGAAAACCAAACAAGTGATGCAAAAGGTGCAATGGCTCACACTACCAGCACATTGATGCCTCACCAGTGCAGGAGGAGCAGGAGCTCGCAGTTGTGTTGCTGAGCAGACATAATGAGGAGTGGGCTATCCCCAGTAGGGTCAGCTGTCCTGGCTGTATCCCCTTCCCAGCACCCTGTGTCCCCCAGCCTGCTCACTGGTGCTGGGGTGAGGAGCAGAAAAGGCCTCGGCACTGTGCACTCAGTGCTCAGCTGTGGCTCAAACAGTGGCGTCACCCACACTGCTTTGGCCACAAATCCAAAACTCAGCACCATGCAAAGCTAACTTGATCCCATCCCAAACCAATCCCTGTGCTCTGTGCACTGGTGTTCTCATGAGACATCAGGCAAAGCACAGTGCCAGCCTAGGGATGCCCTGGCAGGCCGGGTCACCTTCTGTCCCATAACTTGTCCTCAGCTTCATGGGGAAGCTGGAAATAGGGCAGACACAGGAGCAGGGACTGCCTGGATCTGCCTGATGCTGGGGCAGCTGGGGATCAACACCTTCCCCTCCTTCTCCAGCAGACCCCCATGATGGGAGCCGACCAAGCAGCCAGGCAGTTCGATGAGATGCAGATCTGCTGCCATGCTGGAATGTGCCTTTGCCCAGGAGGCAAGGGAGCACGGGGAGGAAGAGGGGTTAGCTGCCAAGGCAGCAATCCAGCGCTCTGCATGGGAGCTCCGTCTCCCCACAGGGGTTCAGGGAGGAAGGACTAAGAACTAGGGCTCTGCCAGGCCATCACTTGCTGTCCTTTGTCACTCTGTCCTCACAAGCAGCAACTCATTTGCCTCTCCATCTGGGAACTGCTGCTGTGCCTTTTCTTGAAGGCTCCACTGACAATTCGGAGCTTGTCAGCCCCAGCACCTCCAGTCAGGCAACACCCAGGCTGTCCCATGGCTCTCTGGTGCCCAAAAGCAGCAGCCTTTCCAGTCACCCTGGGACAGACCACGTCTGAGGCACGAAGACAACAGTGAGCACAGAACTCAGACAAACAGCCTGAAAAACACCGCAGGTCCCCCAGCTCCGTGCCAGCCCAGACTGCCAAGAGCAGCAGCCCCAGCCCTGGCAGCCAGGCGGCATCGGGGCTGTCCCATGGCTCTTTGGCAGTCCATCCCAGCCTCTCCCTGACCCGGAGCAGCAGGATCCAGTCCTGCTCAGGACATGAACAGCGCTCACAAACACCCCACAGCCCAACGCGGCTCTCCCCCAGCTCCATGGCAGACAAGAGGGACAACCACTGTCAGCCTGGGCCAATTCAGAAACAATGGTGGGTGAGAAAGCCCCACAGGCAGCTCAAAAAGCACCACAGAACCAGGCATGTGCCAGGCCCCTCACCCACCACACATCCATTCTGCTCCTCAGCACTGGGAGATCCCACATTCATTTTCCAGTCACGCCCTGTTTCTTTTCCCATCACAATCTTTGGAAAAGACTTGGGGCAGAGACCATCACTTTCTATACAGAGCTAAGCCCTCTATGGCTCTTATCACAATAATAAAGTCTACAGTAGAAGTAATAAGAACACAGAATTCTATCAACTCAAAACAAGAGTAAGAGAGTCAAATAAATTCTTAGAAATCTATTACCAGCTTGTAAGTATAAAAGTAACGTTCATGTAAGCTATCTAATAATCCCTTTACCATCAATACTATTTTAAATTTACAGCAGAGCCTGAGGCTTGAGAATGGAAAGTGTGCCAAGATGTAAAAAGATTTGAGGAGCAAGGAAGCCCTATTTTTCCTACTAGGACTACTACTACTACAACAACAACAACAACAACAACAACAACAACAACAACAACAACAACAACAACAACAAAAATCAGTCAACAACAACAACAACAACAACAACAAAAAAAAAAAATCAGTTCTGCAATCCCAGGGAACATATCAAAAATATCAGAAATCTTTCAACATAAAGCTTCCCTGAAACTTGATCTGAGAATATGTTAGCACATGTAATTGGACTGAGGCCTGGAATCGTTGCATCAGGTTGGCTGTACGTTGGGTAATAAACCACAAAACAAATGACAAAGCAAAAGACAGTCAAGGCTCTGAATCAGTTGTGAGACAGTCATGGAAACAGCAGAAATATGGCTGGAAGGACTATGTCTAGTCCATCCTCTGCAAGGCATCTAACCTAAACTATTCATAACAGATACTTGGCAAGTATTTGTCTAACCAAAGAATGAAATTCTGCTACACTCTGCAAGAAAAGGAGGGCAGCATAACCTACTGCTGGCTTCTTTAACCTTTCCCCTGATCTGGCAGGGGCTCCAACTCTGATGCAGGAATGTTTGATCTGGAGCACTAGGTAGGGAAGTAAACCTGCTCTGACAAGAAAACAGATGAGTGGTTGGAACTGACATAAACTTCTTGCCTAAAGGAATGAAAAGGGCACCCAGGGCAGCAGCACAGCTGAGAATATATTCTAAAGCCCTCAAAACACAACAGAGGGGAAATAAAGATGTTGGAAAGCTACAGTCAGGCTAGACGATAGACAAAGTATAGAAGAAATTTATTTTGCCCTAAAAACATTTCATTCATTTCAATAGCACTAGCTAAATTTTAAGAGTTTTTCCATGTTGCTGAAATGCTGCCTGCATAACTTCCCACTGATTTGATCCAGAGATCATTTAAGTTAATCAAGACCCTTTCTTCCAGCTTTGAAGGAATCTGGACTGGAAGGCAGGCAAAACTACTTGAATCTTTACAGCCTCATCCATTTCCTCCACTTCAGGAAAATTACATGGATTTATAATTGTAAGGTTTGGGGGGTTTCTTCTCCATTACTCATTAGTCTGTTCTCCACTGATATGTTTCAAAAGATGTGTTTTTAAGGTTAAGAAAGAAGCCGGAATGGGGTTCCTACAGATCCTAAGGAAACCTTCCACCTGATATTAAGGAAATCTTAAAAAATAATCTACTTGATTGTAGTGGGGTCTACCTCCTCTACTGCAGCTGTTTGTGTTTTCAGATCTACAAGAAACAGTCACTTAGTATCTCTTCTATCAAAAAATTCTCTAAAACATTTCGAATATGATTCTGTATAATTTAAACCACCAAGATGCTGATGAGACTATTAAACATTGGAATAAAAACCAGACATACTTACTGTATTTTGGTCCTATGAATCATTTCTGTTTGGTAACAGCTATTCTAATCAGCTAAGTGGGGTGATCAGGAAATGTGAGCAGGCTTAAATGTGGTCACTGCACTGGTGTGAAAAGCACACTGCTGCAAGTCCACTGTTACTTTTGGGCAAGTCAACTCTAAAAATCCTCTTTGGGCATGCAACTGCACTTCATGTCCGCAGTGCAGATACACTTGGGATTCAGATTAGGAAGAAGCAATTCCGTTCAGGGAAACACAGACTGCAAGTCTGTAATAGCAGAAAGTCCTCTCATACATTTGTACACACACACTTCCATAAAAACAGAACTAGGACCATTCTTCACTAATGGAAGACATCAGCTAGTTACCTAATTCATAGGATTCAGTATTAACACAAACTGCTTCTTCTCAAAGATCTGACAGCTTGGTTAATGCAATTCCTGATGCTGTGCTGCTCCTTGCCTCACAACCACTGTATTTCTGCATTGTAGCATAAACACAATGTTCCATTTTTAGAAAGAGTTTGCCTGGGAGAAGGTTTGAGTCTAACACAAGCTGAGGGCTCACACTGGCCTGTGACACAAGACTGGAATAGAGAGGTCTCTGACATTTCACCAATAATACATCTTTGCACAAAGATTCAATATACTACTGTCTCCTGGTTTGGAAAATATCATTTGTATTTCACATGAAGCCATTGAAACAAAAAACCAAGATTTTTGCATCTAATCTTCTCTGAAAGAATTAGCCATGCTGAACGAAGAAACGAATTGCAAACCTAGATTTCAGACAAACAAGTTGGAAGTATTTTGCCTAAGTAGCCTGGCCAGTCACAAACACGTTGTGTGGAATAGCCAAGAATAGAATCATAATCTCACATGTCCAGGTCCTGAGCAGTTGCAATTAAATCTTCTTACCCTGATTTTAATAAGCTTGCAGACATGCAGGGAAGTGGATTCATGGAATGCAGGCATTCAAAACCTTTTGGAAATACAAAATGCTTTCATGGTACAGTCTCTATATTATACAGTCTCTATATTATACAGAGGTTATGGGAACCATTTCAAAGATTCAGTTAACCACACTTGCCTCTTTCTCTGAGTCCATCTCCTTTTCACAGTGGTAGACAGAAGGTAAACTTACAAACTGCCATGAAATTCAGTGTCTGATCTGCCAATGAAACTGCTACAGTTTGCCATTTCATTCCACTTAGTACTTTCTTAGAAACAGGGACTAAATATGGGATTAACATAAACCTCTTCCAACTCTCTCGGCTGTTAATTCATGGAAAGTTCAGATATCCTCTCAAAAGCAAGCAGGAAGGCCAAGAGAATCCTGTGGAGAAAAAGCAACCCAACTTGATTTTCTTCCTAAATTGTAGCTTCTATTCAACTGTGTTCAGCAAAGAAAACATTCACTATCAAAATTTAGGATACGGTATCACAATGACATCAAAATTTAAGAAATCTTGGAAATAGGTATGGACACTGTGGATTTTCTAACTTTTGGAGTCAGTTTGTAAGTTTACTTCGGGAATCACTGACTGGTGCTAAGCCTTGCATTTTAAAAGCAATTCTTTACCTTGGGAAAAACGAGCCCAGAAAATTATACAAGGTAAATGTAATCTCCAAAATTCCAGTACAATTTCTGTGCTTTTACAGACACCAACCACATCTTAAGCTCCTAGTGAAAAAACTGATAAAGCATCACTTTCTTGTGCTATAAATCAACTCAGCCAAACTGCCCCCGGCTGTTTTTTTAGCAGTTTCCTTTTATCTTGGCTAAAAGCTCCTCTTATTTGCCAAAGACAATTAGCTTTATTTGCAAATCCTTCAGCTTCAGATAATGGGACAATCAGTTCCTCTACTACAGCTTAGAATATCTATTTGCTAAAAGCCTGCAACTATTTGAAGAACATTACCCACTTGAAGAGAAACACAGAACCACTTGCCATCGAGCTGAAACTGAAAGGAGCTGCCACAGATCCCAAATTCTTTCCGAATAACTGGAATGAGAGCAGCAGATATGTGTCAGTCTGGTCCACCTATTAATAGTAATACTCAAAAGAGTTTATGCCGTGCTCGTGTGGATGCAGAATACCGCAGAAACCACTCAGCACTCTTTGTCCTGGAGCTGGTTTCCCTCTTGGCAGGTAAAGATGAGGGAAAGGATTTGATTGTATCACCTGAAATAATTCTGCAGCATACACATACCTGCTAAGAGGCATAATCAGGTGATATGAAAGTACAGTGGCTTAACAATATTATTACTCACCAATTTTTTTTATTTAACACATCACAAAAGGCAAATAGTTTTATTACCATTGACAATAACATAAAGTAAACAGATTCAGCTGAAATCAAGATAAAATGTCCTTTTCTAAAGCAATGCCCAGCCCACACATGCTAAATATTGTTATGACAATAACAGAACTGGCCTCTAGCTTGGCATTGCTGATCTAACAGTGGCTACAGCTATGTACTTCCATGGAGGTGAAGCAGAGATAACCTACCAAACGGTAACTGACATGGTTTTACCTTAAGAGGATCAGACTGGACAGCAGGAAAACAAAAATTCTGTAAGAGAGCAGCCCAGCACTGTATGCAGCAGACAAAGCCACAGATGTCCTGCTCTAGTGCTGATGAGAGCCCCACTTTCCGTGGGAGAATGGACTGGATGGCCTAAGGTTCTAAGAAACAAAGTATTTGGAGATCCTTAATGTATCCTGTTACACACACACACATATAAACACACAGATATCCAGCTGGTTGCCTCTTTTACTCTTTCAAGTTTATACAAGAGCAGATTTTCCACACACACATCCTGGGGAGCTATTGCTCATCACAGCATCAAGACATCATTAAATTTCTGCAATAAATCTTTCCCCATACAACTTAATATGAAGGAAATGTTCTGTTTCATCAAGCAAAATTTAAAATGGATTCTAATATCCATTAAAATGGATTCTAATATAATTTAAGAATTTAAAATGGCAATGCAGGGTATTCTTCTAATATCCCCACCTAACACTCAAAACCCCTAAAGAATCAACAGCTGCAATACGACAAAAAGCCTCACTGAGTGCACATATGCTTTGGCAGGTAAATAATTTATTGATGTCAGTAGAAAATGACAAACTGAGGACAAGCTGGGGAGGAAATAATATATATTTGAAAATATAACGAAAATGTAAATTGCTTTATATTTATTAGCCTTGTAGGTAATGTGGTAACTACACTGCGTGTATTTCCTCATTCCAAAAATACTTTAGTGTTCCCTTGATCCATATGCTCTGAGCATGTCAGTAACTTTACTTAAACAAAGGAAAACTGCCTGGTATTTCCTAAACTCTTCAAGGAGTGGAATTTTAGCCCTGTCATGCTAATGTGATAAAGTCAGTTAGTTTAGACTTTAAGATGATGTTTCAAAAATTAGACTATTCTGTATTTCATACACTTTGATCTTTGCATTGGATGAGAAAAAAGAAAGTTTGGCGAAAAAAACGATTTTCAGCTTTCATAAAAAAACCCCAGGATCAGAGAATTGCTTGTTTATCACTGTCAGCAAACTTCTCACATATAAAATAGTTTTCTAAAATAAAGCTTAAAACCATCTATGTTCTCAAAATTGATTGTTCCCTCTCCCAATTCCCAGTATATCCCACTGTATTTGCCATAAATCATAGGCCCACTTAGTACAAAACTGGTTTTGGCTCACAGTAATGTAAAACTTTCATTGGCAATCTCTCAATTTCAACCACAAATGCCTGCACTGGAAAAAGAATTTCAGTTTCTTCTAGTGTAATATACACTACAGCTTTAGATTCTGTGGAAGAATTGTCAGATTTTGGTTGGGGTTTTTTGGGGGATTTTATACATATAGAGTGGAAATAATCTTTATGTTCTGATTTGTACAACACTTGGCACAGTGTCAGCTAATTCACAGCTTGGGCTTTAAAACATTATAGCAATGCAAGAAACAAATAATAAACCGTACATAATCACAGAAAATTCAATATATGCAGCACCTCACCTGGCTAGAGGTGAGATAGCTTCAAACTGGAAGCCACGCAAGCCTATTAGCAGAGCACTGTACTTCACCTAGCAAGTCCAAGATCCCAAGAGGGATCACCAGTGGGAGCAGAGCACTGCACTAACCTGCCCATGCAGCTCCCAGTCTGCCACGGGCTCACATCCCACTGGCTCAGAGCCTGGAAGGCTGGGTCTGTCTGCAGAAAACCGTGTGGGAGCACTCGCAGATATTCCGAGTAGCACAAGCAGCCACTGAGACACAGAAACCCCAGTTAAACATTTCTCATTCTGGCACCACAGGTCTTCACATCAGCAACTCAATCCAGATGAGCTTGTAAGCTGCAGCAACTCCCTTCTGCTTTGGTGTAGCAGACTAGCCAGTATTCCCTAGAAATTCCCTAGAAAGTCTGCACCACTTTGGCACATTAAATAGGCTGTTAAAAAGTAAAACAAAAGAACTGAACTTTGCACCATTAAGATGTCAATTTTTCCAGAGCTTCAGGTCACTGAAACTCAGAGAAACATAATAAGAGTAGGTAATACTTTTTTAAAGTGCTCCATGTATCAGTCTCAAATGGAAAACAAAGACAAATTCCAAGACAAAAGGCTACATTAAATCATCTTTCTGGATATGAGAGAAATAAAAGGCATCACAGATGCCTTTAGTTTCTTTACATCAAGGGTTAGGAATCTCAAGTCAGAGCTAATTCACACATTAAAAGAAACCAAATCAGAGTTATATATGGAAACAGACTGCTACATTCTCCAAACAACATTCATTCTCTCTTGTGGCAGCACAATAAGCAGAATGAATGCATTAAAGAAACTACCAGATTTTTAGTCATAAAAATTAAGTGCCTTTGACATAATTGTGTGCTATTTAGTGGTATTATTGGATGCAAGTATAAGAACAAAACCAGATACGTGCATTTCTTGATTCAACTTCCCAAAAAAACATTCAGTGGTACAAAGGATGACTGTACTCTCCCTTACTGGTGCAATATCCCCCTCACAGCGATCCAATGCTGGCAATACACAAAAACTACAACTTAGGCGTGGGCACAAATCACCATCAGCTATTTAAATAAACAAATATATACATATACATGCATACAACAGTTGAGGGAGGGAGGAAGATTTCACTCACATGGCAGGAGCTTGGTAGATAAATTCTGGAGTTCTGACACTTTCTACAATACAGGAAACTGTAGCACAATCAGTATTTCCTTCAATGTTTCTTAGCTGTTCCAAGATCACTGCTCACGTGTCAACTCTAAATGCTGAACATTAAATGTCTTGTAAATCACAGACCCGCCAGGATGAGACTTTTAAATGCAGAATTGAGTCAAATTAAGGTAGTTCAGTATCAATCAGGATGAAGGAAGGGCCAATTCTTGCTTTTCAAGAAGTCCATGAGAACAGAGAACAGCGAGCAGTTAGCAGAGGGGCTCACTGCCTGCCAGAAATTGTAGGTAACATTTATTCCTTCCCTCCCAGTGTACAGGGACTGACTCCACCTTTCAGAGTCAGACAGAAACTGCACTACAATTCCAAGCAGCTCACCCCACCTAAAAAGCACAGTACTGCATTCTAAACAGAAATGTCTTCAGAGGGCTAATCTGGCATTCAAATGTTGAGCATGACCCACTGTAAACAATATGTTTTATGTAAGCTTTAACCAAAACCATACCCTGTTTTCTACATTCCCACAATCTTGGATTGCTTAGGTCACTGGCACAAAATTGCAGCTTTCTTCAGTACAGTCAGCCCCATGGGTCAACTTGATTCCTTTGAAATATTATTAGCTATAGTTTCTGAAATTGTAACTGTAACTGTCTTCCACAAAAATGTTTGTGAAGTTTCCTAGAATGAATCCAGGCTACTTTATTTTCATTTTCTGTTGCTGGTTTTTTCTTCATTTATGAAGTTTTCCCTTCTTAATCTTACTATGAAGTTAAAGAGGCTGAAAATAATTCTTACAATGCATGATACTACAACCAGGACCTATTCTCTCACTTTAACTTTCATACGCACACCTCCCACAGTACAGTATTTTCTAGAAATCTCTACCCCCCTCATGACTGCAGCTAATCTTCAGAAACAATGCCATAAGGCAGGAATGAAGTCTTACAAATTAGACTCCAGCCTGAGCCAGCTGCTTTCTCCTAGCATTATTCCCTTTACGACCATCTGTCCCACCTGCTAATGTATTTTTCCCCTCACCCAGCCTTTCTACTAAAATGATTTGTCATTCTGGCTGACACACAAATATCAATGGAAAGGAACCTGGACTAAATCCAACTTTGTGCCACCCAGTATTGGGAGCTTTGGTAAGGCACCTGCTTGACTGCTGGTATAATTAAATCTGCCCTAAGTCTGCTTTACTTTATGCCAAGTTCACCTGTGACCCAAACACTACCAGAGTTTGTTGTCACTCTGTCTTCCTTCTGGACTGAGTGAAAGACACAGTTCCGTTTGGTTACACAAGAGTCTCCTCTCTGTAAAGCAATTCTTGTTTGCAAATACACCAGCACACTCTGCTGAATGAATCTACTGAGATCTATTTATTGAAGGTGAATCCACAAAACAACCCTTGCACTCCAGACTTGTGATTTCTTGTGGTTTCAAAACTGGCTGCATGCCTGTTTTCATCAACTTTTTTCAAATCAGACCTTCTGGCTGAAAAGTCATCCTGAATTTTCCTCCTTGGGCAGAATTGCCAGAGAGACACAACACGAAGAAATGAGGAAGAGAGGAACTGGGAAGGGCTGAGAATGAGGAAATAGAAATTAAATGGCACGTTGCTACACGGTGAAATTCTGTAGTCACGGACTCTTGAGAATTCTTTGCCGTTTTCAATGAGACCAACATCTGAATAAACCTTATCAAAGAGTCCAACATATTTATTGCAGCATTAATTTTTCATATCTGTTTAAAGCCTGACAACTGAAGGGGAAATAATTACTTTAGAATAATTCAGAAGACTGCACAGCACTGGCACTGCCCAAAAAAATCAGGGAGAACATGACACTTACAGAGTGTAACATCGTATTTTCATCTCATGTACTGTTAACAATAGTCAGAAATAACAGGAAAGGAAAAAACTCAGCTGAAAAAACATGAGTTTTTCTGAGTACTACTTTTATCTTTCTGCAAAATATAGATGAGGCTTTTTTAAAGACTGTAAATCAGGGAATTAGAGAGAAAAAGAATTACAGATGCATGACATAAAGAATAAAGGTAAAAGAAGTACAAAAGGCAGGAAAAAAGGAAATTAGGACAGACGTAGAATTCAAAGGAGCACATGCTGACAGGCTCTGCACTTTCAACAGAAAACTGGCAGCTGACATCTGTATCCATACAGTTTTTTAAATGAGCTCTTAGTTACTAGCACTGCATTCAGGAAGGAAGCAGAGGAAAAGAACAGTATCTTAACTGAGCTCGTTTCTAAGCATAAGATTAAAATAAAAAGAGAGGGATGCAATTTCATGTCAGTTCCTGGCAGCTGCTCAGCATTCCTTACCGTCATACCCTGTTTGTTGTGGAGTGCTGATAATGTTCCAGAGCTGCAGTGCTTTGGAGTCCTTCTGCAGCTCTTAGCTCTGCAACTTTGGGACCCAATGGAAAAATCTTCTTCTGAAGGCCACTCATACATACCTTGAAAGATTCAGTAATTTGCTTTCCTGTGTCTCCTGAACATCCTCCACCTGTGCACTCATTCTGGCAGCCCTAGAAAAAACAAAACCAGAGAAAATCAAATTCAGTGCACTTTGCAGAAAAGTTGATATGCCTTCAGTTAATTCATTTCAGGGACAGATTGTATTGAATCATCAGACTTTGTCATCAGTAAATATATTAGCAAGAACTTTGTGGTAGGTTCTTCACACAACTTTCCATCTTCTGGGTTCTCAGTTTCACTTCATTTGCATTATTTTGTGCAACTGCATTTCAGGGCTTTATATATGTAACATATATATAACATCCTAGATTAGATTCTCACTCTGAAGTGTACAAGGTTATGGACAACATCACAAGTCTTTCATTCAGAACTGAATAAATAAATTGTGTTTTTACACAATTCCATCAGAGCCAAGTTTCTCTACTAAAGTATCTACCTAACAGATTTGCTTTTGCTTTTTCTCAGGGAAGGCTGAGGGAGGCAAAATGGAAGAAAAAAGAAAAAATTGGTTTTGTTAAATCCTTCATTAAACAAAGACAGTAACAAGGAATGCTCACCTATATGAATAAATAATGAGAATATTTTACATCATCTACAATGTTGAACTTCAGGCTCCTGCCAAGGAACTGGGAGGGGAAAGGAAAAAAAAAAAAGAAAAAGGAGAGCTAGTTCCAGGCATCCTTCTGTTCAACAACAGAGGGGTAACAGACAGGTTCAAGCCATCTACCTGAAAACAAGGTTCCCAGTTCCCACAGCACCAGGATAGCATCTCTGTGGACCCTCCTGCACTACCTGGACCTTCCCTGCCAGTAACCACCAAATGCATGCTATACCCAACAACATGGAACAAAGGAGACAAATGCAGCCCTGACAGGGCTCCTTGTTTCCCAGCAGCCTTTAAGAAGGAGCTGAAAAGGTGAAGTGGGTGCAGAGGCTTGGGAGAGGGAAGAATGCATCAGGAGCAAGAGGCTGGGGTGATTGGCAGTGAAAGAGGATGGCTGGGATGATGGCATAAGGGACCACAGCCAGAAAGATGGAGAGGACTTGGTGGCTGCCTCTCACCCTGCCACCTCGCAGCCTTGCTGCATCTCGGGTGGGAACTCCCAGTCCAGGTGGGACAGCCCCAGATCAAAGGTATAATCCCCTCCAGAAAAGATGCACAGAAAACCTTTCATGGTCAGCCCACGAGATCCCAGCTCTTCACCAGGGAGCAGCCCTCACCCCACAGGAGGGCTGTGTGCAGGTGGATGGCAGCGGCAGGGACACAGCAGCCACCCCGGTCCTGCAGCAGCCACCAAAGTGTGGGGCCAAGGCTGGGACCACACGGATCACAGGCTGGGAAGCATGACACACATAAAGCAAATAACATCACTCTTTTCCCTTTTTACAGATCTTAGGAATATGGTAAAACATACCAAA
>VWZT01015586.1:51868-66735 GCA_013397055.1 Pachycephala philippinensis | reverse complement strand
AAAAAAAAAAAAAACGAACCAGTATTTTCAGTGGACCTTCCACTGTTGCTACCAACAAAAAGTAAAAGGCAAACTCCCAGCCACAGCAGATCTCACTTCCTCTCCCCTTCCCCCCAGGGAGCCCCCACATCCCTCCTGCCTTTTCTCAGCTTTAACCCTTCTGTTCCTCTTTTTTTTCTAACACTCTACAGCAAGGCAGGCAATCGTGGCTACAGGACCCTCCCTATCCATTAAAGGGGAACGTGCCAGGAGAGATCATAAATATGCTTTATCCTTCACTAAAAGTATATTTTATTTGCCTTAAAGCTTAGGGTTTTCTACTCCAGAAAGACAAGACTTTGTCAGAGCGTGCACGGGCATTCAGTGGCAGGCCCAGGCAGGACTAAAGTGTCACCCAAAGCAAAGGAAACTGTATAATAACAGGACCTTGCTTTCCCTGTAATTTTTCAAATACTTCCAAATTCACTGGTAAAATCCTAGAAAGCCTTCATGACACCATCAGTTTACACCAGTGAAGTATTTCACAGATGAACTGAGCCAACTGATTTTTCTTTGCACTGCAATGAATTAGGACAGGGAGCACGCTGGTTACCAGCTAACAGGATGGGAACTGCCAGCTGTGGAACAAGAATACCTCAAGGAGCTCCAGCTCCATTGCTGGCTTTTGTCTAATATCCAGTATGGCAAGCTGGATTTTCTAATAATTACTGGTGACAGCAAATACTGACAAGTACTCAACCATTATGCTTCAGTTTCTTCCTGTTGCTGCTTTATGAAGTTGCCCTAAAGCAAGAGTTGGCATCAACACAGAAGACTGAAGCTGGATACAGTTTAATGTTTTCTTTCATGATCTTTTTTAAAGATACCAAGCTTGCATATGAATTTCAAGTACAGACCACCTACAGGAACAGCCCCTGGGGGCTCCATCGTGTTGCCCTTCAGTTTAAGATTACCACTGAACTCAGTGAAGTCAACAGCCCAATTTTTGGGCGTATGCCATGGGGCCAGTCCTGTTCTCCATGAAGTCATTATTTTTTACAGATTTAACTCATATTTAAAGCAAGTAGCTAACTGCCTTTGTTAACCACACTGAGATTAAACTGAGTTAATCCCTTGGCACTAGAAAGAAATACCACAATTACTTTCTAATTAATGGAGTCATATTTTAATGGCTCCATGGCTTATAAATCTGAAACATGTTGCTAAATGCAATAGGGAAAATTGCTCCCTGGTTTAGTGCCAACATTGCCAAGGGAGATACGGCAAGCATAAATTCGCCCTTTGTGTTTAATAGCACAGTAGATTTAAAACTGCCTCCATTAAAACACTGATGTTATCTGAAAGATACATTTGAGCCACTGGGTCAACTTCTTCTCAGAAGTCACTCAAGACTGTCTCAAGTTGCTGTACAGTTACACAAGCATGACATTATTTCCTATGTTGTGCTGTAGAGATATCAGTGTCTTCTCTGTGGTATATGTAACTGCTTTTTCTAAATGGGAAATAGAAGAGTATTTCATCGTTTTCCTTCAAAGACACTGAAAACACACATTGATTTTAACATTACTGTAAAGCCTGTATGAGAACAAGGTGTAAATCTGTTTACAACAGATTAAACTTGGTTAAAAAATGGGTTTGTGTGTCATTTTATCACTGTGAAACACTACTGAAATAAAGACCTGCTGAGTAGTAATTCTGTTATTACTTTTACAGAAGACCTCAATGCTATAATGACCATTATAAATCCTTTAACATTGACACAAGTAATCACAATACACTCAGCTGGATAACAGTGCTCCCTCACGTTAGCACTTAGTTCCAACCTAACTCTTACACAAGACAGAGGTAAAGCCTTCGGTGGGTATTTGTGTATGCAACACTTCCTGGCACTTTTGGCAAATTTTAGGCTTAATAGTTGTCACCTGCACTTCTGCTAGAGCTTTCCCAAACCTGGACATTCAACTCCTGCCCTTGGTCCTCAGGCTGCCTTACACATACACATCTTCAACATCTTCTAGCATCATGATGCTTTCCCTGCTGTCTTTGGCACACTTCTTCTATGCAGGCAGATCTTTCATCCCTCTGCTACAAAAATAGGCCCATCTCCTCTCTAAACTTCCCAGGCTTCCTAGACTGCATGAGTGTGCCTTAGCTTTTCCCACGCCTTCACACTTGGGGGCTTTCAAGACACTCAGCAGAAGCATCAGCATCTTTGTTCTCATTTGGGACTGTCTGTTCTATAAACTGCTGTTCCACCAGGTGCTTTGTCAAACTGCTGTGCTTGGGGTTTAGCTACTCTATCTCATTGGCTCATCTTCAGTTATGAAACAGGAACCGAAGATTACCAGAAGCTTCATCACTGTGAACTTCAGCTGCAAACTGCATTTCTTTAATTTATAGTGTATGAGATCATTTATTTAAAAAAAAAAAAGTCACCAGTTCTCAAAAAAATTTTGCCGTTACCTCTATATGCCATGCACTTTGTCACTCTTTCTCAAAGAAAACTGTTTCTTTAATCAGTTTTCTGTTCACTTAATTTTCCCTGTTTGAGAACTGTTCTCATCACCAGGGAGCAGAAAACTTTCCCTAGCAGAAGACAAGTGTAAAGAAATAAATGGAAAATGTTGTCTACAGAGTTCACACTTTCAGCTAGGAAATCACATTGGATGCTTTTCAAAACAACTCAAGTTCTGCAGCTTCACAAAATCCTTACTCATCATTTTGGTTTCACCAGTCATCTGTGTGAAGTCCCCCACAGACAGCTCCGATGTCTCCACTCTGAGGGAGAATGTCCTGGTAGAGTACCACCAGTGACAGGGAACATCTGGAAACCTAATTTCATGCCCATAAAAAACTGCAGACCGTGCTTTTTTGGGCAAGCATTGGCTATTCATGGAGGTCAAGAACCCAAAGAAACCAAATGAGCCACAGATGACACAGCAATGTCACAGATCACAGCAGTGATCGCACAGAGTTCCTTCTACCAAAGCAAACCCATCTCCTCCTATAAACACCATCGCATCTTGTAGCAGTCATCAGGCCCCTGAAAAGATGGAGCAGGAACTTCCTCTCAGCCAGAAGTCATATGAAAGACAGTTTTCAACAAAGAAAGTCCTTTCTGAGACATTTGTCCAAGCTAAAACAGTGTCTTACTGCTTTTTCCCCATGCCTGCTTCTGGCTACAAGTGCCTAAGAAATATTTCATGCTCTAATTTGCACTGGAAGGGTAATGAAATTAGAACACTTGCCAGATTGCAGGAATACAGCAGATCAATAAATCCAATACATGACTCACTCTCTGGTACTGCCTACAGGCAAGCCAAGTGAGGTGTGTGATGACAGGTACTTTGTTATTCACAGCCATACAAATCACAGCTGCCTTTCTGCTCCAGATATAAAATAGAATCCAACGTGCACAAATGCCATATATTCTGTGTATTGCTACAGTCAGACAAAAACACTTCCATGACTTCAAAACAGTTTTTATCTGTCCCTAGGAAATGTTAATACAATTCTGCAGCCACACCACATAAAAGATGAATTTGCAGAAAAAACCCACTAATAATGTTCACAGCTTAACAAAAAAAACCAAACACAATCCGAACCAAAATAAAAAACCCCACACACTGTCAGACAGAGAGAAATTGCTGAAGGGTCAAGTCGTATAATACTATTTTTAATATCAACTAGAAAAATATTTCTTTAATGACATTTGTGGAAGACTTCCATAGTTTAAGAAGCTCATTTATGGAAGCCAACAGCCAGGCATGTTTATCTCAGCTCTCATGGGAGTTAAGTGCATGATATAAAAGTATTTTAATCCTGTTTTTATATTGCAGGTATGTGAACATGAACATACACAATATATGTCTGTGCTACCATGCAAGTGTCACCAAGTACCTTTGTTGGGCTGGGCCATTTACACAATTTACAATGCTGATTTCTGCACTTCCAATACATGTTTTTAAGACTGTTCCTCCTTACATAGATCTTCCCTGACGCCTTGTCAGCTTGGCATTATCACCTTACTGTAGCTGCTTGTTCAACCTTGGGCTGGCACTAATGTTGGTTAAACAGTGGCCGTGCAATGACAGCATACGACAAAGAAAACACAAGGCAACTAATGCAGCAGAAAGAGAAGGCTTCCACACTATTTAATAATAATTCTGCCTCACAGTGAGGTATTGGGGCTTAGAACATACTAGAGATTCTATGCCCAAGAAAGCTGCTTGCATAAAATAAAGTTGAATTGAAATAGATTGTAATTAAATTAGTCCAAAAAACTGTGCAGGCACTTATCCCTGACTTGAGCAGTTTATCGGCTTTAATTTAAAGCAGTTTAATTAGTTTGACTAAAACTGAAGTATGTTCCTCTTAAAACAAGCATCACTGTTTTTACTACGCTTAAATAAAAGACAATTCAGATTATATGAGCACAACTTATTGGTTAGAAAAACCTTAAAACAGAGACCATTAAGAAGTGGAAATATTCAGCTAGTCCGTCCAAGACTCACCTTTAGTAACAGCTATAGCTATATTACAACTGAAAAGCAGAAAAAGTTGGTTTCACGAGAACAAATAAATGCAGAACAATGTTTGCAAAGTAAAGCCATTGCAAGCAGCACTCTGGTGAAAAACCTCTTGTAGAACTGATGCCACAATGATTTTTTGCCTTTTCTTTTATACCCCTTTTATATAGCTTTTATGTATTCTCAGTGCTTTTAGCCCACATACTTGTAATTCCTTAAGCCCGATAACTTAGTTTAGGCCTAATATTCTGTTAAGCCAGGAGACCAAACATCCTGGAAGCCTTGCAGCTGGAGGCCAGAAAGCCCTATGCTATCCTGAGAAACCAAGGTCTTCCCTAGAACATCCTACAAAATAAGATAGGCCCATCCAGGGGGGCATTCCTCGGGATGGGAGGGTTCATTCGAGCCTCTCACTGGGGAATCTTTGATAGATGTACTAATTTGCAAGGCCTATAAATTGTATACACAATCTACCGTGTGTGTGCATTTCGGCACATTCCACCTGGACAAAGTGGTGCACCTTTGAGGATCCTTAAATAAATACCGAGGTAAAAACCCCTTTTCCCCTTAACTGTGTCTGGCTTTTAATTTTAAGACCAGGGAAAGGCAACACAACTAATGTCAATTTTTTGACTCAGTGCTTAAATTAATGTTTGAGTAAGTTCAGTAATGCCTGAACTGATGCAGAAGAAAACTTGTCTCAGTTCACCTGAAAGGTAGCAAGGCTAGGCAAGGTGAAGGAGAACTACTTCTGAAGTCCAAAAAGAACATTTGCTTGAAAAGCTGAACTATCAAGAGCCATAAAGGAACAAAGAGATCAGCAGAAATAGAAAACAAATTAATTTGCTGGAACTAACCCTAAGGAGAAGGTGACCAGGGATCTATTCAGCTTCAGGCCGAAATTATTTTGCCACGTATTTCAGAAAAATTTACAACATGAGCTGTGAATTACAACGATACAACATGGAGTCTAAAGCATGATCCTTCCCAACTGAAAAATACTGAAAGCCTCCCACCAGTCCCATCCAATCAAGGACATAAAGCAGCTGTAATCTTTGCATGGTGCCCCTTTATTCAATAGTCAATTTGGTCTTAATACATTTCCTGCACATCCATACAATTCTCCTTCCTATTTTCTTTGCAGAAATAGGCAAGTACTCTAAAGAAATCCTCTTCACAAATGACCTCCAAGTGCAGTGTGCTTTAACCTCCATTTCTAAACCCATTGCTCACATCGTTCTTGATTGTTTTCCTTCCTATGACCCTCCTGTTGCTCTGCCACTCCTCAGTGCCATTTCCTCTGTCTTCACAGTTTACTGGCTCTTCCCTTCTGATTTGGGAAAACAGCCTCGTACAATGAGGGGAAGAGGCAGATGACCTAATGGAACTCTTCCATCTCTAACTCCTATGAACAGTGCCTCTAAGTGACTCTTTTGTTGGTTTGTTTGTCCCTTCCAGCATTAATTAGGTTTTTAACAAGTGCATTGTTTGCTAGAATGGCATGAAGGAAAACATGTTAAAGCAACCAGCTGGATCTAGTTGACCTATAAATTCATCTGCTTGTTTCCTAACTAGATAGTGTCTCATGGCTATACGATATAGTGATTGCTCAGACAAAATAAATGAAAATTCTGAAAGGCACCACAGCTTTATCGTGTCTAGGCCCGGTTCTTTGATATGAGATCTTTTACATGAAACTGGCAACAAGGAAGGGTATAAATGATATTACATGCCTTCCCCTAGCACTGTAACAGGGCTTTGCTCTTTATCACAAGCTTGTGCTCATGATGTTTTCTCTAACATTTCTCTTCGCTCACGTATTCTATAATGCCAGGTACTAAATTGGCATTTTAAGATTTTATAGTAAAATTAAGTAGGATGCGTTTTTAACTGTACTGTTATACCAGAAAAGATGAGCCTAAGCACAGCAAAGATTAATCTGTTTATTTTCCTTGAAGATTCAGTTACACTGACTATATTTTTTATTCTGAAACAGCTGTACAGATAAACGATAGATTTGATTTAAAGACGCATAAAATATAGCTTGCAATTTATTTGTGAAATTGCCTGATGGTGGAAACTCCACACAGATCCTGCAGCTGATGACCAAGGCAATTGGCTTTACGCAATTACCAAATGAAAATATAAATAACATGAAGGCATAGAGAGCAGAAACAAATCAAATCATTGTCTGAAGAGTTACTGAGGGCTTAGAACTGGAAGCAAACAATTTAGTGCAGGAGACCAAAGCTTCTACAGTTTGCAAACAAATCATTGTAGACTCCTGGGGGAAAAAAACCCAACCAAACCACAGCAGAGACAGTGATGGATTCCAAAATGAGAACTGACATGCTCAAAGAAAAGAGCTAGCAGACAAAAACCTGTTTTTAAGAACACTGTCCTGTTTGCAAGCTCTCTCATAACTACAGCAGCACCAGGAGAAGCACGAGGTCAGGCCTGAATCACTGGCCTGTATAAGGGGTCATTTGTAGCTATTCTCAGAGTGCTCAGACCGTGTCCCATTTAAGTCCGTTTTGCACTGGAATAAAGGTTTACATAAGACACTGAGCAAAGATGAATGACACACTGAAAACAAAAACACTGTGGAGGAAAAAAACAAAACAGCTTTTGGAAGAAGAAGGAGCTACTTTTTTTACCGTAAGTCCTGTGTACAGTCCCACTATGGATCCTAGAACTGTAACTTATACAGCTGGCACTTGAATGCAAGTGCACATGTGGCTGCTGGTGTGTAAAGGGCTGACACAGGCTGGCTTGACACCACATCTAGCCCTGGTAACTTTGCATGGCCTATTTAATCATAACCCATTATCAAATGCCACTGCTGAAAAGCACAAGAAGCATGACTTTTCTGCAGTGTTTTGGCCGTTAGTGCTGTTATTCCTTGTTCCCTGTTTCCCAAGAGGCTGCTATGCCTGTGAAGTGTCCAACAGATGAAGCTGATAAAGCATGGCAGCAGCTATCTAACCTAGGGATCTGAATGAGCTCAAGTCTGCAGGTACACTCTGCTCCACTGGTCAGAGGAGTGTTCCTTATAAATGTGTTCCTCTGCTGTGTCGGTCTCCTCAAATGGCTGAGCAAAGCCCCATTTCTCTGCTTGCAGGCAGAACCGTGCACGCCCAAATGTGGGTTCTGCCAGGACATTCGGCCACAATGCTGCAGAAGGACCCTGACTCGAGCTTTCAGGGCTCACATTGCTAGTAGGTCTTGTTAAGAGATGTGTTAAAGTTATCCTATATCTCTTTAAACAGATGATGCAAGGCAGGGTAGGGGGAAAAAAAAAAAGCCAACAAAAAAACAGAAGGACAGCAAGCTTTCCAGAAATATTGCAAACACTGTGTTCTCTTGGATTCTGATGGCGGGCTGGAACTGTTTGCTCCAGATAAAGAACCAAGACCTTCATTATTTATAAGATTTAAAGGATCTTCTCACTCTAAGACCTGGAAGCCTGGCTCTACAGTCACAACACCCAGGGGAAAGAAGGCAGAAATATCCACCTCTTCTACAAACAGGAAACTGAGGCATGGATTGCCCCACTGGCACACTTCACCTTGCTTGGCAGCTGCTTCAGGGAATTCACTGGGGTGCCAGAATAGGGTGTGCACAGCTCCCTAGGAACTAAAACATACCCATCAAATCCACTACAGTTCTTCTCAAGCAAGAAGCACAGATATAAATGACTGATTTACAGTGGGTTTGGCTGTTCCCTACTCACAGCTATAACCTATTCTAGTTTCTTGCCTAACAACACACAGGTGATGGCTGCAGAACACCTGCCTATACCAGCTCCAGTGGGTTTTAAGCCTGGCATAACTGGTTTGAAGCAATGAGAGACCTCTCCAAAGCCTGGGTTATACCCCCTGTGTGTTTTGCTGTGTGTTCAAACACTGCTCTGATTTGTTTCAACTGGACACAGTTCAACAAAGTAGAAAGGAAATTGAAGCCTTCCTCTTGATGTAAAGGGCACTGGGAACAGAGCTAACCCAAAGGGAAAATCCCTGGGACCTGTTTGAGGACAACATCTACAATAATGTTCTTGTTCCAATAACAACAGAGAGGGAGCACATTTGCATGAGAGATGTTCAGCTCAGAATATTCTAGGAACTTAATTGCTTTACATTCTTTATGAGTTGCAGAGGGTGTAACAGAAGGTAATAAGCATTATCCACCACACCAAGCAAATGTAAATAATCCCATGGGAGCTTACTAACAAGCCAGGAAAAGCAGGGCACTACTACAGCGTCACTGTAGTATCACGTTACTCCCTTGAATGTGGTACAACAACAAGATAACACCCAGAAGAAGCCGCTTTTCTTGATATCATCTGCTCAAAAGAGGTAAAATATTTCAAACTAGTGACAGAACCAGGTATCCCACCTACTTAATACATATTCAACTGTGTAACAACACTAAGACAGGGAAAAATCATGGATTATAACACTCCAAAATTTTGGAGCTGCGTTAAACTTATCCTATGCGTCCTTTCTAAAGAACATAAGCGAGTCCTTCATCTGAAATCCCCTATCATTTGTTGACAGTGCCCAGAGCAAACTGGATGCTGCCCAGGGAATTTGAGAGCAAAATATCACTCAGCACATTAAAATTGTCCTTGGAAAAGTGTGGTCACAGATGAGGTATTTGTAGAGGTGTCAGCATTAAGCACACATGAAGTACACAAAGCAAAGAGAGGACCTTTGCCCAAATCACAGCAAGGTAAAAGCTGTAACAAACATAAATCAGGAGTGATGCGGTCTCTTTTAGAAAAATGACAGCTTTGAAATGCTAAGAAATGGCACTGGTAATGAAGATAATAAACTGGCCTATGACAAGTAACGTAGGCTTGTCCTCCTACAATTCAACATCGGTATCATTGATCAAACAGCCCTGCTCAGCTCCACAAACCTAAATTGACAAATGACTCTTTTATAACATGAACGAAGGGCTTTGTGAGGCTTCAATCTACACGAACATCAATGTTTTTGACAATTTGGAATGTATGAAGCTAATCTTGAGCACTTTAAAACAGTTCAGAATTGCACCTGATTTGTTCTGCTGAAATCCAGTTCACCTGGAAACGGCAGGACAGAACATTCATTTTATATGTATGCTCTAATAAATATTTTGCCCAATTAACACGATGAAAACATTGCTGGCTACAGCACACCACCTTAATAGAAAATCCAAAAGGAAACAATTGTAAATGCTAATTGTCAGCTCACTGAACAACCAGAAAGGAATGCTGTTACTGAACTTCTACCTTCAGGTGTCAAGAAGAGAATCAAACTGTAAATGCCAAAAATGGTCTCTGAAAAAGTGTTGAAAGATAAAGGATAATATTAAAAATATTGAAAAACACAGGTGAGGTACTCACAATGGATAAACACCTCAAATACACGAGCATGTGAATACAATTATGTTTTTCTCTGCATGCATGTACACATGCAGCTGTACAGCTGTGGCAAAACCATGCCTGTGTAGCCACTACATGTAATAACACCCTGTGCAAAAACTATTACTTCATGCTTATTCGTTCTTTCTAGCTTTTACCCTCTATATTTCAGGCAATACTTTCTAGCAATTAGCAAGGGGTTTGTCAAATTCTAAGCAGGCATTGCCACAGGGCAGAATTCAGGACTGTGATGTTACTAATTTGATAATAAGTCTTGATGTTCTGTTCTCAAAAAATAATTATGGTACTCTGAACTATAAATCTATAAAGATAGTTTATAACAAACAAACTATAAACTGTAGAGCCTATTAAAAAAAATACTTACGCTTTTTCTTCATCCAGGATCAAAAACTTAGCCTCTCCACCAGTTTCCTCAGACTTTAAAATCAGGGAAGCCTGCATCATGTAAGAAACTTATTTAGCAACTAGCCTGCCAGCTATGATGAGGATAACTTCATAGTAAATGTTAACACTTGAAGTTTCTTTTCCATACTTGTTTGATTAAGAATTTCCTTTATTTTAACGGAGGTTGAGAAACTCTACATCAAAAGAAATTGTCTTGTTACTGCTGATTTCAGGTGGACTGTCTATAACTGTTAATTAATTACATGATGATACACAATTGTATCATTTTATAAGAGTAGAATATGCAATTTTATCGGGTAACCTTATAAACTGTATTTCAGATGCAGCAATTTAAAGTTCACATTCCTGAAAATCAAAACCATCTCCTATTATTCAGTGCTTTACAGTTTTCCAGCTTAACCTCTTCTGTCAAGCACACAGACTTCCTCAAGACAATAAAGAAAATAATACTACTATACTGACATGTTAAAGAATATACCTTCTACAAAGAAAACTGCCTACAGTGGTGACTTTGAACACCACCTTTGCACAGACTTCTTTGTGCTGTTAAAAGCCAAGCAGTCAGGGCTCTGGACAAATAGGTATTGGTCCACTCCACTGGGTGTGTCAAAAACTAAGACTGGATTAAAAAAAAAAAATTAGTTTGTAAGCTTTTTCTCAGGACCACAGGAAAACCCAGGCTGGAAGGGACCTCAGGATGTCTTTAATTCAACCTCCTTCTCAAAGCAGGGTGAGCTCTGAGCTCAGACCAGGTTTCTAAGGCTTGATCCAGCTGGGTCTTGAGAGATCCCAAGCATGGAAACTGCAGTCTCTTAGTAACTCAGTTTACAACTGTCCTTGTGGAGAGCATTTTTTCCTTATACCCCATCTGAACCTTTTTTGTTTCAGTTTATGCCATTGCCTCTCGTCCTCCTGCAATACAGCACTGCTGAGCCTGGCCCCATCTCCATAATTTTCCTCTAGATTGTGGAAGGCTGCTATTACGCCATCCCAGAGCCTTCTCCGGACCGAACACACTCTGTTCCTTCAAACTCTCAGGGTCAAAGGTTTAAAAAACTTCATTCTCAGTAAGAGTAAAGCAAATTCAAACATTTATTACAGAAGTGATGACCCTTACGATAACAGTCTAAATAAAATTAAACAAGTGGACATGATTTGTGTGGCAGCGATGTCTCTGAATCCTAGTCGAAATTATTCCAACCAGAACCTTGTGGAATTAAACCTTACTTGTACACCAGGAAAAACAATTTTCTGTGCTTTCTACGAATGTTTTTATCAATATGGTGTGTGAAATGCTCTAATAGGCAAACTGAATTAGCAGCAGCTGTGTACCTGCTGGGAAGTTACATGCTGCCCTTCATTAATGCTTCAGGTATACCCTAAAATAAAACTTGGAACACTGCAGATCTCAAGGCAAGAAGTAAATGAATAACTCTGTTGGAATGATACTATGTCACTAGTTTGCAAAACCAGTAATAAGCTATGGGACAAGATGCACAAAAAAAACAGATGGGTGAAATTTCTTGATCATTTTAAAGATAGTTTCAACTATTCTCATGTTAATTTTTGGATCCTCTGATGCACACACCAAAGGGTACTTTCCATAAGCATAACACTGGATTTTCCTCTGCAACAGCATATGGTAATACTTCCTAAATTGCCCTTCTGCAACAGGTGCTTTGTTTTATGATGTAATATTACCTGGACCTTTAATGTATAAAGCCATAAAATAATGAAGTTGTTTCCAAGGTAAATGGGGCCACCCATTCACTTCATCCTATGTTAGAATTGGAGGCATCAAGGTGCGAGCATGGAAATGACTATTGAACATAACATATTAGGGTCATATACTACTCTGATTTATGCTCAGCTAGCACCTGAAGTCAGACTTTTAAGATGAAGTTTGGGCATTTAATCTCTCCACTACAGCCATCGTTGCAAGTGGGTAGCCACAATTCACTATCAAAAGCCACAATCATTACCGAGTGCCTTGAACTCATAGAGCTGCCTGATGAGCTTACCCAGCAGCATGAGGAACATGATGTGTCACTGTGGTGACACGAACGTGCTGGTCCTCACATCTGTAGCCTAAGAAGGCTGATTGTGCGAATTTCACACAGAGAATTTACCCTCTGGCTCCCACACTCTGACACTGAAGGTCCCGCCCTCAAACCTACTGGTAATTTTCAGCATTATACATTCAGCTATGATTATTCATTTAAGAAAATGGCATAACACAGGGAAGCAATGAGAATGTCTGTTCCAATTCTTTACCATGCCCACGTCACCTAATTTGTTTTTAAATGCCTGAATAAATGCAGAGCACCTGAGTGTTTACACAGTTAATGAACTGATTTACCTCCTTTCCTAACATTATCCTCCCAAGAATAAATTAATGACTAATGAAATCCATCTGAATTATTTTCATCTCTCAAATTAAACCAAGCATACGGCCTATGGACTATTTTAGCAAGATACCAGTCATGTTAAAGCTACCTAATGACTTTGCAATCTTCTCTTTTGTACCTATGGCTTTGCAGCATATTTCAATGCTCAATTTCCACGGGAAAAAATCAGCATATCCACTGGATCACACACAAGTGCTAGGCCTGTCAGTAACAATCAGTGCATTAGGTGGACAAGGCAGAGACTGCAGAAACCAGAGGCATAATTCATTTCTTATACATTACTTTAAACAGGACAGAAAGGGAGGGTTGTGGTTGAGCTGGAAATAGTTCAAGGAAAAATGGAGGGTTGTGACTAAACAGGAAATGATGAATGGAGAGATGAAGGGACAAGGAGGTGGAATGATGCTGTTTATTACTGAAATATTTATAAATGTATCAGGTTTTACATAAGCCTGGTGATAATCAAATCATAATTTTCTGTACCTTTGATAAATGCTCTACAAACACACAGTGACAGCCAGAGCCCTGGAGAGCTGACAGTCGGAACAGATGAGGCAAATAAAGGGTAAAGGGCTCAGGCAGTGCTGACTTCCCCAAGGCCACATCTCTTCCAAGTGGCAAGAGTGTCCTTTCTCTGCTGTAGCTATTGCTTCCTTCCATGTCTTCTTCAGTAAAAAGACAAAACGAAGGTTGGTTTTGTGCAGGTGAGAAGACCCCAACAAGACGTCAGTGCTGCTTTGAGCAGACAGGTTGGTAGGTCTGTGGTTTCCCTGTTACTCGTTTTTTTTTGTAAGGTCATGCCAGTGCATTCCTGACAGGTGCTGAAGGACACCCTGGAAACTGGAGCCCTGCCCTCTTTCCTTGACACACAACAGGTACATCAGAAGTGATACAAAACATGACAGTCTGCCCCTTCCTTGAGATGCTCCATTCTGTCTCTGAGCACTGTGGCTGGGGAAGCTCTTGGGTATTTTCCCTGAGTAGTTTCAGACCAATTTTCTGCCATGGCTGGTCTGCCACTCTCCAGCTGCAACGAGGGCAAACGGGGCTATGACAGCATCCCAAGCCTCCTCCAGAGGCTCATCCATCCTAGCCCTGCCACCATGAGTAGCAACTGCACCACTGCCAGAGCCACCCAGGAGACAGTTTTGGATGTGAGGAACACTTGCCATCAGCAGCAGAGAGGAGCTGGGGAGACACCTGCCAGTCACATACCTGTTGTGCCTAAATTCCATCTCCTAAAGTGACCCCAGGAAGGCAAATAACTCAGCCGTGGTTTTCCTCAGCTGTTAACTTTGGCATCAGACTGCAGCTGTGCAGTTCCCAGTCAGCCCAGCACAGACCTTCCTCAAAACCCGAGAATTATTGCAGCTGTTCCACAGGGTGTAACGTGGATGTGATGTTCCCTTGGTCTAACTGAAAAGCACCCGTGCTAACTCCATGCCCTTTGCCTTGACAAGGAAGACTTCTTTTTAATCCCCAGATCAGCCTCACTAAGCAGAAGAGCATAAACATGACATTTATAAACGGAGAGTGCCCACAGATGCTCATCTGCCACATTGGTGTTTGCTACCGACAACTCCTCTTCCACTATTTAAAGTTATTTCTGAAATTACTCAAAACCTCTAAGCACATGTTACTGGATTTTACCCATAGTCTGTTTTAGTACAAGGGCAGACATAAGAGCTTTAACAAACTCACAGGCATAAAAAGGCTCGATGTCTGCCTCAGGAGACCATAACCTCTGCAGGCTTTTGGTTTGTTGTTTTTTTGTTTAGTTTGTTGTTTGTTTTTTTTTTTTTTCTTTTAATCACTGAGAGTCCCATAAACAAGAAATTCCCCCAAGGGAAATCATACACCTTCCCTTCCTCCTGCTCCATCCCCCCTCATCATTTCTTTTCCACAGAATTACTTATTTTCCACACATGCTGTCTGCAATGAAAGAGCAAGGAAAGAGGTAGAATCACACACATCCTGCCTCTGAATCTCAAACAACAAATCCGTCGGGGACAAGAAATCCCTTTGGCAAAGCACAGATAAATCGCGGCACTAAAATCTGTAAACGCCAATCGGCGAGCTATCGATGGCCAAAGAGAA
>VWZT01015586.1:36377-48981 GCA_013397055.1 Pachycephala philippinensis | reverse complement strand
AAAAAAAAAAAAAAAGCTGTTTGAGTGCAATTTTACTGTTTCCAGAGCTCACTTTACCAGTCTGAACAATCAGCCTTTTTTAAAAGTTCTCTGCAACATGCTCCATCCATAGAGATGCATTTCAAGTTATCCTTAAACTGGTGCCAGCTACTGAGGTACAGAGCAGAATCCATGGCCTGGGCAAAACTAGGAAACAGGAGAAGGAAAGGGAAAGAAGAAATATTATCTGAACTACAGAGGATTTGTGGAAAGCCAAACCACTGTTTATTACATATCTAGGATATGTAATTTTAAAAAGAGATCTTTGTATTGATCTTTTGCTTTTATTCAGGACCAAGCTGGCCCTGAACTTGCAAATAAAAGTCAGAAAAAGGACACCAAAACTCAGAAAAGCTGCAGAACTTACTTTAAAAGTTGCATCTTGCTGCAGCATCCCAAAATCTGAAGTTGGCGTTAGTAAATGTGCCATACAGATGTATTTTTGCAGGGATAGCTTGCATTACCTCGGTCTAGTTACAGTCCTTTATATAACACTCCAGAAGTTACAAGGCAAGGGACACTAGACCTTTACTTCTAGTGATTCACTCCGTTGCATTGATCCATCAGTAAGAAATTACATTTTCTACAGTCTGAATATTTAATTTTCATAAAACATTATTCATTTCAACACTAGTTTTTCCATTAACACCAAGAATTCTGTGAATGCTTGACAGCACTGTTAAACTTTAGAAGTTTTAATGAGTAAATTTTTCACACATATGAGAGAATAAGGTAATTTATACTCTTTGAGTCCAAAGTGTTTCCACATGTTCTAGAGATTCATGAGGTGAAGAATTTGAGTCACACACATTTTCCAAACCAGACCTGAATAAACTCACCTTTAAGCCACTGAAATATGAGGAACTGCTGTTGTGGAAATGAAAAGGCTGTATGGTATAAAGCCAAACGGGAAGTGTTGAAAGAGGAAGCTTGTAGTTCTACAATTCTATAAGAATAAAGAGCAGAAATCCTTCTTGATACACTTTCCAAGGTTTCCTCTACAATCCTGGTTGTATCTTCTGACGAGGATAGGGAGAAGATGGGTAGAAACCAGGTTTTCCACGTAAGAGAAAGCTAGGATTCTGGGATTTTCTTTCTTCTGAAATGGCATGAAAACTTCCTGTAGAAGAATGTGGAAAAACCAAATTTGATTCAATCAAAAGATACCATTTAGACAAAGTCTGTGCTTCAGTTCGATCCTGATCTTTCAAAGCTCTTTGTAATATAAACCCTTTTGAAATGTGTTCCAAAGCTATTTAAAAAAATAATTGTATCTCTTCCAGAAATACCAGAATGTTATGTTTTGATCTTTGTGAAATACTTTACTTCTATGTTAGCTTTTTTAAAACTATGCAAGATTAAAACTTAATCTTGCATAGTTTCTACAACTGCATGTAAGTGCATTGGCACAAATATTTAAAATAAGGAAATATCAACTTTCATCTGCAATATTTTTCAGGGAAAACCTGTGTCTGATTTCAGCCACAAAACTAAAACTCATAAGAACGATTAAGAAGGTAATTGCAGGACATGATTTCCATATAGCTGCCGTGCAGAACTGGGAATATAGTTGTGGAAAGCTTTTAAAGCGAGGGGAAGACAAACCTTTGGTTAAGAATCAGGTTGGTACTGTAGACATTTCCTAACAGAAAAGAAAAGGTATTATGTAAATATTATATATATATATATAAAGTATTATGTAATTATACACATATACGTGTTCAGATATGTACAAAATGTTAGGGTGGGATGAGTTTTTAAATTGTTTTTATTCTGGGGAAGGAGATGTCCTTTAAAGACCGGTCATTTGGGACTACAGCAATGATGGGAGATTGCAATTACTAGTCTTCCTTTTGGAAAAAAAGAAGAAATTTGGAAAAAGAGAAGAAATTAGGATTCTTTGCAGAAACAGAAAGAGGAAAGCACCATGGCCTGTCTCCTTGTAGAAGGGCTCGAGTGGGATGCAAGGTTTCAGGGGATGTGATTTTCAGATCAGCAAGATCTTTTTGCGGCAGCACTTTCTCGCAGCGCTCGTTTCCTCACTTCCATCCTCTCGCCGAATTTCCTTGGCCACGGCAGCCCCGCTGTGTGCGGGCTCTGCTGTAAAACCCATTAGCAGAGTGATCTGGGTGTAAAAAGCCCAGATAAAAAGCCCGGGAGTATGAAGCGATTGCCGGAGATGCTGAGGGGCGGAAAGCGCCTCAGCTGGCGCCCTCACAAAGGGCACGGGCTGCACAATTACCCTCACAGAAAGAAACATTAAAAACCAAGAAGCGGGAGACGAGATAAAAGAGAAAGCAGCCACACAACATCTGACAACCAGGGAAATGCTGAGAAAAAAGGCTGAAAGGAAAAGGCCTGCATGCGTGAGGGTAATTGGAACCAAATAAACACATCTCCCCCCTTTCGTTCCCACCCTCTGAGGGAAACGGCGTTTTACGCATTCCTCCTAAACAAGCACTTTGTGAATGTGTCACTTATTTCTGCCCGGAGAGGCAAGAAAAACATCGCGCTCTGGGAATTAACCAAGAACAGAGTTTGTTTTCAACATTTCTTTCCAGCCTTCTGTTTTCCAGCTACTCACCTCACCTCGGCCTCCTCAGGGGCTCTTCCAGAAGGTTCTGGGTGGCTGCACCTGCCTCACTGCAGTGCTGCCAGCCCTGCTGGAATGGGACAGGCTTCCTTCAGGTCACATCTTCATCACAGCAAAGCCTTCAAAAGGCTTTTAAAAGAATTTAGGTGCTCCAGAGCAAGAAGCATAGGGTCAGCAGTAGGGACCAAGCCCACGCCAGCTGGCTCTGTTTGAGGCTTTAGCACCTGGGTCATGTGGATCCTGAGCTCTCATCAAAATCAAACTCCTCATTCACCTTTTAAAGGGAGCACCAGGATTCCTTGCTGGCCCATTTTCCCCATCCAGTGTTACTCCCAAAGTGGCTTCTTTGTCCCCCACTCAGCCCTGCTTAAAAACAGGTAGAAAAGTGAGAGAGGGGAAACACTTGATGTTTTGTGCAGTTGAGGGTTTTTTTTTGAGGGGAAAAAAGCAAGTGGAGGGTAATTCTCCACACAAGTTCATAGAACGATAGAACTGTTTAGGTGGGAAAATAATAGGATCCAAAGATAATTGGATCCAATCATTACCCAACACTTCCAAGCCCACCACTAAACCATGTACCTGAGTGCCACATCCACTCTTGTTTTAAGTATCTGCAGGGATGGTGACTCCACCACCTCCCTCGGCAGCCCATTCCAATGTCTAATCACTCTTTCTGTGAAGAAATTCTGCCTAATGTTGAACCTAAACCTGTTCTGGTGCAGCTTGAGGCCATTTCCTCTTGTCCTCTTGCTGGCTGCCTAGGAGCAGAGCCCCATCTGGCTGCATCCTCCTGTCAGGGAGTTGTAGAGAGTGATAAGGTCTCCCCAGAGCCTCCTTTTCTCCAGGCTGAACACCCCCAGGTCCCTCAGCTGCTCCTCATAGGACTTGTGCTCCAGACCCTTCACCAGCTTTGTTACCTTTCTTTGGGTCACAAAGTTTGACAGTTAATGATAAAAGCCACTCAGCTGGAGCATCTGGAGGATTCACTGCAGAACTGCTTGGTTTCATTATAAAAACAAAATCATTATTTAAAGACTGACCTAATGGGTATGCAGGTTTGGTGGTGTAAAACATCTGGGTCCAAAAAAGCCTTTTATTTCAAACCAGTAGAATTAAATTGTAGAAATCGATGTGAAATCTTGATTTCTCTGATGTTACTGGAAGAGCTTTGGAGTGCCTGGAGAAAAGGAGGCAGTGAGGCAGCTGGGCTGTGCCAACGTGGAAAGCCTGCTTTCCCAACTTCCCAAGTACAACCCGGCTGTTTAAATCCTGCCAGCCCAGAGAGGGGCTGACGTGCAGCGTTTCGGCTCTGACAGTGCTCTATAAAAAGCTCAACATCCTCTTTGTGCTCTAAAGCCACACTGCGGTTCCCCAGCCTAAATTAAATCAAGCCTAAAAAGACTTCAGAAAGAAGTGCACAAAAAAACCAGTTAGGACATTTCCAGCTGTTTTCCAGGTGCCACTTACCAGCAGTAGGACTCGGAGCTGTTAGCGTGCGCTGGGGCTGATTGAAAAGAAGACGATAAAAGGTATGTTTTGCCCTAGAGCACATAAGACATCACCACTTGACCTCCCGCCCAGGTTTTGCAGGGACATGGGCTCCATGCTGGTGCTCCCAGGGAGCCGGTGACCTCCGAAGCCCCTGAGCCCCTCCTGCCATCCCTGACCCCAGGGCCCGTGAATTTCGCTTCGTCGTGGCTCCTCCTGGTGGCCGTGGGGGGATCCCTGAGCGCGGGACTACCATATCCTGTGATACTCGGCTATGAATCCAGTGCTTCTGTGAGCAATAAGAGACCCCAAACGTATATATTTTTATAGGAGATCCCCCACATTCCCCAGAAAAGAAGTACTCGATGGAAAATGGTGTCTGCTAGAAAGCATACAGCAGCAGAGATGCTTTTTTGGCAAGCACATTTCTGGGCATGCACCACCTCAGCAGGTAAACTGTTAATTAAACTACCATTAATGACTGGTAACCAACACATAAATGCATTCCTGTAAATAGATACTGCTCCATATCTCAGGTTATCAGTCATAATACTTAGTCTGAGATAATGAATTCCACACCAAATTACCCCACGCTAGCCATGTCATTTTTCTCTAAATTGTTGTATGTTTGAGGAGGATGCTTTAGCATATAATTGTGGTGAAATTAGGCTTGGCAAGGGATTACAGCAGCTGCAGAGTCTCTTTGTTGGGCTGAGCATGAGATCCAAGTCTTCTAAGAGATGCTTTAACGTGCCAAGATCAATACTAGAGGGGCAGAGCTTAGAACAAATGGGCCACAGGGGCCAAGTTGTGCTGGTAAATCAGTCTGGTAATGACATGCCAGTGATGTCACAGCTGGTACTGGCAGTCTGAAGGGTAAAACAGCCAAAGCGAGCCAGGATGTGGCAGCCTGAGAAGCAGAGATGGGAGTCCAAGGGCTGGCAGTGACCTCTGAAGAGACAGCTGGGAGACAGATATTTGGTTTAGGGATGTGGACTCTACTCTCCAGCCTGACTGATAATCAATGATCCAGAAAGGCAACAAGGAGATGAATCTGTGCCTCGAAATCTGGAGAGTAAACGATTTAAAGTAATCCCATAAAAGCTTGATTTTGACATCTGCCACAGGGACAAGATTCCTTTCTTTACACTGCTTTTGACAGACTCTAAACTGCACATGGTAGCACATTGTGAGCAGTAACAAAGCCAAAGTATTCCTGGTTAATGAATGGCAACTAGTCACTGAAAGTAACTGGCCGTGAGCTACATACAGATTAAAATTATAATTCTCATAGTTTAACAAATGGAACCAGACATTGCTGTGGGTTTTTTTTCCTTTTAAATTAGGAAGTGCCAGTTCTTTGGAATCCTTACTATACAAGCAACTTCGGTCAAAGTTAGTTGAGAGGCTGGAACTCTGGTCAAATTAAGTTTTTAGGGTACTAACCGGCACATAGCACCAACACAACACCTCAACAACCAGTTAAAAGCTTTGCTGCTTTACTGCCTCTGTGAAAATCCTCAACAACGGGCCACAAGCTTGCAGAGCACCAAGGAATGGTAAACCTGCTTATCAGGCCACTCTCCAGGATACAGGGAACTCATGGCCGTATCCTTGAATGAAACTAAAAACCTGCTCCAAGATCTAGACACATGCTCTTTTTCTCCTGAAGTTTCACAGTTATTTCCTTGGAAAAAAAGGAGGTAGTTTCCCAAGTAGCTGAAACTTCATGTTTTGTTGTGCTGTGTTCAAAACTGGAACTTGAAAAACTAGGGGGATGCTTAGGTAAAAGGTTTATTGTAAAAAAGGGAGGAAACCTTTCCATTTAAGATGAATCCAAGCCCCTATTTACTGTAAAAGTCGCAATAGTGTAAGACAGCTGAGCAGTAGCAGCTTGTACTCCTGACCCTCTGGAAAGGAAGACCTGTCAACAGACTTTCTTAAAATGTGCACACAAAGACACAAAGACAAATTTTAGAAAAAGGTACCCATTTATTCAAGGTATGACAAGGATATTTACAGTATTCATTTGCTCAGAATAAGATCCATCCTTACGAGTTTTAAAGCAGCAATTATAAATTACATTTAAAAGGGGAAACATTCCAAGCATGTTTCTGTTAAGAGATATTTTTACAAGGACAGAAACACTTTAAGGCTAAGTTGTTTTGACCTTTGCTGCCACCCACATTTATCTTGGCAAAACCGTCTCAAAGACAACGTTACCTCAAGGGATAGACTATGCTAAATTCAACATACAATTCTGTTCCCTCAGATGCTTTTCACAACAGTTCACATGTGACAAAAAATTGACTTTTGATTTAAAACAATGAATTAAATATAAATGAGATGACCTGCCTATATCCCAACTTCCCAGAGAGGCAAAAGATCATCCACTGCAACACATTAACTACCTCCAAAAGACATCATCAGCTTTCTTGTTGATGAAGGTACTTCAGCTTACCAAGCAAGTTGCTGCAGCCAGAGATCCACAGTCATGTGGTGCAATCCACCTTTCCCATCACATTATTTCTCAAGAGAGAAGAACAAAAACCTTCAGGTAGCTGATTTCTAAGGTAAATGATGAACACTGTCTGCTTTAGACAGGACTTGGTTCCCACAGCACAGACTAGTGCCCTACCACAGCAAACAGGATGAGTTGGCTAAGCTGCTGTAGTGTTATTCTCTAGGCACTGTAACACACAACAGTTATAGGAGCAGTTAAAATTGGGTTATCTAAAATGGTTTATCTCTTGAGGTAGAGCCCACAAGTCATATTTACTCCTGTCTGTAAACTGTAATGCACGTGCCAT
This sequence comes from Pachycephala philippinensis, assembly GCA_013397055.1. NCBI lineage: Eukaryota > Metazoa > Chordata > Aves > Passeriformes > Pachycephala > Pachycephala philippinensis. Next base: position 42,051 of record VWZT01015586.1, on the reverse strand, counting down.
CAAGCAAATACAGCCATTTTTGGTCATTTATAAAATAAACCCACTTATTTTTCAGATGGTATTAATTGTAAAATAACAGCTTTTTTTTTTTTCTGAATCATTTTGTGTCTGTTTTAGAAGGAAGCAAATTAAATATTGATATTAGTAGATTGTGGCTATTTATACAGTTGCAATGAAAAAACCCCATGTCTTATACAAATAAATTTCAGAGCAACTTTCAAAAGGGTTGGTATATGAGGATTCTTTTTAACTTAAAATTTATTTTGGAAAATTCCAATTTTAACTGCATAATTAAAAAAAAAAAAATCCAAAAAACCCCCAGTCATCAGACCTTTAGGCTAGATAGCTACTTTTAATACTACATTGGATAATTGGTTCAGGATTACATGAAAGGGAAGAGAAAGGGAAACACAAAGAAACCCCCCACCCGCGCCTGCACAAACACAATTCACTGAATGGGCCCGGTTTGTTAGGTGAGGACACTGTAACTAACACTATTGAAAGTGCACAACGTTAACATTCCAACAGAAGCAGAAACGTGACCCGTGCTTTAGGAGGGGACATTTATTCCAGGTTAGCCAAGAATCCTCTATAACAACAAAGCTGTTGCTGTAACCAAGAGAAGTTGTTTGAAGATAACCAGATAACCCAGTAACAAGTTACAAACACATGGAGATTGGCACTTGATCTTTAGTCAGCCCCACTCACTCAATTTTCTCCCCAGAGACTCACGAACACAGAACTTTAAGTTTCCATTTTATTACCGTAAAAAATAAAAGTCAATTGGTAGTTCCAGAGTAAACAAAGAAAGCTTAGTTTCAGACTGTTTAAAAACAAAGCTCCAAATTCTGGTAAGTTACATTTCACAGGGTTCACATCAGCACCTCAACCTAATGCAATTTTTTGTGAACTAAGCATATTTCACAAAGTTTTCATGTTAGTGACAAGGGGCTACATTCTCATCTGGATGCACATGTAACATAGCTCAAGGAGAACAACCTGGAAGGACTGCAAGTCAGCTTCCGGAGTTCCCCACTGAGCTCTACATGTTCAGAACCAACATTTAAGACCAAAGTTATTGAAGATTGACCTTTTCCATATTCCGAAACGGAAGGCAAATACAATCAACTAACATTTGGCTTTGAAACATTAAAATAACAATGCTGTATTTCAGCCACATATTTACAAAAACGTTTACAACAGAACTGTGTAGGGTTTCCTTTTTATTGTCATAATACACTTATAGATGAATAGTCATCTTAACCTTCATGCAAAGATGCATCTCTTGTTACACAAGAAGTTTCCTGTTTGATTTTTTGCACTCTGAGGATAGCAAGCAGAGGGTTGGGTAAATTTGGGTCACCCTTAAAAATGTAGGCCTGTTTGCTCTACTGCACCTTCAAAATAAGGAGGTAAAGGACAGGCACCATTAATTCCACAAGGGTTCATTGCCTCTAGCATGTTTTCCAAAAACAACAAAAATAGTCTTGAACAGTTGTAACATGGGTTATTCCATGACTTTCCCCTCTTCAGTTTACTTCCTGAACTCTGGAGTTACTTTCCTAGAAGCATACTTGCCGAGCTTCTTTTCTAATGTATATTGTTGACTATACATTTTAAATTAAACTGTTATGTAAAGAATGTAACAAGCTTTTTCCTTTGTACACAACTTAATCTTTGTGCTGAGTATTCTTCAAAGGGATTTTATAAATAATACAGTAAAAGTTTAGATCAGTCTTCCACCCTCTCGTCATTATACCATGTTGTTGCTTTCTCCAACTTTATCTACAAGCTGTGGAAAAGGAGACAAAAAGGTTTTAAGCTGATGACATTTATGTACAGTGAAGCTACTCTCAAATACTGCTTGCTACTTGCACAGTTAGTATGCGACTGGAAATGAGAGTCAAGTAGTACTCACCGAGGCCTCATGATTTAGGTTTGTGAAAACCAAAATTCTTACACTTGCAATTGTATTTCTGCATGACATGTTTTTCTCATATAGACATTAACAGTGCAACATGAAGATGCAACAGAATGAGAAAGGAAATAGAAGAATGCAGATAACACTGCCAGCTTAATGGTTAAAACAAAACAATACAGTCTCAGCCACACATGCATTAGTAGACCAAGGAAGATATTTCAACTGACCATTACTGTGGATTCTCTTCTGAGCCTACGTAGGCTTTGAATAAAACATTAACAATTGTCTTTTAAAAACAAGATTTAACCCCGTTATGATCAAATTAAATATGATTAAGATCAATTGACAAATGAAACATTCAATTGATCATGAATTATGAGCCACAACTTGGCCTAACTGTGAGACTGGAACAGATGATCTGGAACACTCATTTTTAAAAAACAGCCTGTATGCATCAAAGTTATTCCCACTAACAATTTTTAGTAGTAGCTATTAAAACTGTTGCTTTCAAAACCAGTATTACAAATGCTTGTGTTAAAAATACGTACCAAAATTAGCACAGTAAAAGTAGTTGACTGAAACACCCTAGATTAGCATCTTTCTGGTACCTGTTAATTGTCTTCAGATCCCTGGCCATTTGGTTAAAAAAATGGAAAACTCCATTTGAAAAAATACAAATCTTAGTAATAAAAAGATGTAGCCTTGTGCAGTGGACCTTAATAAATATGTTTGATGAATGACTATGCATCCTGAGAGTTTCTGGATTCACCATACAAGCTGCAACTTAACATTGAACTCCACTGTTTGCTTTTACAGGCCACTTTTCCCAAGTTCACCCAAATACTGCACCACGAATGGTGTCCTCCTCATTGTACAGACAGGAGAAGAGGCCCAGGGCAGTGGCAGGATTCACCCATCTGGTCACCCAGGGCCAACAGTGAAGCAGGAAGAACCCCAGCGTTCCCAGCCACAATGCAGGGCTCTTCCCACTTCACTTCATGAGCAGGGGCAGCTTCTGCAAACGTGTCCTTTTTGTTCCTTTTACACCTACAAGTCCCTCCCTGGGAATGAATGTGATGTGCATGGTGCAAGAACTGTACAGGAATGCACTTGAAGTCATTGCTCCAAAGTTATATTTGCTTTATTTTGATGCATTTCTATTAGTGCTAATCAGTGGAATAAAAACCAGAACAAGCCTCAATTGTTGCATGATGTATCAAACTTACCGAGCTTATACCAGGTAAATTCAAGAGATATCCAAGAACTGGAACTCTTCTAATAAAGCCAACCACCACAGGAAAGAACCCCCTTTAGGTAAGATATCAGAAGATTGTATTAGTTTTTATAATTAAGTTTTTCTAATATTGCTATAACATGAAAAAAATAGCAGGTAATTTTTAAACCAAGATTACATAAAACATTGCAACTTGTTAGCAGCACACTTGTTGACCAGATATATCAACACACATTTGTCAGAGAAAGGGGAAAACCAGGAAAGAAATGGTGCATTTTAAAATGGATTTAGTTTTCTTTGTAGCTGGCAACTCTCAGTCAGCTCATCAAAAAATAACTCAAGTGAGAATAACCAACTTAGTCAGCAAAACTGATTTCTCAAAATTAGCATACATATTTTGAGATAATTCCTCTTTATATTATAGAAAATACATTCAAGACCCAATGTAGAAACAAGTGAAGTTAGTTCTGAGTAACTAAAACCATGTATGGTACTCTTTACATTAACTAAAGAAAATGAAGCATGACAGAGTTGTGCATTCATTTATTTCCCAAATTTAAGTCAGCTAATTGAGTCATGACCCCGGGGATGTTGCCTGGCATAGCTGCTATGGTGTAGCCCTTGTACTGCCCGCTTAATCTGCAGCAGAAAAACAAATTTTCTGTGGCAGTATCTCAGCTGTTTGCAGCCAGCTGGGGGCATTCCCAGCGATCTCGTGTCGAGCATTCCCTGCGTGGAATAAGGATTAACGTGCAATGGGGCCTCACCCACGGTGAAACAATGAAGTTTCACAAGTCATCACCCTCTTCACCACACTGCTAAGAACTGTTTGCTGGGTAATACCCATACCAATAAGGGGGTTTTTTGAGATTTTTTTTTTTTTTTAAAGACCAGATTATTTCAGTGGCCCAGTAAACTGTGATGCGGGGCACACAATCCACTTGTAACAGATTAAAACAACTGCTGTATCCAAGAATAAGGAATACTCAGTACAGGAAGGATATTGTCAGCCATAACTCTGCATGCCTATAACCTGAACAAGGCTCCAGAAGCACCTTAGATTACAACAACTGTCCCATAATAGCCAGGGCAGCTTTCTGCTGTGCAACCAAGCAGCAGGATCCTGAAGAACAGTATGAAATGATGCTTGAGGAAAGACTTCATTTGTAACTTCTTCAGAAAGAAGCAAGTTGCTGACAACACGATGATGGTTGAACTGAACCAGACTGAAGCAAAACAAAAAGCTTTGCTTGAAGTAGTCACTAGCCAACCCTGTAGCAAGGGATTTAAACGCTATCAACTATTAAGCACTGGAAAAGACAGTCACAGAACCATGGAATCGTCAAGGTTGGAAAAGACATTTAAGATCATTCAGTCCAAACCACTGGTCTCCAGATGCTTTAAATTAAAACAGATCAGATAAACATTCACACCTGGAATTATCTATCCCTTGTTGACACCCTTCAGGCTAAGGGATTGTCCTAGGGATAACTATTGATCTTTTATAAACCTCTCAACATTATTTTACCTTGCTAGCACCACTAATCCATAACCATTCCTGCTTAGACACAGTAACTTATAACTCTTCTGAGATTTTTTAAAAGGAGGGTGTTCTGTTGGAAACACATTCTACCTGCTTTGTACTGGCTGATTAAACCAAGCACTATATGCAAGAAGTGACAATGTGTTCAATGAAGTACTGTGATTATCAAAGCACTTGCAGTGACAGAATTCAAAGTAACACAAAGTAGAACAATAAGAAATACATTAAACCCACAAAATTCATTTTCTGAAATTGCACTGTCTTCAGTGAGAGTCAAGTTCAGATTTGTTTTTAAAAAGAAACATTTTAATTGAACTAAATACCAGATTAACATATGATTTTACTGAGTACAAAGAGCTCCATGAGAACAGTGCTTTCACTTTGATTAACAGGAACAGCATTATTTAGCCGTTCGCTGAACACCTCAGGGTCTGAAACTCGATCAATAAGCATTAGTGAAACAGTCTGCATCGGGACAGAAGTCCAAGAACAACTAGAAGCCTCCCTTTCTACTTTTTTGCATATTTTTTCCTTTTTTCTGTAGGGAAGCATGGAAACTTCAACCGTGGAAATAAAGATAAAAATATAGATATCTATGCAGGTTGTAACAAGTCAAATTCTTTCACTATTACAGTTGTATTTATGAAGAACTTAAATGACACATTGTGAAAGTTATAACATGTTTCAAGATTGCTGTTAAAAAATGAGAATTTCCATTTTCCCTTAACTCCATCAAGACACTGCTAACCCAAACAAGCAATTCTGACTCTAAGGCACAATTGTAACGAAATGTGACAGAAAATATCTTTTTCCTGAGCTGCCATAGTGATGAAATGGTAAGGTTACAAAACCTGGGATGGTAGTAACTAAATATTTTGCCCCGTTTGTTAAAGAAAAGAACAAACTCCCCACCAAAAACAGTAACAGAGATATTTAATATCTCATGGAAAAGGGATAATAAATATTATTAAATAAT
>VWZT01015586.1:0-28876 GCA_013397055.1 Pachycephala philippinensis | reverse complement strand
GCTGTGGGCTGAGGGATCGAGGATAAAGGCTGGAAGGGCGGGGGCGCGGCCGGCACTAACCCTTGGGGCGGCGGCGGGAGCCACCGGCCCGAGCTAGGGCTCAGCCTGCCGCATGGGAAGACAGGGCAGCGAGGCGCGGTGACGTCCGGTTCCCCTGCCTGGCCCTGGCAGCCTCTATCCCTTCCTCCATCCATCCCGCTCCGCCCTGCATCCACCGAGCAAGTGCCTCTCTCCCTGCCTGCCCTCGGCAGCCTCCTTCCGTCCCTCCCTGCCCCGCCCCGCCTTGCACTCCCTGAGCAGGTGCTTCTCTGCCTCCCCCAGCAATCTCCTTCCCTTCCTCCATCCCGCCGCGCTCCCTCCTGCATCCGCCGAGCAGGGGCTTCCCTGCCTGCCCTCCGCAGCCTCCGTCCGTCCGTCCGTCCGTCCCACCCCGCCCTGCAGCCCTACCGACTAGGTGCTTCCCGCCTGGAAAGCGCCGTGCCCGCGGCTGGCGTGTGGGTGAGGAATGCTGAGAATATTCCACTGTATATGTTCACTATATATCTTTGTGTACGTACTCCATATAATATTCACACTGTATGCGTGTGGATATTCCCGCATTGGAGTAGGTTGCCCAGGGATGTGGTGGAGTCACCATCGCTGGAGGTGATTAAAAGGCCTCTGCATCTGGCCCTGGGTGATGTGGAAGTGTTTTATTCACACATAATTTTTAATATATGTTTTCCCCTCCATTTACAGGAGCGGGGAACATCTTTGTTACAGTAGAATCAGCTGATAGTGAGGATCTGCTGAATTTATTCCCGTTCACCTTCCACTGGACTTTGCTTCTGTCTATGTAATAAATAGTTCAGAATTCAATAACAGAGAGAAAATACCAAGTTTCTTGAGTTTGGTATTGTTAACGTATAATATGACCAAGATTGTTGTTCAAAAAATGAGCCAATAAGTAGAATTCTATGTTCATTTCACTGATGATCTGTTCAAAATCAATCCTCCTTCTCTGAACCAAACCACGTTTTCCCTTCCACCTAAGAGATCCTCTAGGTGTTATGGTGGCTGCCTTTCTAAGGGGCATAATGTAATGTGTTCAGACTTCTGTAAAATAGTCTTTCAAGAGATTGAAAAAGATAATGGACACTTGGTGAGTGACTGGTCTATGTTAGAGCGTTCTTCTTGCAGGAAATTTATTACTTGGTCAAAATTCACTTGGATTCATGTAGAAGCCTGGTGAGTTGTGGCCTTGGGAATTGGTTGTGAGTTTGTGTTTATCCATTTTGCAGAAGAGAAAAAGCAGTTGTCATCTAGTGGGGCTTCTTTACATAAGCAAATTAAATTAACCCGTACTTAAACTGTTACATTAACAGCTCTGGTAATGAAGAATCTCCTGCAGTAAATTTGTTCTATGTTGAGAAGGTTTAGTTATAAAATATATTTTAAAATGTATTTCTTTCATTTTCTTTTTAGTGACAGTTGCTTGGTTAAATAAGATCTCCTAAGGGTAACTCTTTAATCTCCAAAGATGACAGCTGTTGAAGGTAATCCACAATTAATATTCTGTATGTTCATTTTGCTGTAGTTTAACTGATAGACACAATCACCTGATGTTACTGATTGTTATTTATATGAATTTATGGTACGCAGAAAAGAGTTTGTGGGGTCTGTGCTATTATACTTAAGATTTGAAGAAAAAAAATCTTTTACTGGATAACCTTTTATTTCTTAGGTAAAACTAACCCAAAATGCCCCATCCCTGGAAGTATTCAAGGCCAGTTTGGATGGGGCTCTGAGCAACCTGCTCTAGTGGCAGGGGGGTTGGAACAAGATGAGCTGTAAGGTCCCTTCCAACCCAAGCTATTGTATGATGAAAATCAAGTTTGTCAAGGAAATTACTTGGTTTTCAATATTTTGAAAATGTGCTTTATATTTTAAGATATTCTTAACTCTTTTCTGCTGAGTAGCAGTGGGCATTTAGGAAGACAACTTGTCACCATTTTGTGCCATTTGAAATGAGGATATTTTTTCCATATCACACATTTTTGTTTCCATAACCATATTACCATATCTGCTCTGGTTGGACCAAAATCTCCTGGATTTTCTGGGTGTGGGGGAGGAAGTAATTTCTCCTTATGCTTTTCTGACCTGGCTCTGAAATAGTGATACAAGCTTGGCATGCAGGCGTATGTGTTAATTATTCTTTTAAACTCCGGGGATGGGATTCTAGAACACAATCTGCAATTCACACACATGCCTATTGGGATGGAAAGAGGCAAATTCCTGCCAAAGATTCACTTGTGTAACCCAAGCTTTTGAGGAGTGTTTGCTTCATTTTTTTTCACGTGAAGGATGGCTTGTGTTTGTAAAAGCATTTTGCCTCTACATCCAAACCTTGTTATTCATCAGATCTTCTTGTTCTGTGTCGGAGGGAGATCTTGGTGCATGAAATGTAGCTTTTTGCTAATGGCCCTGTTTTCAACTCCAAAAGAATTTAACTTGCTGAGGTTAATGTTGCTCCTCACATGTAAATAAATGCTTTCTATTGACAACTTGCTCATGTTATGCTTATGTTGGGATTGGAGTACAATTAACACAATTAAAACTGGCATCAGCACATGGCTGTAGCCTCTATTGTGCCTTCTTGCTTTTCCTTGCAGTGCTAGAGGAGGTGCTGGTGTCCATTGAGAGTGAGCTGCAAGCAGTGGAGGTGCAGATACAGGAGCTTGTGGATAAGCAGCAGGAGCTCCTTCAAAAGAAGGCAAGAGTAAAGAATTTGATAAAACAGTCCTCAGGAGACTTGGAGGCAGGTGGAAGTAAAGACACTGAAACCTCAGCTGAGGAATGGAACAAGAAAGGTTTGCAGAGTCAAATTCCAATATTTTAACAGAAAGGTGAACTAATTCAGTATGGGAAAATGCACATACAGAGTTTTGTTTGGATAATAGTATTGTCCTATTTAATTTTCATCAGCTGGCTGACATGCCAGGGTAATGGGGTAATGTTTGTACTTGTCTCACTGGACATTCCTAAACACTAATCTTGAGTTGTTCTGGGCAGAATTATCTGTTCTGTCAGAATGGCCTGTTATAACTACTTTAATTCTTTGCTTGTTGCACAGTTTGATTTGATTTGGTCTTAGAATACCAGAGTAAATTTTTATTACAATACTTGTATACTAAATACGGAAATTATATTGCAATACTTATCCTTGTGTTCTAAAACAAATTGCTCTGGATTTTCTCAGGGTTTGATGATGACAATTTTGCACTTAGAGTTGTTTCTTGCTGGTTTTGTGTTTCCTCTTGCTTGATTGGGTAGGACATTCGTGGTATTTATGATGGGTTATGTAGCCTCACTGTCTTACCAAATTAATGCAAATTAGATGGATGCTGACTGCCAAAAATAACCTAGACCTCATTATTATGGTAGGATTAGTGCAAGTGGCAAGTGCCTCGTGCTGGTGTGAGGGCTGCTGTCTTTCAAGTTAAACATTAACTGAAGTCCTGGATAGTTGGTGGTTCTTGGCCATGTTATGCCTTGCCAAATTTGACTCAGATATTTTAATTTTTTTTCTCCTTTTTAATTTAATTTTCAATTTGGAAATGCCTATATCTATTGTATAAACATGCTTTTTTGGCTTTTCTAAAAATGAAATTAATGTTGTAGTTGAATCCATATTTATGTGTGTTTGAGGAGTATTATGCAAATGTAAGAATACTGATACTTTATCATTGCAAATGATGCTATTGAAAAAATAATTTGGTTTGTGTAGTTCTATGCCTAATTCTCTCCTCCTGTGTTTTGAAAATTAGTATCTTTGCTGTCAGATGCTGTGTATGTGTTGAACAAGAGCAGCAGCTAAATTTGTTCCCAGTATAAAGCTCATGGAAGTCAGTGGGAGGCTTTTCTTGGTGTCAGAGAGCCTTGGATTTTGACTGTGCTCTTTGTAAATTTCTTTGCAATCTTGCCTAAAGTCCCAGAGTTAATTCTCGCATTGCATGTGGTGTAACCTGGAGCTCCCACAGTTTTTCTGCATTTTAATTTTAATGGTATCAGGAAGCATAATTTAAGTTTTTACAGTATTACATCTTTTACAAATGCAGTCTTTAGCTCTTTATTGAAGAAAAACCTATTAAAAGGATGTTGGGGTGGTGATTTTGCAGAAGATTAAACATCTTTTCCTGCTCCCTTTTTTTTTTTAATAAATGCTTATTATTGATGGAATATATGGAAAAATTGTATCCCTACTTCATTATATGATTTGTAATTGCATTTGTATGAGGGAAGCATTTGAGTAACTATTGTAGGGCTCAGTGTCTGGTTTTATTTATTTTCAGGGTGGGATTCTAATTTCTAGTTAATTGTGGACTAATGCGTTAACACGATCATTAGCACTCTGAAATTTATCTGTTTTGAGTTGTTCACTTTAGTTCACATCCATGTGCAATGAGAGCTTTGGTCTGGAGGTGGATTTTGTTTACAATTTGAGTTTTCAAAGGTCCACCCTAGAAAATGGTGTATCCAGACTCAGGTTGTGTGGAGCTTTTTCTGTGCCATTATTGAATCTTTAAACACTTTCCCAGATCTAAAATTGTGTCACTGCCAGATTTAGTTATTGAATATGTAAATTACTCCTCCTTCTTATATTTTAATTTGCTTATGAAATGTGTTTGTTGAGTTGGTTTTTTCCCTTAACAGATTTTCCATGGTATGAGAAGATAAAAACTGCACTGCAGAGCAAATTTAAACTCCAGAAGTTTAGATCACTGCAACTTGAAACAGTAAATGCTGCAATGGCAGGAAAGGATATATTTCTTGTCATGCCTACAGGTGGTGGAAAGAGCCTTTGTTACCAGTTACCAGCTGTCTGTTCTGATGGTATGTAAGGGGAGAAAAAAAGAACATAATATAAAGAATTAGATTTATTTTCTCCCTTTTATAGTTATTTGGAGAATGAACACTATTTGGTGTGTTTTTCATTTTCTTGATTTGGTTTTGTTTGGTTGGGTTTTTTTTAATAACTCATCCAATCGCATTGGAAGTTTTCTTATTTAGAAAGGCCAAATTTACCACTACGTGACACTGCTTAGTTCTGTGGTAAATCAGCACCTCATGACACAGACATCCAACTTGTTTTGTTTTGTATATTTTTATACTCTGTCTGTTGCAGCTCGGTTGTTTGTGGTCTAGACCCTACAAGGAGGTGCATGTCATGGGCCTTTAATAAGAATTATCCCTGTGTGATCTGGCACTCACTTGTCAGCTATCTAGGAGGGCAATCTGCTGCTGTGTATGAAGCTTAAGCTTACATTTGGCAGTTTCTTCAGAGCAGGGCTGATGCATCAGTAAAGAGAATTAGCGGAGATACTTGTGACATCTGAACTGCTCAGTTTGCACAATGATTGTTGCAGGTTTCACACTGGTGATATGTCCTTTGATATCTCTCATGGAAGATCAGCTCATGGTTCTGGAACAGCTTGGTATTTCTGCAGCTTTATTAAATGCCTCAAGCAGCAAGGTATGTTTAACAACATGTGTTTTGTGGTATATGTGCTGGTGTCTCTCCTCTTTGTGGTTACTTTTGAATGTTAAATGGATGAGACAGATTTATCAGCTAATGCTGTTCTATCAACAGTATCTGGCCCAGGAGGGTGCTGTGATATGGGTAAGGTGGTTAAGTATCTTATATTGACTTTTTACTGGCAATAACACATGGGAACCAACACCTTCTGTGGAATAAATAGATTTCTTGGGGCTCTTTAGAGGATGTGAAGTATTATTGGCCAGCGTGTGTTGTAAATTTTTACTCAGTTTCTAGACTTCAGTAGGTGATTTTTGTCCACTACTACCATGTTAAGCAGTGCAGGCTTTTACATATAATTATTTATCTCTTAACTATAGGGTGGTGAGCTGTTTGATCCAGAGGCCAAGAAGCAACTTATTTCCCAGTCTCTTACTAGACAATTGCTGTTTTTACAGTTATTTTCCTGACTAGCAGGAGGCCATGATCATTAACTTGCACGTTACTCTGGATTTGACAAGTCAAATGTTCTTGTGCCAAACTTGAAGCCTGCTTTAATGCAGAGCACTCTGAAAATTCAGTAACAGAAACCACTGTTGTGTGCAAGGAATTATTTTACACTTGCACTGTCACAGGCATGTTTGGTACATCATTGTTTATTGGGAAAATATTGATACCACACAATGAAGCAAAGATGCATATTCAACACTTTACTTCTTCAAAGTTCCATCCCAGATTTTCTAAGTATTAAAATGACCATTTTATATATAGTGATCTTCTACAAAGGCTTATAGTGGTCAATACTGTGGAGTGGTTTATCGGTCTCTGTTAATTGCACCTTATGAATTGCTAATCACCTCTTAAGAACCTTAGCACTAGGCAGCTTCAGTGTGTTGTCCCAGTTTGTTACCCTGTGCTGTCTCGTTTTATTTTGAACAGGAACATGTGAAGTGGGTCCACACGGAAATGCTAAACAGGAATTCACAACTGAAGCTCATTTATGTGACCCCTGAGAAGATTGCAAAGAGCAAAATGTTCATGTCCAAGCTGGAGAAGGCTTATCAGGCCAGGTGCCTGGCTCGCATCGCTGTGGATGAGGTGCATTGCTGCAGTCAGTGGGGCCACGACTTCAGGCCTGGTATGGCCCTCAGAAATGCCCTTTGCAGGGTTGTTCAGGCATCAGTGAATAACGAGTGGGGCCTAAAATAAGGCCAGCTGCTTCCTTTGTGTGTTAAGTAAATTCTTAAAGTGTGACAAGTGTCTGTGTTAGCTCAAGGACTTTAATTCACAAATTGTCCAGGAGCTAAGTTCATGCAAATGATTATTTCAACAGAGATTTTGCTGTCAGTATTTTGAAAAATGCCTTATTCAGCTTACTGTAATTGGAGCTGCATAAAATCAAAGGTTTTGGCTGGCATCTTTAATATGGACAATAGTTACCTTTAATCTACTGCTACATGAAAGTGTCCTTCTGTACACCACTCCCTGGTACTTGTGGTGAAAGAGGTAGAGCATTTTGTAAATTCATGAGATATATTTTAATCATCTCTAAAGCAAGTGGAAACAAATGCCCTTCAAATGCTTACAGGGAAAGAAGGTGTGCTTCAGTCTTCTTCCTCTCTTGGAGATTGTAGAATGTTGTTGGTTACTGTTTCTTTGTCTTTGAAAGAAAACCTGATTTGAAGCAGTATTAGCTGTAAAGTCACTCTTAATGGTTTTGCTAGAAAGTGCTGCCTGAGGAAATGTCTTCAAACTGAAAGTAGGTTTAGACTGGGTATTAGGTAGAACTCCTTTACTGTAAAGGTGGTGAGGCACTGGAACAGGCTGCCCAGAGAAGTTATGGATGCCTCATCCCTGGAGGTGTTCAAGGCCAGGTTGGATGGGGCTCTGAGTAACCTGGTCTAGTGGAAGGTGTCCCTGCCCATGGCAGGGGATGGAACAAGACGGTCTTTAAGGTGTCTTCTAACCCAAATGATTCTGTGATTGATTCTATAAAATTCAGTTAGAAGACATCTTTTGATAAGTGCAACCTGCTTGTTACTTCCTTTGGATGTATAAATTAGTTCGGTAGTAGATTAGCAGTAATAACATTTATTGCAGTATTACCCCAATAAATAATATCCACCTGAATGTCTTTTTTAAGTTTGCATTTGTGGTATGAGAAATCTTTTTTCTTCACCTTTTTGTTTTCTTGCTTAGACTACAAGTCTCTTGGCATCTTGAAAAGACAGTTTCCCAATACACCCTTGATTGGATTGACAGCAACGGCTACCAATCATGTTTTAAAGGATGCTCAGAACATTTTGCACGTTCAGAAGTGCATTACCTTTACTGCTTCCTTCAACAGGCCCAACCTTTACTATGAGGTAGGTCTTGTTACCTGGTTTTTTGGCTGCAGTGCTGTTGTGCTGTCTCCTGCAAGGAGAGAGGCAGGCAGCAGACTCAGACTGCTGCAGCCTGTTGGAAAATATGTCCCATGATGGCAAAAACGTTGGGAATTACTGTGTTGTACTGTATTTTCACTTTGCCCACAGGTTTGTTTATTGTTCTTCGTGGGGAAAGCTTGCAGGTTTGTTTTGGGGTTTTTTTTTTCAATGGACTTTTGAGTTGTAATCTGATTGTTCATAAAGAGAATATAGTAATTTTTTTAAAATGGCAGAATAGTTGTTTATTATACTGGAAAAAGTAAAGAAAGGTTGTTTGGCAGACTGCTTGCCCACTTGAACTCTGACATGTGCATAATATATTTTTGAGGTTCGGCATAAACCTTCAAATAACGAAGATTTCATTGAGGACATAGTTAAGACTATTAATGGAAGATACAAAGGACTGTCAGGTAAAAAGTGTCAGAAAAGGCACATGTTATTTTTTATAACCTTCACATTACAAGGATGTTGGGATGTTTTCAAGTTGTTGTGATCTTGAAGCATGTAGAGGAATTCTGCCTTCACCATACATTAAACATCCAGCATTAGAATAAGTGAAATTTAGTAAGATCCATACCTTGAATAATTTCTTTCTTCATTCATTAGTGTTTAAATGTCTTTACTGCTTGCTTGTATCTTCTGAAGTATTGAACTGGAATGTTGATGTCTATAGAACAATGTTTACATAGGCAAGAATAATAGGAAGTTTTAAGATTGGAAAAGCAAAGCTCAGAAAAGGTCACCTCTATGTTCTTGAATCTCACATTATTTAGTATCTATATGTCAGGATACTTGTTATCTTTAACATGTTTTTTCACATTTGATCATAAGGGTCATCTGTTACTCAGTGCCCAGAATGGGTGTTATGGGGTGAATTGCAGATAAAAGCAGAACTGTAAAAGTTGGACTTGTGTAATCAATAAATTATGTAGTGGAAATAAAGAGGAGAAACATCTTGCCAAGGCAGCAGAACTCAGGTTTCCGGAGCAGCAGTCTGTCCCTGTCTCTGCTTGGAGCTCTGTGGCTGTGAGGAGCAGCTCCCTGAGTACAAACTGTGCTAAGATGATCACAAATCACGTGGCTTTGTTTGTAATCCCTGATTTAGCCCAGCCTGGCTAATGACAAAAAGCAGATTTAACTGAAACCTCAGGTGAGATGCCATAGACGTCATAAGGAATAGCACCTCTTTAAAGAAGCTTTAATAAGCATTGTCCTCCTTGAACATTAATAGGATACTTCCATGATTCTATGGATTGGCACCTGTATTTCATTTTTAGCCTTCAGGTCCAAGCTGATAATTGAAGTTTCCTTCATGAATACCAATTCTATGGACTAAATAGGCTCAAAGACTGTATAATGCTTTTTCGTTAAAACTTTCACAATTGTTTTTAAGTATTGGGGATTGTTTGGGCTTTTTAAGACATTACAATGAGGTCTCTTTCACTTTTGTGCAGGAATTGTTTACTGTTTTTCTCAGAAGGATTCTGAGCAAGTTACTGTGAGTTTGCAGAAACTGGGAATCAAGGCAGGGACTTACCATGCAAACATGGATGCTAAATATAAAACCAAAGTTCATAAAGGATGGGCAACAAATCAAATCCAGGTTAAGTAAATACTTTTCACGTACTTATGTCTCATTTAAACGAATTGTGGTTTGGTACCTTGATGATTTCTTAATCTTTTTCTTTTTTCCAGGTTGTAGTGGCAACTGTTGCTTTTGGCATGGGAATTGATAAACCTGATGTGAGGTTTGTAATTCATCACTCTATGAGCAAGTCCATGGAAAACTACTACCAGGAGAGTGGACGTGCAGGTATTGTAGGAAGTGGCTTCTGCAAAGTTGCCATTTATATCCATTAAACCAGTAAAACTGTCCTTTAATTTTCCAGGCATTTGTGCAAAGTCTCCTGGCTTTGAGATAGTTTTCAAAGGGTATAATGACACTGCCTCTGTAAAGAGGCTTTAAACAGAAACTACATTCATGACCAGGCCTCTACTGCAGTGTAACAAAGAATAACTGGGTACCTAGACCTCCACTCAGCATTTTTTAAATTACCTGATTTTTATCACATCTGTGGCTTACCAGAATTACGTGACATGGATTTGACATACAATTTTTAATTTTTGATTTTGTATAGCAACTGGGATGTGTGATTTGCTCAGATTGTCTCTAGATGATGTTTAATCACTGTATGAATTTCAGAAATACAAGTAGGATGGGGAGTCTGGAGCAGGGAATTGTAAGAATTGATCTATGTTTAGCAGCACTAAGTACCTGCTATGGCTGACAATCGCCCCCCTCCAAAAAACGTTTTGTCGTGTTTTGGTTTTTTGATCTTGTTCATCTCATTACTTTTGTAAAGGCAGATTTGCATCTATGTGGAGAAAAGCTTTTCAAGGAACTTTAGGGGCAATTGGTTGAGATTTTAATTTTCTGTTCATTTTAATGTGTTGCAGGTAGAGATGACCAAAAAGCTGACTGCATTTTGTATTATGGGTTTGGAGATATATTCAGAATCAGCTCAATGGTAGTGATGGAAAATGTTGGCCAAGAGAAGCTGTATGATATGGTGTCTTATTGCCAAAATATGAACAAGTAAGTTACTGTGCTGGCTTGGTTGCTTAGTTTTTAAATAGGCTAATTCTGTTGGGGTTTTTAGAGGGCATTTGAAAAAAAAAAAAAAAAACAAAAGAAAAAACCCAAAACAAAACCAAAATTAACCCATCACCAAACAAAACCACCCACAAAAACAGGAACAAGCTTGCCAGCTTCAGGATACAGTTCTGGAAGTGGTTACGTTGAGGTGAAATATCTGTCAACAAACACTGTTTGGATTTCAAATCCCACTCAGAGGAAATGTTGGAATGCTTTGGTTTTGACTCTAAGCTACAGTGTTTCATGGCCACATAGGAATCCATGTGTGTTTAATGCTTCATCTGCGCCACTGAGCTATTTGGAATACTTCATGGAAAACATTTGTATCTGTGTTTTGGACAACTGGTGCATCCAGTAAAGCCTTTGTTGGCCTCAGTGTAACGAGTTCGTGTTCTTACCCTTTTTCATTCTCTTGAAATTGCAGATTATACTCTTCTGCTTCAACCAAACTGTTTTGTTCCTACACCAGTTTAATCATTATTCCTATTGGCAGAGCTTGTAGGGAATACTGGTGTTGCAGTATTTGTTCTCTGATTTTTCCTGTGATAATTCTTCACGCTTGTTTTGAGATCTGAGCTGTCCCTAGGGGCCTTTTTTGCCATTTTCATTATGTATAACACAGGTGTTATAAATTCACTTGGGTTCTATAGCCTCCCTCTGCTCTCTGCCCTTCAGGTGTCGCCGGGTGCTCATAGCCCACCACTTTGATGAAGTGTGGGATTCTGCGAACTGCAACAGAATGTGTGATAACTGCTGTAGAGAGAATGGTAGGTAAAGGACAGAGAACATGGGAAAGGTTGCTCTAAAGAAGTACCTGGTGTAGGAAAACTATAAGCAAATTTTGTGACCTGTGCTTGTATTACTGTTTTCAAGGTGCAGATTTTGAATATCAGTTTTTGGTGGCCTACTGTTGCCAAGTTCAGGGTGCTTAGCAGGATACTTCCTGGTTTTGATGCCTAAAGGGGCCAACCTAGAAACAGAGACTAGACAGGAGTAAGGGAATAAAGGTGGATATTTATTTGAAAGGCCTTCAGAGGCACACCCTGGGCAGGCCAAAGGCTACACCCAAGATGGACCCCGAGTCACGAGTTCTTCACACTTTTATAGCTTTGCTCCATTTACATCTCNGGAATGCAGGATTTGAAACATATAAAAGCTAAAATGTAAGGCATCAGTTTGGCTTTTTGCCTGAGGTTGGACACTCCAGTATTTTTCAGGCTCAGCTGTTCACCTGTTCCCAAAAGGAAAGCTGGGGCAAGGGGGAGATTGGCTTACCTATTTTAAAAGGATTCTGGTTGTGTCAGGTTGTTTCAGGATTTGTTTGGGTGTGAAAGCTTTATTGAGGAGGAGCCCCGGCATGCCAGACTGTTCACACTCAGGCTCTGAGAAGGTACAGTTTGCATGTTCTCTCACAACTTGCCTGGAAAAATTCCTGAGGGTTTCAGGGCTGCACACTCACGAGATGTTCCCGTGTCAGGACTGCACATGACAGGTGTGCAGAACAACTGAGCACTCTAATTCAAGGTTTTGCTGTGATTTTTGGTACGCATCAGAAAGCTGAAAGACTCAGAAGATGAACAAAGCCATCTGTTGTTGCACTTAAAAAGTGAGTGCTGTGACTTGGACATGGGAAACACCACGGAAGGCAAGAAAGCTGTGAAAGGAGAGCTGAGAGAAAGTTGGTCTTGGGCATCTCTAAAGGATGCACAAAATCACCTTAAATCTCATTGAGGACCACCTAGGTGAATTTTTGTAATATGTGAAAAACGCCATCTCCTCATGTCACATATCTGTTGCAAAAAGCATTTGGATAATAGAGTGATCAACACCTGTAAAACTTAGGAACAACTCTGTATTCAAAGCTGTTCTCATAACTAGACTTTATTGCCCTCTATGCTTCTGGGGTGTAAAGTAGACAACCCAAAATTTAACTTTTTTTCATTACACAGTTTTATTATATAATAAACGTCTTTTGCAAAATCTTGGAAGTAACAATGTCTTGTTATCTCCTAATTAGAAACGGGGCTTAGCTGAAATGTACACTGGGATCAGAGGTTGGGCAGAGAATGGAGCTGGCTGGTCCCCACGGCTTGCAGGAGCCCTATGATGAAATAAAGTTGAAATAAATCCTGTTTGCTGCTTCTTCACCTCTAGGGCCTTTTGATCCTTAAGCAAGCTCTAAGGAAACATGGCAGTTTTTCAGTACTTAATCCTTAGTATCAGTCAGTTGAGGTAATTCTGTGCCATGATCTGATCATTGATGAGTTGATGCTTGGAATTGTTATTGATGATGAAGCTAATTATTATAATGTAATTATTGCTTTTTATGTCTGTCTCATTTTATCCATAACTGTCTTGAGAGAAGAAATGTCTCATTTATAGTCTTCACCTCCTCTGTGCTCTCTAATCTTTTCATAACACTGTGAGTGAGGAAAAGGAATCCAGTTCTAGAGTAACATAGTAGCTACCTTGCAAATTTTATGCTTTGAAATAATTTCTGGTTTGTAACATTAAATACAAGTACAACTGTTTGTCAGATGGGAGTTTCAATAATGAAGGAGAAAAGTTTGTGAGTATAAATATATCCTGATTTGACAGAAGAAAAGTTACTGCTTTATTTGTTAAGTTAGTTTAAAAGCAAAACAAAAAAAGCATTGCTATTATACAGCACAAAGATATGTATTTATAGCTATATATAACTACAAAGAACTTTCTGTTTAAATGTTCCTTCACTTGCAGCATGTGAGAAGATGGACGTAACAGGATACTGCAGGGATCTAATCAAGATCCTTGAGCAAGCTGACAGCATGAGTGAGAAACTCACGCCACTGAAATTAATCGATGCCTGGTCTGGGAAAGGTGTGTCCAAATTCAGGGTGCCTGAAGTTACTCCACCCAAGCACCCTCGAGAGGAGCTGGAGAGAATTATTGCCCATTTACTGCTGCAGCAGTATCTGAAGTATGTAAGATAACTATTTTGTTTTCTTTGTTTTGGTTTTTTAACATTTAGTAGTCATTTTTCTTTGCTCTCATTACTTATGTATAACATTAATGGATACATTCTGTAGTCTTGTTTTTATTTCAGGTGCATTTAATGTATTCTTTAAAACCCTTCAAAAATTGCTATATTTCCATTTCAAAAGTTGGAGCAACATTTGACATGCTGCATCTTGTGCAATTTTAAAAAGCTGGGGTCTTCTCTATTCAGGTAGAATGTTTAAATCTGCAGCAGGATTCATTTTGGAGAAGTCTGCAGTTTATACAGATCTCATTCACATTCCATGGATAAGGAAAGCAAAGGCCCACATGATGCCTAAGTCAGGAAAGACTAGCTAATGTGGAAAGTGGTACTCAAAAATTTTAAGAAAGCATAGTGAAAATAACAACAGTGCTGCCTCTGTAAGGTGTCTGTATGCTATGTGTTTTGTCTTCTCATACAATTTTATAAGTTCAAGAATATCTACAAATATCTAATCCCTTTATTTTGTCTTAATTTTTCATTGCATCTCTCCATACAGCTGACTTTTTTTTATCTTATTAAGAGGCTGAGCAGATGACTTATTACATCTTCTTTCCTCATTTTCCTCCATGTGTT
Source organism: Pachycephala philippinensis (assembly GCA_013397055.1). Taxonomy (NCBI): domain Eukaryota; kingdom Metazoa; phylum Chordata; class Aves; order Passeriformes; genus Pachycephala; species Pachycephala philippinensis. Next base: position 14,684 of record VWZT01015586.1, on the reverse strand, counting down.
TCAAGAGATTGACAAGTGTGTGTCTGAGTGTTTTTGTGTGTGTAAAGGTCCACAAACTGAATGTTAAGTGTTGACCAGAGTAGCTCTAAGTCAACTGACTGCTTGAATAGGTAAAGCAGAATGAAGGTGCTATTTGGAACAACCATCAGAATGGATTATGTGAAGGGTTATGTGTCCCTTTCATTATGGAAAGAGTTGTGGAGATTGAAGGAGGCTGCCCAGGGAAGTGGTGGAGTCACCATCCCTGGGAGTGTTCATAAAACATGTGGATATGGCACTTGAGGACATGGTTTAGTGGTTGTGCTGGGTTGACGGTTGGACTTGATCTTGGAGGTCTTTTCTAACCTTAATGATTCTATCATTTTTTTCCACCTGCATAGTCTGGCCTCTGTCTCCAACCTTCCCTTGTAACACTGATTTAATTCACACAGGGAGGATTTCAGCTTCACAGCCTTTGCTACAATATCCTACCTGAAGGTGGGACCAAAAGCCCGGCTGCTGAAAAACGAGGGACACATCATCACCATAGAAGGGATAACAAACAGGAAAAGTGTTTTCAAGGTATTTAGATCTGTGCTGGTTTGCTATATAGATATCTCCTCCATTAGAGCTTAATTTAATGATTTGGTATCTGCTCAAAATATGTTTTGTAGTAATGCAGTCAGCCTCATAAATATCTTCTCTCTTGTGTGGGAACATGGAAAAAGAAGGAAAACAATGTTAGAATTTTAACTGAACTCTTTATATCTTACAGGTCAAACCATCTCAGTCTTCAAATTTGAAAGGAAGCAGAGAAAATGCCCAGACTGTATCAAAGACTGTCCAAGATTCAGTGGTGAAGAAATCACAGGACCATAAACGGCCCAGCTGTGGTCCTAACTTAAAAGCAAAGAAGCCTAAGCTTCAGGCAGGTGGAAATGACCAACCAGTAGTTATTGACTGAGTGTCACAGACTGCATTTAGGATCTAATCATGGTTGCTGCTCCATGGACAATGCAGTGTGTAAGTTCAGTTTGTGCTTTAGTAATGGTATTTTTATTTAATAAACACTGAACAGGGAACAAATATCTTAAAAATCTGTCAAATCTAGAAGAAGGCTAGTAGTGGAGGAAAAAGTGTTTTGTATCAAAATAATTGGTGCGTATCTTAGGTTACAGCAATGATTACAAAACCTGTTTAAGACCATGTTGCCTTTTTAACTCTTTTGGAAGTGTAGTATATAATACTACAGCAGGATTATGCAGTCTGGAGAGGACTTCCAGAGATCCAGAGGTTTCCAGACTTTTCTTCCTATGGGAGTCTCTACCCCCTGCTCCCGTGAGAGTCATCTTGAGGTTTCCCTCCTTTGCAGCCCAGGACTTGGGTGGTCCTTAGCTCTGACAAAGACCCTGTCAGCTCCTGTTCTTTCTGCCTGCTGTGCAGGTGACTCTCCTCCTTCACCAGTGACTCCACTGCAGCCAGGGCACAGCTTCCCCAGGGGGGCTGCTGTCACCAGCCCCAGGGAGTGATATTGGACAGCCAGAGATGGGGATGCTGCAGCATCCTTCCTCTGGAGCCCTGGCTGGGTCAGAGCTGCTGCTCTGCCAGGGCTGGTTGGTCCAGCCCACGTGGGCATTGCCATCTCTGCAGTTCTGAGCAGGGACATGTGTCCCTACACCCACTGTGGTATATTTGAGTGAAATACTGTATTTATGAGTGAAATATTATGTGTATTTAGCCCTTTGAAATGTATCTGTTGCTTTCAGAATTGGATTTCTCTAGCTTCTTATTCAAACAGAAGTTTTTGACTTCTGTGCTTTGCAGAAGTAACTAAATTTAAGTTTACAAACAAGACAACCTGCCAGCCTGGGGAAAACTCAACAGCTACTGCTGCCTGCAGACGTTCTCAGGCACACATGCTGAGTGCAAGATTCATTTTTATTTACTTACTTTTAACATCTTAGCAGCCAAAGATCAAAAAGGCAAGTTCAGTTTCAGTAACAAACACAAGTTCTGGCTGGTTGCATTTTGGTTCTTCTCCCTTCCTCCCCCAACACTTACATGTGTAACAAATAAAAAACAAATGTCATTAAGAACATGCTCTTAATTTTTCTGTTACAATTGTGACAGTGACTAAAGCCTATAGTCTTTCACCCCTCCTTTAGCTGAGACTTTTGCCAAAAATTGAGTTAATTTAGTTAAAAACAGTCATTCTCTTAAAAGAAAAAAGGAAGTGATTTGTCTGGGCGAAGTCTCAGTATGTACTGCCAACTTTGCATTGAGTGGAGTGTACAGTAAATTGTTGCCAATTTGACCCTAAATAAATAGAAACTCCCAAGCAGCAACAGTAGGACAAAATCAAAAGCCAGGATGAAACAGCTGCTGTCCAGGGCTGGCACTGTGCAATACAGTGCAGCTCTACTCCAACACCTGGACAGCTGCAGGGACAAGCAGTTAAAAAGCTGCTCTCAACTGCCATCTCATCCTTTCATTGTGCAAAGCTTGTGGTCTGTACTTAACTGAGTAGAAAATACATTTATTTCAGAAGTAAACTTATGGGGGGAGAAAAGAGGGAAAAAAAGGAGTAAGGCCATATATTTGCAACCCACATTCCAGGTAGCAAGAGCTCTGAGCACCCTGTGCCCTAGAACTGTTCTCTGTTCATCCTGAGCCCGCTCAACAGAGATGGCACCATTAGCTGGTACCTGTGGCAGTACCCAGTCAGTATTTTCGCAACATCAACCCAAAATCTTAATAAGAGAATTGCATTTATCCCTCATTTCTGGTAATCCAGAGAAAACAGTTTTCTAAGATGTATTCCTTGGTATCAAAGCTTCATACAAAATGGGAATGGGTTATTGTTCAATCAAAATAATCTTCTATATCAATATCTGGATTTAGGAGATCTTCACCATAGGCTGAAAGATCCATTTGATTTAAAATTAAGTTTTCAAAGGTTTCTTCCAAGTCCGTTTCACCAATCAGCACAGCTCCCATCATTCGGCCATTCTGCATCACCACTTTCACATACTCGTGTCCCTTGGTACATCTCAGCATCAGCTCATGGTCTGAGCCCAAGCCCTGAGCATTGTACTTTCCCAAAACCACCACCTAGCAGAAGGAAAGGGGAAAAGAAAAAGTTCTCATAAGAACATTGCCGTGGCCTTTAGCATTTCTGCTGCTAACAGTTCTAGGCCTCAAAAGTGATGCAAACAGGGAAATATTTGTCCCTAGGGTCCCTCCCCCCACCACTGGCTTTTTGGACTCAAAAATCTTCCCCCTGAAATATCATACACATTAGTAGAAATGAAGAAAATCTAAGCTAGGATTAATTACTATATAAAGAAAACTGCTTTGTCAATATTAAAGCATCTGCTCAGTGTCAGCAAGTGAATATAAACAAGTATGTGTTATTCAGTGGTTTACACCTATCAGACTGTACTGACCTTGTAATTGAAAAATTTTGTAATGTGAGCAAATAGTTCAAAGCTGAAATCCATGTCAATAGATTCCCCTAAAGCATCTGCTGCCATGCACTTTGCTGCATACCATCCCATCTGCCGAGCTTGGGTCCACAGCCTCATCTGAAGGAGAAAATTGGAAAGATTTAAGTCACGAGACCGTCACTGTGCCAGGACCACACTCACTGCTCTCCTCAGTGCATGCTTTGTGTTTGTAATACTCAGAAGGGCTGGCCAGCTCGGTTTCCAGCCACCTCCATAAAACTCTGTTGTCAACACACTGAGGATTATCCACTTGCTTAACCTTCATCTCCTCGGTGTGTGCACTGGTGTGTAATTCCCCGTGGATCCCACACATCCGAGGGTGTACCTGGTGCCACACGGGGCTGGGCTCCCACGCTGCCGTGCAGATGTCTCCAGCTGCGTACACATCTGGCAGAGAGGTGTGCATCTGCTTGTCTACCTTCAGTCCTCCGTCTTCACCCACAGCAAACTGCAGGGTTTGCACACACCAGCAATAAAACAAGTCATCAGCAAGTCATTCAACTTCCTCCGCCTTAAGCAATCAGCTGTTACTTTATTATTTAACATGAGACTATCCTGAGTGGCAAGACCTCCATGGAAAGTACAAAGCATTATTGTTATTATTATTTCTAGATCACTGCACAGGTTTTTAAAGGACTATTACTGATACCTAGGCAGGGAAGTAACAGGGCTTGCCAAATTCCAAATCAGACTCTGTGTTACAGGGACACCTAGTCTTAAGCGATCACTTTGTATTTTTGCCAAGGAAAGAAAATACCATAGCAAAAACTTAATTCTTGATCTAAGCTTATAGCATAGACCTGGAAATATCTCGTGGCTCAACATCAGACCTATGTTTTCAGCATTTGCTTCTTTAACCACAGCACAGCCTTTTACTTCCTAATCAGATGACATCACTAAACCCTAAATACCCCAACATCCTGGTTTTGTCTGGGATAATTTTTTGGTAGTAGCTTGTATGGGGCTATTTGTTGGATTTGTGATGAAAACAGTGTTAATAACCCAGGGATGTTTCAGCTGTTGCTGAGCAGACATCAAATGCAGAAACAGAATGATCTCAAGGCCTGGAAATTCACACAGCAGTTACGAACTCCAGAATCACCATCCACGTTTGGGTGCTGACTCAGGGTGACTTCCCTCAATGAACACGAGTGTGACACCCTCAATGACAGCTCGGTGTCCCAGATGAAAAATATTGGAAATAGTTGCTTCCTTTCCAGCAGCAAATATCAAGATTTATAAGGTAAGAATATGGTACAGCATTAACATGAAAATTATTCTACACTTTTGCCACATTAGCCAATTATACAGATGTTTTTCTCTCTTTGCATGGGCTTAATTTAACAGTTTATACTGCATATATACTGTGTATATACACCTGGGGAACAACATAATAAACCAAGGCCACAAATCAAATACATTTTTATCATGTTGGATGTCTCAGTATCAACAAACCTGCCTTATTTTGAGATGCTGCACAATAATTAAATCTTTAGCAATCCATGTTTCATGTCAGAACAGAAGCATAAACCAGCTGAAAAAGTTTATTTCACCTTACTTGAAAAGCTCCAAAAGAAATCAGTATACTTACATTATTGCCATCAAGAAATGGTTCAACATTTGGCACAACTCCCGTTGCACTGACAATGAAATTGCATCCATAAATTTTTCCATTAGTTAATTCCACATATACAGGCCACAACACTGAAAAAGTGGAAAATATTGCCCTGAGAATATAACCAACAGAAGTTACTTTAGTAATTATGTCTTATGATAAGGTATGAAAAAAAAAACCCCACAAAACCTTTGAGATAACTGAATAGGTAAAGAAGTATTAAAAAAAAAAAAGGTAAAAATTATCAGAGGTTACCAGTAACATTTCTTACCATCACTCAAAACTAGAGGAAAAAAAAGATTTTGGATCTCCAACTCCTACTAATAACTTTTTTCAGAATTTTCCTAAATTAAAGCCCTCATTTTTAAGGGGAAAATACTGTGTCCTGAGGGATGTTCTCTCAAGTATGCAATTGCCAAATATTCTTTCACATAGAAATTTACAGATGCACAGGAAGTGCCTCAAAAACAAAAAGAATGTCACAGATTTGACTTATGCTGAAAGTAACTGATTACTAAAACAGTATTTTAAATAGTCATTTTAATTAGGTGGAAATTCTAAGCATAATTAATCATGAAGAAAAGGGATATTTTCCTCTGCTATGAGGGTTTACTTCAGTTTTGATACAAAATGTTGGTGTTCTTTTTCTCCTGTTTTAACTTCACTATTAAAATATTACTTCAATGGATTATGTTAAGGATGGAATATTCTGCATACAGGATTTTGGTTACTTTGTGGAATAAAGGCTCTGACCCATAAGATTTTGTAATTTAATTGTAGCTTATAAATTTGATTACTGTAAACGGCTAGACCTCAATTTATAGAGATAAAAGATTTATTTTTCAAATCTGTATTTGCTTTAAAACAGCAAACAAGATCAAACATGCTCCAGCACAGATTTGTTTTCAACGTCTTATCAGCACTGGCACTCACCCTCATCTGGTTCTACATTTTTCTCTCCATTAGGAAAAGTCAAGGAAGTCCGCTGCAGTTGGATAAATTCTTGCTGTAAGTGTATTTTCTTTACTTCACACAGTATTTCAATATGTACTTTATGAGAAAACTAAAGAAAGATTGGCAAAATTATAAACATAATGATTAGCAATCAGTTAATAGCAAGTATATCTTCACCTAAATTGACATTACTAAACTGGAAAAGTCCCCACCATATATCCCAGCCCACTAACTGAATTCCCACACTTCTTCCTCTTTTGGCACAGATGTAACCATAGCCAATGGCAATGTACCTGCTTTTTCTGCACGTATCTGATATTCCTTGAAGTCCGTAACAATTAGATTTTTCTGGCATGCCAGAAAATGTATTCAAGTTCCCCTGAGCTTACAGAAAGAGAGTTCAAAACTTAACAGAATAAAGTAAACTCATCTTTTCTGTCTTTCAGGATTGCAAATCCTTTGTTTTTCTATCAAGAATTAAATTCTGATAACAATATGTTTTTGTTCTAAACACTGTAAAAAGAAAAAATATTCTGTACCATCAACGCACGTTTCAACCATATTCTGAGCTCAAACCAGAAGTTGGGAAGTTACCTGTTTCTCTGAATTGTTTTGTGAATTTGGGCCTTGTTTTATTCTCCACTACACAAATACAGTTCCACAGCCTTCAACAGCCAAATCACCACTGATTAAGCTGCTAAATATCCTAAACATCCTTTAGCTGGTCTATGACTGATCGTCCTTGATAGGTCATTTTTTAAATGCAAAACAGATGCAAACATCTAACAACTAAGGAATTCGTAAATGAAAAAAAAAAAGTGAGGATTTTTGCTTTATTGCAAACATGAAACCCCTCACAATGCTCATGCCCACAACATTTAAACAAATATGACAGCAAGGTTATACCCATACCTCTTTAGTCCCTTTAAGGTGTAAGCCCTCGTGCCAGTCGGGGCCTAAGGCACTGCCCAGCTTGTCAGGTGCTGCTGTAGGTCTTCCTTTTTCCTCGCTTCCTTAAGGAAAGAGATGGAGTACATCAGATTTAGTGTGTGTACTTCCTTGTCCTCAGAATTCAGAACAAGGATTCTCAATTAATAGAAAAATACCATCTGCCTGCCAAAGGGGAAGATGAAAGCTTAATACCCTTATTCTTCCTGCCTGATGTCTAGAACCATGCTCTTTTTGTTACGATTTTGTCCTACATATGTTTGTGTGATGTTTGTTCATGCAGTCCTAGTTAATTGTTGTTTCTGAGACTGCAGTTTCACTCCATCTGTAACAACGTTCTGTGAGGTTTCATCTGCTTCTCCAATATCTTACTATGTGACAGCTCCTTTCTATACAATGTGAGATAGTTCACTTCAAAACATTACAGAAAACAGACCAAGTTCTTCAGCAGAAGGAATACGGGGAATATAAATTTGGCACAAAGGTAAGCACTTTTTCACAGTTTGCAAGTAACTGTATTACATTCTGTCTACATAAATTCAGGATGGATTTTTCACGTTGCTTTTTTACTCTCAGTTTTTGAAAGAAGGAAATGTCATTAATGGTAACAGTAAGCCTTACTCCAAGCTGCTAAATTGATTGATTTTGAGACTATCTTTAATATGAAATGCTGCTGCTGCAGTGCCAGGAAGCTAAACCCCCTTACCTTCCACTGTGTACCTGGTTCTTTTACACTCGATTGGAGTCTCTCGGCTTTCAGCAGTGAGCTTTGGAATGAGAAATTCAGCTGCTCCTGCATCAAAGAAAGTGTTCCCAATGGCTTTGTCTTTGATAGCCCAGATTACTTCACAGCCTTGAATTTCATACCTGTGGACATTTAAACAAGGGATAAAGTGACAGACTGCCTGAAAAGGATCTGACTCTTAGCAACACAAGCAGAAGTGTGTCAAGTTTCCTTCCAGAAGCCAGGACTAGGGGATCCAAGACTTTCCAACCTATCAAATCCACTTCTAAATATTTACATAAGGAACCCATTAAAAAAATATCTCTTCAAGTTGATAAGTCATACTTTCTCACCAACACAACCTTGATAGAACTGGGGGGGTGGGGGCAGAGGGAGATCAAATTTATAACAGTAATAATTAGTATTTCCTGCTTCGCATAAGGAAAAAGGAGTGCATTTCTGCCAGACTCTCACTGCTAAAAACAGGCATTTGGATCTTGTTTGCACGATGTGGAACATGAACTGTATATTCTCAATACCTATGTGTCAAAGCTTCTTCTGGAGCTTTCCTAATTTTATGTGTCAGTAAGAACCACTATGTTGCAAAAAAAATTACTGTAATCAGTTTTGCTATGAAATGCTTTAAGAGCTACAATTTTATAAGTCAACCTTCTCCCAAACTCACATACACTAGATTTAACATTTCATTGTTAAAGATTTTATTTGAATATGTAGTTTTTGTTTACTTACACTAATTCAAGGGCAATCCCACCATTTCCTACCACCACTATTCTCTCAGCTTGAGCCAAATTCTTCTGAAAAGCCTGCATTAAGAAAGGAAAAATGTCAATTAGAACTTAGAGCATGTTCCCTCACATTGATTAACTATATCCTTTTCAGTATTTTCTTGCTCTTAGTTTTGATTTTCTCAGACTATTGATACACATTTAGTTAGGCTGAGATCAGTAACAGAAGCTGTTGTAACAAACAACAATTTCACTTTCACTTCAGATTATTTGAAAATGTAACTCCTTTTTTTATCCTCAAGGTCCAACTTCATTTGATGAATGGCAGTTCCATGTTACGGAGAAGCACTGCTCACTCTGCCTCTAATTCTGAAGACCTACAGCAGTGAAACTTCACCTTTGACTTCCAAGCTTAATTTTTAGTCTATTAAGTCATTTCTCAGGTGAAAACTTTTCCACATCTTTGACTAGAACTAACGCTTTTTTGTACAAAGAGGAGAAGCTACAGTAGAACTAAAAGAGAATAAAAAGTCATTCCTTCAGTAGCTTTCCACTGTAAGAAGCAGCCCTTTGTACCATGTACCACACACACCTTCCCAGGGAAGTTTCTACTGGTGCCTACTTCCTGTTTATATTTTCCAATTGGATTCTGCCTGGAGGGTGAAAGAATATCTTATATTCCTTATTATCATGTTAGAAATACTGTGTAGGAGCTATCTATAAACTTAACAAATGTAGTGGCTAATTAATTTACTTAGTGGCATTATAAGGCTGTTTTTCTTCTAGTGAGAATGTTCCTATTTAAGAATATATACTAACAAACATTATTTTCTGTTTCACCGTTTCACTCCACAATAATTTTGGTATTTTGCACCAGATGCAGGAATATATTACACGTTTTTAAGTCCAAAACACATTTACCTGTGCACTGTCAGTATCCCGGATACCTAACACATAAGGGTTTCCTTCAACAATTAATTTCGGTTTGGCTCCAGCACACAGGCAAAGTTTTTCATATCTGTATTCTTTCCCATCTTCAGTGTAAATCTTCTGTTAACAATGAAAAGAAAAATCAGTTCATCTAAATCAAGACATGTAAGAGAACATCAGCTTTCTCCTTCCTTAATGTCAGAGTAATTTGCAGGTATTAGAAGCTGTAAGGGGTTTTTTATTCCCATCACACTCACCACACGTATGTCACCAATATAAGGGGAAGTGCACACAGTGCACTCCAAGCAAGATCACGTTTACCACTTGGTGGCACTTTGCACTCACTGGCTGTGCCAGAAGGGAGCTGTGTTTTCTACGTGACAAATGTCCCTCTGGCCCCAGGAACAGGATTATGCACTCCTATACATCAGCAATTGAGAATCTCATTCAAAACATCTCAACAGCTTTAGCTCTGTGTTAACCAGGCACAGGATAGGACACAGTTTAGAAAGACTGCAGATCTGTTCTTTGCTGAAGAAAAAGTGGAGGCTCTAAGCAAGCTACATCATTCTGAGAAAGAAGACTTTAAATTTTAACATTTTATGACATTATTTGTTGTTCTACAAACTAGAAGCTGCATAGTTTGAAGTGGTTTTGGGCAAAAGATCGTCCAAATCCACATACATTAGTTATTTGTGTCCACCAAGACCTAAACTAAAACACTATCCTAGTAATGATATAAGAAAACCACTGGATTCAGAATGTTAGCAGAATCTATCTGAAATTACATCTCCAAAACTTAAAAGTGAGCAAAACCAGTTTTGGATGTGAATGTGAATTTCTCATACATGCTGAAGTGAAAAATAACATGTTGACACAGAGCTAACAAGGGTGTGTACATGCTGTCCATTGCTCTTGCTCATATTTGCAACCTATTTCCTGCTAAACAGAAACAAGAAAATGTGGAAATGTTGGTTCTTTCAAGATTTATTTTGTCCCCTGTATATATTTCTACTTGAAAAACAGTGTTAAGCAGTAAGTGAAATTAGAATTAGGAAGCATTTTCTTGTAATTTTGGTAACTTATCAATTCAATAACGAGAATGTTCTTGAACAAAATTTCTCACCCAAAATATTCAGCTACTTCTTAAATTATTTTTATATACATAACTTGAAAAACCAAATAAAAAAAGAAAACATTATCTTACATGTTCATCACTTTTCAACTGTTTTACTCCAGACTGTATAACTCTAATATTGGGATATCGTTTTTCTAATAGGGAACTTGGTTGCTCTTCAACATCAAATTCCTCAAGTGTTTTGGAAACCTGTAGGAGAAAGAGAGGTATTTGACAGTATGGATCATTTATCCATCTCTTTTTCTACAGCTTTTGACAGAAGGTGCTCATTTCCAGTAAAAAAGTCACAACATAAAGCCCATATTGTCTGGAAATCTGTTATCATGTAACTGCTAAAAGTTCCTTTTTCAATACAGAATCTTTTCATGCCTGTTCCTGGTTACAGAGTCGAAGTACTACAGAGAATTTGAATCCTAAAGATAGCGATTAAGCAAAAATGGAGAACCCTGGCAGCTGCTCTAACTGCTACAATGTTTTATTCCATAAATAAGTCTATTATCAGAGTTGTTAACACTGCTTTTTAACTTGTCTGACACAGCGTTAAAATCCTGTTTTTCTCTTTGTTGTAACTTTGATAAAATAAGTCATCCAGAGCCACTATCTGATATTTCAAAGACCTGGGGAGAAATGGACAACACCAAACAGAAAACAAACACAAACAAAATACAACCCCAAAGAGGCAAACCAGAACATGAAAAACATTCAAATAAGTTATGACAATTTTAGGTTTTTTCCAAAAGAGAATGGCTGCATGGAAACCTCCAGGCCTGCTACTTTATTGAATATCCAGAGTTTGGACCACAGCTAGGAACCAGAAGCTACATCATGCTTGCAATTCAGAGAGAAATGAAGATGCTCATGTCCAAAACTTAGATGCTGCTGCCTTCAAATAGTGCTTAGCTATTCCCTTATTCTTCAGATACATAAATTTCCGCTGATGTGAATTACAGAATTACATCTCTACACTGTGCAAAATGTCTTTACTGGACACTCATGGCACTGCTGCCAGCACTTTCAGAAAGCATTCTTTAGTTGGGTGTTACTCCAACAATCTCACAGAGAGCTCTCAGACTCAGCTTAATGACCCTACTAGCCACAAATCCGAATTCATGCATGGATTTCTTTTTCAAACCAGCAGGAAAGATGTCACTGAATCACCAGCTGCTGGAGTAGATAAAGCTCAAAGCAATTTCCCAGAAGGCTGTTCCTTCTTTTGCTACTCATCAGAAGGCTGTTTCTGCCCCAAATTCAAACGTGAGCAAGACCACGATACCATTTCAGTGCTTAAAAGAGGGCACTCACTAATAAAGCAGTGAAATAAAGCTTCAGTAACTCTGAACACACTTCAACTGTGTTAGTACCTAGTTTAACCTTTGCTTCAATGGTGTGAATATATTCACCAATGTTGCTGTCGGCGGTGCCAAGAGGCAATTAGGACTCAGACACGCGAGTGGTCATCAGCAAGGAATGGATTGATTGATTTATTTATTTAATAAAGGACGGGTTTTTATGTGTTTAGTTCTTTTAGTGTTTTCCTAAAAGGCAAGAGGTATTGGACCTCTAACTAACTACCTATCAGGGTAATTGGTCAATTCACACATCATTCATTTCTCTAGTCAGTATCACAACAATTCTAATTATAAACGCAGGTGCAAGATTAGCAAAGTCTGTTTACAGCAAACCTTATCATGTTTTGCATAGTTTCGCATGAGAAAGAACAGAGCTCTCACAAACTGCTGCTGAGAGCTGAAAACTTCTCTGCTAAAGCTTTTTAGCATCCATACACCAACTACTAATAATGGATCATTATAAAATAGCTCATCAGTCTTAGTAACACCACTAGAAAACAGCTCATCAATCCTACTAACACCACTGCCATCACACTAATATGAAAACAAGCTCAAAGTCATGAGCATTTTCACCACTGGGTTCTAAATTATCTGCATACAAAAACTTTGAAGATGTCTTACTGTAAGAAAAATTAAGTCTCTCTTACCTGCTTGAAATTAGTTACAGCTTTTATAACTGGGGAAGCTGTTATTAAAAAAATGTCTTCTGATGGGAATTCTGCAGCCAGCTTGTAAAGAAACAGAAACCACGATGAGAGCCATCATCAGACTTTGACTTGAACACAATAAAACTACTGGTGAAAAGTTGTATATCTTCATACATTACTTTGATTTTGTAGAATCTTATTGAATAAACACTACTTCAGGATAACAGAAGGATAATGACTGAGGAGAATTTGGAGACACGACATTTATTTCAGTCACAAATAAATACACCTTCAAGAACTGCAGCCATAGTGTAAAGGACTACTTTATTATCACAATATTCCAAAGGCCATCTGATGGATCAGACCATAATCATGTGATTTCTGGAGACACCCAGTTGCTGGATGCACATTTTATTACTGCATAGCAGTGACTAATTGTTTACAGGTTTCATTTTCACAGAGGAAATGCTGATTTCTACTGGATATTTTAAACCCTATCTAGTAAACTGATAAATGGATTATCATCTTCAGGGTGCTATTAAGCAATGCCAGATTTTTAAAGCCCCAAGCCAAAGGGAAGAATTCCCATTTTAACTGTGCATTGCTGAGCAAGGTGACAGGCAGACCAAGACAAGTGGTGCTGTTGGGGTGAAGGAATGCCATCCAGAGGGACCCTGACATCACCAGAGAACACATGCATCCAAAACAGTCTTTATACTGCTTTGCAGTTCTAACAGATAAAATATTCCTCACCAAACTAATACCCACATGATTTCATTCTACAGGTACAAAACTACCTCCAGTTACCATTACTTTAAAACCATCAAAAACTTTGAAACCAAGAAACAGATTAATTTCTTTTTAGAGCTTGGGCACACACAGAGCTGGATGAGGTATACAGCTCTAAAACATGGATCCTATAAAAACCGAGCAGTATTAATAAAAAGGAGCACATCACAGCAGCCTTGAGCTCGGCTGCAGCACAGTCCTTCATGGCTATGAGGAATAATTCCTGCAGGAATCCTGAAGTCCCTGATCTCTGGACCAGCACAGAGTGCCAGCTTTCTACAGTTACGAACTTGTAACTCTCCTTTTATGAAGCGTTCGTAAACTGCTTCAAAATACCCTTATCAGGTTTGAACCTCTTCAGACGTATTTCTACACAGATAAATATCGTTATATTACAACAGTGCTGTCCTGAGGCTGCGTTTGCTGCTAATTTTCTCAAGCGAGACTGTTTTTTAAACTGTTTTTAAGCAATGGGGAGGGTGGGGATTAGGGGGGTGTAGGACAGAGTATGGAACTACTGTATACATGCGAATATTTATGCAATTACTGCGCAGATCTGTTTCTATGACCGTGCACAAGCCGCCCCTGAGGATGTTTTTGCCTCCAGGTAAGCGCGGGCACCGGGGCGGTCCCGCCAGCCGCGCAGCCCGGCTCCCCCAGCTCACGGCCGCTCCAGCCGGCTGCACAGACCGAGGTTCCGCCACGCGCTCGGGGAGCCTCCCGGATCCCGGGGGACAATTCCCGGCTGGCGCCGAGCGGGCTCCGCGCCCTCCGCGCTCGGGAAGGCGGGGAACGGGGGGAGGACGGGAGGGAGAGCGCCGTGCACACACAGGCGCACAGCGGGGCGGCCGCGGCCCTTTTTACCTTCTCGGCGCAGGTGACCCCCGCGATGCCGCCGCCCACCACCGCGAACCGGGCCCGCGCCGCGCCGCCGCCAAGGTACGTGAGGGCTGAGGGGCCGCCCGCCGCGGGGCTGCGGCTAAGAGCACAAAATGCCCTGACCTAAAAGCGTTCCTCAGCTTTTTGGAGGTGTCTTTAAGTGTTTTGGAGGTGTCTTCACCTCCACCCCCGCTCCCATCGCCATGGGATCAATAAATCGTGTTTATCCCGGGTTTCTGTGGGAGCTGGCTTGCACCTGCTGGTGGTCGCATTGTCAGCGTGAGCTTGCCAGGGTGCCTCGTCTACACTTTGATTTCTACAGCTTAATTTGATGTTATTTCTGCTCCCTCGTAGTGACGCATCACGGGGTGTTTTAGATATGTTTTCATGTTTTAAATCGCCTGAATGATGCGAATAAAATCGGCTTTTTAGCTGAAATATTGTCGCAGAGTGACATGGAAATAGGCAGCAGCTTTATTT
>VWZT01015585.1:49537-59913 GCA_013397055.1 Pachycephala philippinensis | reverse complement strand
TGGGGACACGGGGCAGTGCTGGCCCTGGCAGGGCTGGGGGTGGTTGGACTCAGTCTCTGGGGATTTTTCCAACCTCAGGGATTCCCTGAGAGAATTTTGGATTCGCTGACTCCTCAGACCTTTCACAGATTCCCAGATTGGCTCGGGATGGAGGCAAAGAAGTCGGGATGTTTTTTCCCAGATCTGCAGAGATCCAAACCTCTGGAGAGGTTCAGCCAGTGCAGGGGTTCTGTGCCAGCAGCTCAGTGTCCTGTCCCCATCCCGAGCTGGGACCACTCACTGCTCCCATTCCTCCTGTTCCTTCCCAGCCCAAAGCCCTAAAAACAGGAATGAGAACTCATGATGAACAGAAATCCTGAGCAGAACTTAAGGAAGGTGTTTTAGGGAGCCAGGAGCGGGAGAAAAAAAATGCCTCCTGAGCAGCAAATTGCCCTTTTGCTGACCTGGGACTGAATCCTGGCCTGGCTTTCTAGGCCCAGCTCGGGTTGAACAATGTCAGAGATCCTGCACAGCATCGAGGGAACGGCCCCGGCCGTGTCAGACGGAAGGATCATAATGTAATAGTTCCCCAAAACTCCTAATATTTGTCATTTACAATAGCGTTATCTCAGAGCTTGGCCTGCAGTTAAAAAGGCCCACGTTGAATAAACACTGAGATATTTATTATTTTTAGTGAAATCGACCTTCCAGTCACCTCGGTTTTATGGCTGCGCTGCTTATAAATTCCCAAAGGATTATTTGCAAACTCCTGCTCCTATCTGGCAGCCTTATCTCAGGGCAGGAGTTCACGTATTGTACCGGGGGGTCAGCCCGCGGTCACGGGCTTCCAGAGGGGGCCAGGCACCTGTAAATCCTGCAAATCCTTCCCTCGGCAACCAAGGCGAAGGACAACATCCAACAGGCACGGAGACTTTTCCAGGAAACGCTGAACTTTGGCAGGAAGGGCAGAGCAGGGGGAAAGAAAGTGAAGGAAGGTCAGGCGGGGGTTAATTGAGAGCTGGACCTTGGCGTGGTGGCGGCTGCGGGGCAGGACAGGCTCTCCGGGGATGCTTTATGGGATTATTCATCCCAATTCCCTTCCTGGTGAGGAAAGGGCTGCCTGATGCTGTCCTGAGGGAGAGACGGGCGTGGGGAGGGTTTGGATCTCTGCAGATATGGGAAAAAACATCCTGAAATCTTTAGGGTGCCTCCATCCCAAACCGGTGTGGTATTCTGTGAAAGGTCTGAGGAGGCAGCGAATCCAAAAATGGGGATTTCGGGGTCAGTTGGCCTGGTTTGAGCTGAGCCTGAGCCCCAAGCCCAGCCCAGGTTGTGCCCATCAACCTTGTGGTATCTCTCCTGAGATTATTCATCCCAATTCCCTTCCTGGTGAGGAAAGGGCTGCCTGATGCTGTCCTGAGGGAGAGACGGGCGTGGGGAGGGTTTGGATCTCTGCAGATATGGGAAAAAACATCCTGAAATCTTTAGGGTGCCTCCATCCCAAACCGGTGTGGGAATCTGAATGATTTAATGAGGGGGACTGGCAGCAAATCCAGGCCCTGGAGATTTCAGGGTCGGTTGGCCAAGGGCTGGCCTGGTTTGAGCTGAGCCTGAGCCCTAAGCCTGATCCCAGGTTGTGCCCATCAGCCTTGTGCCATTTCAGCCTTTCCTGGGATGTTTTCATCCCAATTCCCTTCCCGGTGAGGAAAGGGCTGCCTGACGCTGTCCTGAGGGAGAGACGGGCGTGGGGAGGGTTTGGATCTCTGCAGATATGGGAAAAAACATCCTGAAATCTTTAGGGTGCCTCCATCCCAAACCGGTGTGGTATTCTGTGAAAGGTCTGAGGAGGCAGCGAATCCAAAAATGGGGATTTCGGGGTCAGTTGGCCTGGTTTGAGCTGAGCCTGAGCCCCAAGCCCAGCCCAGGTTGTGCCCATCAACCTTGTGGTATCTCTCCTGAGATTATTCATCCCAATTCCCTTCCTGGTGAGGAAGGGGCTGCCTGACGCTGTCCTGAGGGAGAGACGGGCGTGGGGAGGGTTTGGATCTCTGCAGATATCAAACAAAACATCCTGAAATCTTTAGGGTGCCTCCATCCCAAACCAGTCTGGGTTTCCGTGAACAATTTAATGAGGGGGACTGGCAGCAGATCCAGGTTGTGGGGATTTCAGGGTCAGCTGGCTGAGGCCTGGCCTGGTTTGAGCTGAGCCTGAACCCTAAGCCCAGCCCAGGTTGTGCCCGTCAGCCCTGTGCTATCTCAGGCTCTCCAGGGATGTTTTCATCCCAATTCCCTTCCTGGTGAGGAAGGGGCTGCCTGACATGGTCCTGAGGGAGAAATGGCTGTGGGGAAAGTTTGGATCTCTGCAGATATCACCCAAAACACCCCAACATATTGAGGGTGCCTCCATCCCAAACCGGTCTGGGAATCTGTGAAAGGTCTGAGGAGGCAGGGAATCCAAAAATGTGGATTTCAGGGTCAGCTGTCCGAGGCCTGGCCTGGTTTGAGCTGAGCCTGAGCCCTAAGCCCAGCCCAGGCTGAGCCGAGCCTGAGCCCTCAGCCNGAGCCCCAAGCCCAGCCCGGTTTGAGCTGAGCCTAAGCCCCAAGCCCAGCCCGGTTTGAGCCGAGCCTGAGCCCTAAGCCCAGCCCAGGCTGAGCCCAGCAGCCCGGTGCTATCTGAGGCCATTCACCTGCGGCCTGCTGGGGCTCTGGGGGGATCAGCTCCATCCCCTCACAGGGAGAGGCTCTGCAGAAAACGACGACATTACCATCTAAAGAACAAACCCCAAATTTCGCCATGGACGGGGGTTTATCTTTTATGTTCCGGAGTCTGCGTAAGGCCGGGGCTGCTTTGATCGATCTCCAAAACAAACGAGGGGAGGTGAGGCCTGCTTTATCTGCAGGAGCATCTGCAGCTGGTGGGTGCCGTGGCTTTCCAGGCCGAGGCATGGAACAGCCTCGCTTTACATAACACAGAATAAAAAGCAGTTTTGTGTTTCATCTTTTCCCGTAAGCTGCAGCGAGGCAGAAAGCAAAGAGTGAACCCAAAGCAGAAAGGAATGAAAAAAAAAAAAAGCCAAAGAAACTCGAGGCGGAGTGGGCCGCGCCGAAGGTGCTCCCAAAAAGTTGTCTCCGAGGCAGCTGAGGGTGATTTAAGTCCCTTAAACTCCTCCCTGAGCCCGGGCTGGTGCCTGTTTAGTGCTCATTTAGGCTCTGCCTCGGCGGGGTGGGTTTTTTTAGCTTTGTGCTAATTGCTTCCCAATTACTTTGAGGTTCTTCACATGTTCCTGAAGACACTGGGATTGACACTCCCAGCTCTTTGATCCCAGCTACAAAGGGGTCATTTTAGGGGAAAGAACAAGTGTCCAAAAAAAGAGGCAACAACCCAGAAAGAAAAAGGGAGCGGATTCTGAGGTAAAAAACAGGCTTAAAGCTGGAGCTGCTGAAGGATTTCTGGAGAATCCAGAGCTGGATAATTTAGATAAATGGGGGCTGACAGGGATTTGCTATAAATTTGTCCTGTCTCACCACTGACATTTTTATCTGTGCTGCTTCTCCCCCAAGCCTCGAGCTGCTTTGATGCACAAAATGCATTAAAAAGGGTAAAAAAAAAAAAAGTGCAGTTAAAAATAACCCCCCTATTTTACTGAAAACAATCCATGGAGGAGTATCTGGTCAGGGTGGATAGTCTGTATCCACTGGGAGCAGCTCTCCTTGGGAATTTTAGGGAAGGACAGGTTTTGTATCTCTTAGTGCGGAGCCAGCACAGCCTTGGGAGGAGAAACACGGTTTTATTTTGGAGTTATCACTGGAATGGCAAGGTTTGGCTGTTGAGCTGCCCAGGGGTGCCCGGGCTCAAGGTGAGCTCATGGAAGTCCCACCTTGGATGGCCACAAGGAGCAGATTCTATCGGGATTGGGAGATCCCATGGTGGATCCCAGTTTTCCTCCCAGCCCTGCACTGAAATCGTTCCTTGGTTTTAATTCCTGTCCCAGGGTGCTGCTGCTGCTGGTGGTGCCTGCCCCAATCCTCCTTCTCCTGCCTTTTTGGGATGGGGCAGGGGACTCATGCCCGAATCCTCCTTTTCCTGACTTTTTGGGATGGGAATGGGGCAGGGGGGTCTCATGCCCAAATCCTCCTTTTCCTGCAGTTTTGGNCATGCCCAAATCCTCCTTTTCCTCCCTTTTTGGGATGGGGCAGGGGAACTCATGCCCAAATCCTCCTTTTCCTGCAGTTTTGGGATGGGGATGAGGCAGGGAGGTCTCATGCCCAAATCCTCCTTTTCCTGCCCTTTTGGGATGGGGATGGGGCAGGGGGCTCATGCCCAAATCCTCCTTTTCCTGCCCTTTTGGGATGGGAATGGGGCAGGGGGGCTCAGCTGCTGCTCCCTCCCCACCCTCAGAGGGGCTCAGCATCCCCACCACAAACATTTGTGCTTTGAAAGGGGGTGAAACAATCAAAGTTCTTCTTTCAGGGCACCGCAACTCCAATAACAAGAGCCACCCTGCCCTGCCTTTCGGATGAAACCAAACCTTCTTTTTCCTCTTTTTAGCACCACTTGTTCCTTTTATTCCTTGCTGCAGCACAAACCCCACCATGGAAAGTCTGTGCTTCCCTTCTATTCCAGAGCTGGGGCTTGTCAAGTTTTCCTTGGGAACTCGAAAACGTCTTTTTTTTTTGGGGGGGGGAAAGGAAAGGAAGGGGGGCGCGCAGTGGAAAAAATTCCCTTCCCGAGTGAGTCCTTGTCCATCTGAGGCACTTTGCAGCCCGTCCCCCGGCCGTGTCCTGGCATTTCTCAGCGGCTGGCTGCTGACTTGGCTGCCCCCCTGGTGCCTGGTGCGGGGAGATAGCTGTAAACAGAGCTCTGAGATCATAGGGGAAGGCTGGGGGGAGCCACTTTGTGCACGGCATTGATAAGGCCACAGGAAAAGCCATTAGAGCGGGCCGGTGTCAGTGACCTGTGATAACCACCCTGTCCTACGTGCTAATGGGGCCTGGCCAGCGCCTCTGGCCCTGGTGGCAGCCGATTGAACTTTGGCAATTGTCACTCTGCTCTTTTAACCCCGTGACCTCCTTACCCGGGAGAAAAAGCACTTGGCTGCGATCAAAGCGGCGGCGGAGAAATCAGCGTTGGGTCGGGGCCGGCCCGATAGGATCACAGGGGCTGGAAATATTCCTCTTGGAAAACAGACGTGGAAAGGGGAGGGAAAAAACGCCCCTGACCCAGAGAGGCTTTGCTACAATGGCCCGGATGCAGACTGCTCGTCACCTGAGGGGAGGGAGAGCAGCAGAGCGTTCCCAGGGCTGGGCACGGCCATGGGAAATGTCCTGGGAGTTTGGGGCTGGGGCTGGTTTCATCCCCGTTCCCTCAATCCCATCCCAGTCTCTGTGGGCAGCTCTGTTTGCCCTGGCTGGGGGAATTCATGGGATCTGTTCGGTGGTTATGGGATCTGTGCACTGGTTATGGGATCATTCCCTGCAGGGGGGTTCTGGTGTGACCTCCTGGAGTGAGGGATAGGTGGGATATGGGAAGGAATTCCTGGCTGTGAGGGAGGTGAGGGGCTGGGCTGGAATTCCCAGAGCAGCTGTGGCTGCCCCTGGATCCCTGGCAGTGCCCAAGGCCAGGCTGGATACCCTGGGACAGTGGGAGGTGTCCCTGCCATGGGATGAGACTGGATGGACTGTCAGGCCCCTTCCCACCCAAACCATTCCGTGATTCCATGGAAGCAGCTCGGAGATCAGCCCAGGCTGTTCAGGGCTTTATCCCATCTTTTTTTGAAAACCTCCAAGACTCCAGAACCTCTCAGGGAACTCATCCTGCCCTGCCCCTGTCCCCTGTGCTGGCACTGCTGGGGCACCTCCGGTGCTGGGGCTGCTCTGGAGAGACCCCGAGGGGCTGGAGAAAGTCCAGGGAAGGGAACGGAGCTGGGAAGGGGCTGGAGAATTCCTGAGGGAGCTGGGAAAGGGGCTGGAGAATTCCTCAGGGAGCTGGGAAAGGGGCTGGAGAATTCCTGAGGGAGCTGGGAAGGGGCTCAGCCTGGAGCAAAGGAGGCTCAGGGGGGACCTTGTGGCTCTGCACAACTCCCTGACAGGAGGGGGCAGCCGGGGGGATTTGGGATCTGCTCCCAGGGAACAGGGACAGGAGGAGAGGGAACGGCCTCAGGGGAGGCTCAGGGTGGACATCAGCAGGAATTTCCTCATGGAAAGGGTGGTGAGGCCTTGGAAGTGCCCAAGGCAGGGGTGGAGTCCCCGTCTCTGAGGGATTTCAGAGCCCTGTGGATGTGGCACTTGGGGACAGGGGGCAGAGCTGGGGATGGACTCTGATCTCAAAGAACTTTTCCAGCCTCAAGGATTCCATGATTCCGTGACTTTTCCCCCAGTTTGGAGTCCCTGAGGAGCTCCTGGAGTGGCTCTGTGGCTCCTCGGGGTCACTGCCACCAGAGTGTCCCAGGCCAGGCCCCACTGTGGGTCCCACGTGTCCCCAGCTCCCTTTGGGGTGCAGCTCCTTGAACCCAACCCGCTGGAACTGACCACCCCATAATTATTTATTAATCCAGCTGTCCCTCACCCACACAGGGACATCCACACTTAGGTCTGGGAATATTGTGGGAAAGCACATTAAATCCTGGCTTGGGTCAGGGGCACCCTCTGCTTTCCCAGGATCCCCAAATCCTGCTGTGCCCTCAGATCCTCGGCATAATTCCTGCTTCAACAAATCCTGGTTTTCCCCAGTCCCCTTCTCCTCTGTGCCCTCAGATCCTCGGCGTAATTCCTGCTTCAATAAATCCTGGTTTTCCCCATCCCATTCTCCTCCATGCTCCTGGAATTCTGTCCCAGGAGGACTCAGCTCAGGGGCTGAAATGAGGCTGAAAATCCTGGAGTTGCTAATTTTTTCGGCCTTTATTGCAGCACTCACCTTTCCCCACTCGTTCCCAAGGTGTTTTTTTAAGGAATTTCGGCCACTCTGGAACTGCTGGGGTCTTTGGGGCCATCGGGGTTTTTTTGGGAATGTTCACCTGGTCCGGCTGAGCCACCCCGAATTCCAGCCCCGCTCCTTGCATTGTGCAGCCGTGGGAAGGCCCTTCCCAAGATTGGCTGTTTCCGGGCTTTGGGGCTCAGGAGGGTCCCAGGAATGTTTGGAAAACGCCTGGGCTGCCCCGCAGGGCTTTGTGGTGGTGTCCAGAAGGGAGATATCTCAAAAACAACAAGTGATAGGGGCGGAAGTGAAGTGATTTGGAAGGAATTTCCCTGGAGAACGTTCGTGTTCTAAGGTAAAACTCAGTTTAATGCGAAGGGAAGTGGTGAATTCCCACTCTTTTCTCATCCTCTGGTTATGGACTCGAACCATGGAATGGTTTGGGTTGGAAAGGACCTCGAATCCCATCTAATCCCAACCCTGTGCCAATGGCAGGGACACCTAATTCAGACTGGAACAGCTCATGGAAAACTCGGTCCAAGTTTTGCTAAATCTGCTAAATTTCAGGTGAAATCAGGAATCTCTGAGCCTTTTCCATGTAAATTTTGAGGATCTCCAAGGCTGAAGGCTGCCCTGGCCCTCTGTGCCCCTGCTCCAACATTTGACCACTCCCTGGATAGTTTTTTTTCCCCTGTTCCATTAATTTTAGTTTCTCCTTCTGCATTTTGTCCCTTTCCTCTCTTTCCCTGTGTCTTTCCAAGGAATCCTGGATTAAATGTCCTTCCTCAGCCTTTTCCTTCCCCAGCTGTCCCAGTCCCACTGGGCTGATGCTGATATTCCACATTTAGGGCTTACTTTGGCTCCTAAAAATGAATAAAAATCTCTCTCTGTGCCACTTCCTGGGGACATTCAAAGATCCAAACCCAACCCTGGGGAGCAGTTCCAGTTTTTCCTGATTATCCCTAAAATTTGAGGTCTTGCCCTTGGTGGCATTGGCTCCGGCTGTGGGAATCATGGAAAAATAGAAGGAACGGGACATGGATGGGAGGGAAGCTGGGAGAATTCTGGGTGTGAACAGAAGATGTCAGAGAGAGGAGCTCTGAGGCTGCAAGGAGAGGCTTTGGATCATGAAATCATGGAATTGTTGAGGTTGGAAAAGCCCTCTGAGGCCACCCAGACCAGCTCTGCCCCGTGTCCCCCAGTGCCACATCCCCAGGGGATTGAAATCCCTCAGGGATGGGGACTCCACCCCTGTGCCAGGGCTGGAAAATGAGGAATTTTCCCTAATTTCCAACCTGAACCTGCTCTGGCCCAGCCTGAGGCCGTTCCCATTCTCCCGTGGTTCCCTGGGAGCAGATCCCGACCCTTCCCAGCTGTCCCCTCCTGTCAGGGAGTTGTGCAGAGCCCCAAATTCCCCCCCAAATCCCCCTTTTCTCCAGGCTGAGCCCTCCAGGAAGATCCTTGGGCTCAGCTCAGCTGAGCTCAGCCTATCCCTGAACCTCTGTCCACAAATAAACCCCGGGGAATTCTGCCGTGCAGCCCAGAAACTCCAAACTTTATTTTATTTTTTGGGAGGGTGTTTTTGGGGGCTCTGGAACTGTGAATTCACACCCCCTCCCTGTCTCACCCCTCTCCCCAGGGCTCAGAGCCCAGCTGCGGCCGCTCTTTTCCTGCTCTTTCTGCCTCTCATCCTAAAGCCCCATAAGCTCTGGGAGCTGGGAAATGATTCCCATCCTGTTTGCAATAAATCCCTGGTTTTATGAAGGGTCCCGAGCCGGCTGGACACGAATCCTCCACGTGTTTACAAATATTTGTGCAGGAAAAGGGGGTGAGCAACGTCCAGGACGGGCTTCTGACGCATATTCCCCATTTCAGGGCTTTGTTCAGGAAAACGTGGGAGCGGGGCCGGGGCTGAGCGATGAACAAACGCTCCCAACAACAGCAGCTCCCACAAAAAAAGGGGTTTTGGGGTCGTGTTTTATGGCAGGGGATGGGAAGGCTCTGAAATTCTGCACACAAAAGCTGGGGCGTGCTGGAAGGGCAGCGCTGCCCTCGGAGAGAGGGTTTTCCGTGGATCCTTTGGAATGAGGGGTTTGGCTGTGGAGAAAAGCGTCTCTTTTATGGTTTGGAGGTGGGAGCTGCGGGTCTGGGGGACTTGTGATCTTCAGGCTTCACCTTTTTGTGGGGGTTTAATCACCTCCTCAGAGCCCGGGAGCAGCCCACGGGGGCTGTTTGGGGAGCAGGGGTTTGGCTCTGCCCTTCAAACCCCTGACTCCGGCTCGCCCCGGCCGCGGCTGTGGCGTGGGATTGAAACCCCGCGGAATCCTCCGGGATACGAACTTGTTGGGAAAACCAGAGGCTGAAAAGCTGCTCCTGTTGCATCTTGTCATGGTTTCAGGTACTAACCAGAGAACAAGGGCGGATCTGTGTAAGAACTCTTTATTGGGGTGCTCCAGGACGTGTTTTCCACAGGTGTTGGGTAGGAAGGTTCATCCTGTTGTTGTTCCTACACCCTGGAAGTGCTCAGAGCCAGGTTGGATGGGGCTTGGAGAAACTTTGGATGATGGAAGGTGTCTTTGCACTTGGCAGGGGGTGGGACGGGGGGGTCTTCAAGGTCCTTTCCAACCTGGGCCATTCCATGGTTCTGTGGTCCCTGGAGCACATCCACAAGCTGCTGCTCCATGGGGAAGGTGCTGCTGGACGAGGGTTGGAGGGAACCTCTGGAGATAACCGTGTCCAGCTCCCCACGGGGCTGCAGGGGGTTCTCAGGTCCATGTCCTGCTGGGATGGAGCTCCACAGCTCCTCTGGGCAGCCTGTCCCGATGTTCCTCCCATGGAAGAGGGGTTTTCCTGTGGATTCCTGTGGGAATTCTGTGTTTCGGTTTGTCCCGAGCGGGGTCTGGCTCTGCCTTCTCATCTTCCCCCGTGGGTGCCTGTCCACGTCGAGAGGGTCCCTCAGCGTGGTGGAGGTGTCCAAGGAGGGGCTGGACGTGGCCCTCGGGGCCGTGGTTGAGTGGACACAGTGGAGTGTGGTCACCGGCTGGACTCAACGATCTCAGAGCTCTTTTCCACCCTAATTATTCCCGGTTTTCCCAGCATCCTTCCATCTCTTCCTCCAGCTCCACCATGACCTCGGCCGTGCTCGGGAAGGCTCCGTCCAGCCACTCCAGGATCCTCTCGTACTTGGAGACCCTCCCCAGCTGCCTCAGGCCGGCCTCGGTGGGCCGGGCCACCCTGACGGTGCGCGGGGCCGGCTCCGTGCTGAGCCCCGGCTCCCTGGCCCGGGGCCGTGTGCCCGAGGCGGTGCCCGGCTCCCCGCGGGTGTCCTGGGCGTTGGGGACCCGCGGGCGGTGGCCGCTGGCCGGGGCCCTGCTGTGGCCAGAAGCCGAGGGTGCTGCTGGAGCAGGGGTGGGTGCCCAGTGGCCGGTGCCGGGGTCACGCGCGGGCCGGGCGGGCGCGGGCCCCTCCTGGGGCAGCCTGGCGC
>VWZT01015585.1:0-16942 GCA_013397055.1 Pachycephala philippinensis | reverse complement strand
ATGTAGGACCTCAGTGGTGTGGAGCCCCCATCCCACGTAGGGGAGCCCCCATCCCCTGTAGGGTCTCGGTGGAGAAGTGGAGCCCCCATCCTGTGTAGTGGAGCCCCCATCCCCTGTAGGGTCTGGTGGAGAAGTGGAGCCCCCATCCCACTCCATGTCTCGTTCCCAGGACGCCCGGCACGCCGCCGAGGAGGAGATCTACACCAACCTGAACCAGAAGATCGACCAGTTCCTGCAGCTGGCAGACTACGACTGGATGGCGCCGGAGCCGGGCGCCAGGGCCAGCGATTACCTGGTGGATCTCATCGGCTTCCTGCGCAGCACCTTCGCCGTGTTCACCCACCTCCCGGTGAGCCAGCCCCCTTCCCTCCCTCCCTCCTGCTCCGGGGTGTCGGGGGATCCCAAACTCAATGGGGTGTGCTGGAAACGGGGCCTGGCGCTGTCGAGGGTGAAGGAGAAATTCTGTTTTTGAAGGAATTTATTCTGTGTGTCACCGCAAGTTGGGTTTTGATGGGAGTCTCCCAATTCGTTGCAGGTCTCGTTTTATGGGGTTGAGGCTCTGTCCCAGCTCACTGTGTACCAGTAGGGTCATGATTCACTCCCCACCTATGCTTTAGGTATTTTAAATTCCAGTTAATGGCCATCTGGGATTTTTTTTTCCAAAAAAATCCAGTCTATGGGTGCGTTACTCAAGCTACAGCTGCATTTCCAAGTGTCTGTCAAGTCCCTGAAGCCTCCCATCCCAATTTTGCTCCGTGGCAAGGCACCATATGTTTCTTCCTTCTCTCTGCTGTCCAAAGTCCCTGTGTTTATGCTGTTGTTGCCATCAGGAAAGTGCCTCATGTTGCTTTTTGCAGTTGACTGAGCGGTGTCTCATTGGTAGGAAAAATCCAATCACCAGGGAGCTCCGTTCTTGCTCCAACAGCTTTTTTTTCTCCTCTAAATGGGATTTGTTCTGAGCTGTGTGGATGCACTCTCGGGAGGAGCTGGGATCAGCAGGTATTTTGAAACAGCAAATCCCCCCAAACTCTGTGGCTGTTCTAAAAGCAATTTCAAATCTTTCTTTCTTTATGAAACTGGGATTTGTTTGCTGGTGCTGGGTGCCCGGGGCTGTCCCCACACTGGGCATCTTTCATGAGCTGGGAATAAACAGGAAGGGAAGGTTTCATGTGGCAGCTTCCTTCGTTCTGTTTGAGTCTCCTCTGGAAGCAGGTGCCAGCCCTCCAGAGCTGTTTTGGGAGGTGTCACACCCCCAAACTGTGCAGCCCCGGGCCTGGCTCATGTCTTTGGGCATCCCCATCCCAGCAGGAAGATCTGGGAGCAGGAGGGAACTCAGACTGATGTGCTGTGGGGGAGAAGCCCCCAAAAGGGGACTGGAAGTGGCTTCCCTGCTCCTCTGCACCTGTGCTGAGCAGAAGTTGCTTTCTCAGCTCTGTTATCAGTGGGACAAAGCAATCAATAAACTGATAAATGAAGTGTTTCCCCCTGAGCAGAGATGGGGAGGACTTGGATCCGTCTCCCTGGCCAGGTTTGGTGCCCAGGCAGTGTGGCAGGTGCCTTTTTGAGCCAGGAGGTGCTGGAAATGGCTGGATTTCTCCTTAAAAAAGGAGCTGTGGCTCCTCAGGGCTGGTTTGGCACCTGGAGGCTTCCACCCATCCCACTGGGAACGCTCAGGAGCCAGTAATGGAATGTGACAGGGAGATTGGTCTCTGCACCGGAGCATGAAGCAGCAGAGATGAGCTGGGGAGGGATGCCCACAGTGATTTATGAGGTGAGCTGGGAGTGATTTATCTTCCTTAAATATTAATGTTTCCTTTTGGAGCCAGCCGGGCTCAGTTTGGAGCCTGGGAGGACGGGAATTGGTCTGAAAAGCACCAGGACAGAGGGAGGCAGCCTTTTGTCTCCCAGAGCTGGGGTAGAAAAGACCCAGCTGAGGAGATTTGGGTTTGCTGGGCAGCTCCTGATCTCCAGAGCCTCCCCAAAACCTGGTGGGACAGGGGAGGAACCTCGGGGAGCTGCTGCAGCTGCAGCTCTGGGTCTGGGAGCTGCAGGTTGGGGATTTTTTAATATTTATTGGAGTTTTTTCCTTATGTTGATCCCCCAAATTGTGAACAATGGTGGGTGAGAGCAAGCCAGGAAGGACCAGGCTGCATCCCAAAGGCCTCCAGATGCTTTAGTGCCGAGGTTTTCCATCCTTGTAGGGTTCAGGAGATGTTTCCAGTGGCTGATTTAGGAGCACAGTGAAATTCCTGGGCTTTGCTGCTGAAGTGCAGGAGATAAAGGTGCTGTCTGAAGCCATGCAGAAAATGGTGGGGGTGTTTGTTAAAGCACCAAAAATGTGGGATGAGCCTCAGCTGAGGAAGGGAAGAGCGAGAGGGGTGAGGGAACATCTCCAAAAAGGGTGAATTGCAGCTCTGGGAGGATATTCAGGGTTCTGGGGACAAGGTGGAGCTGTTCCTACGCTGCTGATCCAAACCCATCCCAATCCAGCAGCACGAGAGGGGTGGTTGGAAGTAAAGCACGACAGTTTTGAGGTCTGAGAGGAGCTGCTGCCCTGTGTGAGATGAGTTTTCAGCCTGATCTATAAAATCCGGGATTTCCGCACTGCCAGGACTGTGCCCCATCCTGGGATGAGGCATCCTTGGGGCACCTTCATTTCTATGTACATCACCGCCCATTCCTGTTCTCCTGTCTGCTTTGGGAATGCCCCCACCTTCCAGAGCTGATTCCTGCAGAATTCATGGGATTTTGGAAAGGGGGGAAGCGTTCCCCTGGTGCTGGAAGGCGCAGTTTTGTTGGAAGTGTGTCCCTGTCAGGAGAGGAGGCAGTGGCAGGAGCTTTTAGGAATTACACCTCCTCCTGCCCATCAGGGAACCTCAGCCCAGGCATGTCCGAGCTCCTGGCTAAAATTACAGCTCCAAAAAACCCCATAATGGAGAAGAACCCAGCCCAAAGTCCCGAGGCTGCAGAAATGCACCGTGAAGGGGGTGAGGAATCCCATTGTCCCAACAAAAAAGGCTCCAGCTGGCCCCAGGGCAGCTCAAGTGGCCCTGGGAGATCCTTGGGACTCAGCTTTGGAGAGGGGGTGAAGAGGAGCTGAAAGGAACATGAGCCAGGATTTGGGATTAGAGTTTGTGTTTCCCTCTTTAGGCTGAATTTTTCCTGTATTTCTTGGGAATCCCGGAATGATTGTGTTGGATAGTTTGGGTTGGAAGGGCCCCTTGAAGATCACCTCCTCCAAGCCCCTGCAAAAAGCAGGGACATCTTCAGCTGGAGCAGGTTGTCCAGAGCCATGGCCTTGGATTTTTCCAGGGATGAGGCCTCCACCACCTTTGTGGGCACCCAGCAAAAATAGAGCCATCCAAAATCCTGGCTGGTGGAGCGGCCTTAAGAGTCTCCACTTTTTCTAGACCTCAAGCAGGAATTTCAGTCCCTAATTTTTCCTTTGGAGATGATGAAAACCACTTGATGTTGGGAATACCTGGAATTTATTTGCACATTGCAGCTTTCTGGGGGACATCTTCAGCTGGATCAAGTTGTCCAGAGCCATGGCCTTGAACTTTTCCAGGAGTGAGGCCTCCCCCACTTCTCTGGGCACCCAGGAAAAATAATCCAGCCCAAAATCCTGGCTGGTGGAGCGGCCTTAAGAGTCTCCACTTTTTCTAGACCTCAAGCAGGAATTTCAGTCCCTAATTTTTCCTTTGGAGATGATGAAAACCACTTGATTTTGGGAATTCCTGGAATTTATTTGCATGTTGCTCTTTTCTGTGGGACATCTTCAGTTGGATCAAGTTGTTCAGAGCCATGGCCTTGGGTTTTTCCAGGGGTGAGGCCTCCACCACCTCTGACAAAAATAACCCAACCCAAAATCCTGGCTGGTGGAGTGGCCTTAAGTGTCCACTTTTTCTAGGCCTCAAGCAGGAATTGCAGTCCCAGATTTTTCCTTTGGATTAGGCATGTGGGGGATGATGAAAACCACTTGATTTTGGGAATTCCTGGAATTTATTTGCACATTGCAGTTTTCTGGGGGACATCTTCAGCTGGATCAGGTTGTCCAGAGCCATGGCCTTGGATTTTTCCATGGCTGAGACCTCCACCACCTCTGGCAAAAATGACCCAGCCCAAAATCCTGGCTGGTGGAGTGGCCTAAAATCTCCACTTTTCCTAGGCCTCAAGCAGGAATTTCAGTCCGTAATTTTTACTTCAAGAGTAGGCTTTGTGGGAGATGATGAAAACCACTTGATTTTGGGAATTCCTGGAATTTATTTGCACATTGCTCTTTTCTGTGGGACATCTTCAGCTGGATCAAGTTGTTCAGAGCCATGGCCTTGGGTTTTTCCAGGGGTAAAGCCTCCACAACCTCTGACAAAAATAACCCAGCCCAAAATCCTGGCTGGTGGAGTGGCCTTAAGTGTCCACTTTTTCTAGGCCTCAAGCAGGAATTGCAATCCCAGACTTTTCCTTTGGAGTAGGCATGTGGGGGATGATGAAAACCACTTGATTTTGGGAATTCCTGGAATTTATTTGCCCGTTGCACTTTTCTGGGGGACGCCGAGCCCTCAGCAGTGCCGTGGGGACAGCGTGTGCCGGGGGGCAGGAAAAGTTCACGGAGAACTTCCCGGGGTTTTGGTGCATGCCAGTGCTGCATGAAACGGTCATGGTGGTTTGGAGCCACAATTCCAAAACGCTCCACTAAGTGCCCAAAAATGTCTCCGAGCAAATAAAACGCTGATGGGAATCAAAGCGTAATTAACGTTTGGCTCCCGAGGCCGCCCTCTTCCTGCGTTAACCAGGGAGAGTCGGTTCCTGCTGCTGCTGTGGAGCTCATTAATATGGGATGCTCGGGTCTCCTTTAAAAGAAAAACCTCTTTTTTTTAAGGGAAAAAAAAATATTTTAGTACAAAAAGTATTTTAGGCCCGAAAAAAAAACAACAACAAAAAAAAAAAGGTGGTTTCTGGTTTTCAGCAAGCAAAGGGCCACGGCCTCCGAAAATGAACATTTCCAGCCTAAGACTTTGCAAAGAATGACTGAAAAAGCCTTTTGTCTTTGATGGCTGATTGTTGTTTTTATTTCTTGTTGGACAAGTTAATGTAAATGGCATTGACAGGGCTACTCCAAACACACTGATTTGTTGACATTAAGCTCCTCAGAGATGGAGGGTTGTGTCAACACCTCCCCTGAACTGTCAGGTTAACAAAGCAAGNCTTGTATCTCGATAACCTCCTTTGGAAGGGAATCAGGGCAGGTCAAGAGGTGAGGCTGACCCGGGAAGGGGAAGCAATCTTTCAGCGATCCAGCAAATCCAACCTCTGCCGTTGAGCACTTCAATGTGAACCCTCTGCAAAGGGGGATTTTTTTTTTCCCCTATTTTTTTTTTCCCTTTTCTGCTTATTTTTGCCAGATGGCAGGCACAGATTTCAGCTGGAGCCGCGACGGTTTTTGCCTTCTCTTGGCATCTCTTCCCCCTCGCAAACGAACGGCCCCGGCAGCTCTCGCTCTGGTAGAAAGAGCTTTGCAAGTGTTTATTTTCTTTCCAAAGAGAACGATTGCCTGTGTTTTTATTTGAAAAGTCAAATCCCTCTGGAATATTTATAAGCCAAGGCCCTGTGCATGGAAGCGAAATGCCATGAACTTTGCACCAACCACAGCCTCGGCCGCGCTGGGAGGGACCCAAGTGGAAAATAACCATCGGGAAAACATCTCAGGAGCACCAGAGTCACCTCTGGGTTTGCACAAGTCCGCTCTGAGCTTAAATAACTCCCCTGGCCCGTGGAAGAGCTGAGCCAGTCCTGCTGGGGCTGATCCCAGCTGTCACTCCCAGGGTTTGACATCCATCACCTCCTGCAGGTGGGATTGCTGAGGAACAGGGGTGGAGAGCAGACAGGAGAGCTGGAGAGGGACTGGGGACAAGGCCGGGAGGGACAGGACACAGGGAATGGCTTCCCACTGCCAGAGGGCAGGGAAACATGGACATTGAGAAGGAATTCCTGGCTGTGAGGGGCCTGGCTGGAATTCCCAGAGCAGCGGTGGCTGCCCCTGGATCCCTGGCAGTGCCCAAGGCCAGGCTGGACACTGGGGCTTGGAGCAGCCTGGGACAGTGGGAGGTGTCCCTGCCCATGGCAGGGGTTTGCATCAAGATGATCTTTAAAGTCCCTTCCAACCCAACCCATTCCAGGATTTTGTGACACTTAACAACACCAAAACTGCTCTTGTGGTACTTTATCTTCCTCCTCCTCCTCCTCCAGGCAGCTTCCAGGAGCCCCTGTTTTGTTTTTCCGATCCTTTGCCGATGTCAGAGCCGTGTTGGAGCGCCGGGGGGTTGTGGGCACCTCTGATGACCTTTGGGGTCCTTTCTGCCTTTGTCCTGTTGCTTTGCTCTCTTCTGCCTTTGACCCTGACCTCTGTGTTGTCCTCTGTAGGGGCAGGTAGATGTCCACTCTACCATGTCGGTGAGTACCGGACGCTGCGTCCTGCGCCTTGGCTCTGCTCTGCTCCCACCTCCAGGCTTGGTGAGGGGGGGTTGAACCAGGGAAGGTCCTTTGTGTCAGCCAGGAGGAAAGGAAAAATGGATTAGAAGTTCGAATCAATAGGATAAATAATTCTGGGATTAATCAGAGACTGGTGGAAAGGGTTTCCTTGCCAATGGGTCGCTAAATTGTTGATTTTAGAGCATTGAAATGTCTCCTTTTATCACCCTGGAATACCTAAATTTGCAGGGAATTAGGGGAAATGCCTGATATTAGGGAAAGCTTGATGGGATCCTCACACTCTGCTCCAAAAAGAAAAGATGTTTGTAAAATCCCCCCTCGCTCCTTGTTCAGAGAAATCCTCCAGGGGGGTTCCAGCTGGAGATTCCTCCTGCTCTGAGGGATTGGACCACTAAACCTTCCCTCAGACTGGAGTGGGAGTGTCCAAGGCCAGGCTGGACAGAGCTTGGAGCACCCTGGGACAGTGGGAGGTGTCCCTGCCATGGCAGGGGGTGGAACTGGATCATCTCTAAGGTCCCTTCCAACCCAAACCATTCCAGGATTCCACAGCTTTCTCCAGGGAAAAAAATGTGGATTCTTGACGTGTGCCATCTCCCTGTTTGGATTTGGCCAATTAGCACCAAAAAAAACCAGCCAAGGAGACCTTTCAGACCTTCCTTCTGGTTCAACAGCCCCCTGTGATTGTTGTCATCTCTGCTTGTTCCGTGTGCGGGAGGAGATCCCGCGGCGTCTCCAGGGATGGACGGCAAACAAAGTGCTCTGCAGCCACCTTGTTTCCTCTATTCCCACGGCTGCACACCCAGGCCCGTGGGAGCAAAGCCTGCCCGGGAATTCCGTGGGGTTGTCACGTTCAGAGCCTGGACCCTGCTTCTGCTTTCCAGCCTTTATTCCCTGCTCTCCGTGGGAATGCCGGCCGATATTCCCTGCTCTGGCGGGATGCTTGTGCCCCTCTCCCTGCAAACCGAGCCTGGCTGAGCCTGGAGTTGATGCAGGCTCCGGGCACCTGGGGGGTTTCTGAGTCAACACCGAGGCCTCAAATCAACGCCAGCTCCCGGAGAGACGGAGCCTCGTTAAAGCAATTCCAGCCCGGCTCCCATCAAAGCCGCGCCGGAGCCGCGGAGCAGCCGGGATGCTCCAGGCATTCCCTGCAGCCAGGGGTTTCCAGGAGCGGTGTTGGATGTCAACCATCCTCCGTGGTGTCCTCAGGGCGTAGCCCAAGAGGGAGAGATGCAAAAAAGCCCTTTTCCCTCTGGCTTTTCCAGACTTGGAGCCGTTTAGAAGCCAGATGTATTTATTCCTTTAATTGGATCCAGTGCCTAGACAGCTCTGGAGTCAGCTTCCTACCGAGAGGGGGGCATTACTTTCATTAAGGTAAATCAATGGAAAATAATACCTGGAGGTCCCCTGGAAAGGGTCAGGGATGGAGTAATCCCTTTATATGGAGGGGCTTTGCCAGCCTGCTCTTAGTCGGGTTTGTTCTTAGCGGCACCAGATCCCAGTTTTCCTTTTATCCCTCCTCATTTTCTGTTCTCTGCGTAGTTGGGATTAATTGGTGGGAATAAATCACGGAATAAGTCACGGAAATTGGTGGGAATAAGCCCATCCTAAAGAGGTGGAAAGAATAAAAATGGGATTGCACAAAGTAGCAGGACAAAGGAGGAATTTTAGCAGAGTTCAATTTGTCCGATGGGGAGTCGTTGTGGCTAATCCTGGGAGTTTAAAAGGTAAAAAAAGTGGGATGCAGACGTGGACAGGGCACGAGCAGCATCCAGGATCCTCCATGTCTGGGGCTTTCCACTCCAGAGGTGATCCCAGGTTTTTAGGGGATTGCTTGGCCTGAAGGTTGGGCCAAATTCCCTTAAAACACGGATGCCTTGATGGGGAGAGAAAGGACTGGTGCCTGGAACACCCCTTTCCTGGCTTTCCCAAGTGTCTCCGAAATCCCAAATATTTGTCAGGATGGAGGGGTCAAAACAGGAGCTGGTGGTGCTTTAAACAAGGAGCAGAGTGTCCAAATCCCATGGATTTGGTGGTGCTGGATGGGACAGACTGACCCCTGATTAACCTGGGAGCTCTGTAAACTCGAGTCTGGCTAAGCCGGGTTATCTGGAATTCCATGGTTTCCTTGTCTGCTTTCAGCAGCTGGAAAATTAATGGAAGCCAAAATGCCCAATCCCATAAATCCTTTAAACCAGGGCCTGCTTCCATAGGTATCATTCCCTCTGTGGAGTCACCTCGGCGTGTTTGGCATGGAATTTTGTTTTCCAGACTGGGATTGGTGAAGCTGTTGGATGCTTTCTCTTGCCTGCACCTCCATCCATAAAGAATGTGTGGCACAGGGAATTTGGCAGCCAAAATTCCAGCCCTGGCATATGGAATCCAAACGTGCCTTCTCCTTCTTGCTCCAGAGCCTCAGCCTGGACCTTCCAAAAATCCTGCCAGGAGATGAAGTTTGGGTTGGGGTTTTTTGACCCGTTAGGAAATCTAGGAGAAATCATAGGATTTGCAGTTTCCGGCTTTCCTCTTGTTTCATCCGCTGCTCTTCCAAGGCTTTTAAGTTGGGAATGTGCAAAGGAACATCCATGAACAGCTTCCAGAGCTCTCCATGCCTTCCTTAGCCCATCCATGGGAGGAGCCCAAACCCCCCAGTGCAGCGTCTTTTGGGGTCCCTGTGCAGGGGACACCTGAGTTGAGGGTGCATGGAAAAGTCGGCTGCTTGGGATTGTTGTCTGGAGCCACCTGGTTGATGCCACCAGCGTGGGTGAAGATGATTTGGTGACCATCACAGGGTCCCTTTCCACAAATGTTTTCCCTGGATCTCACAGCCTTGGGTAGATGGAATAGCAGGAGTGGGAAAAGCATTTCAAAGTGCAGATCCTTATGGAATTCTCGTGATCTCTGGAGTTTTTTGTTGGGTTTTGTGAAGGGCAATAAATCAGGAGAACCTGATGGGTTAATTAAAAACCAGTCACTAATTCCTACAGCTTTCCCCATCTCTCTGTTTTATCCATTTTCTCCCTCGTTTTAGCTGTAACACCTCAATTCTGAAATGGAAATTTAGGACACGATTCAGTTTTTGGGAAAAGACAAAACGAGCTGACGGTTCGGGCGCTGTTCTGTTGGTCACTTGGCTCTGCTTGGAAAAACCTCTTGGACTGAGCCTTTCTGGCTCATGGAGTAGCAATGGAGTGGGTGGGTTGGGATTTTTCCTTGGAGCTCATCCTTGTTTCCAGTCTGTTCGACATCTGGGCCCGCAGTGGGGCAGTGGTTGCGTCTCCTCCAGGCGCCGCGCGTCACCCCAACGTGCCGAGCCTTCCCCGGCATCCCAACGGGCCGGGATCTGCGTAAATGGGAATCTGGAGCATCCCTGGGCGTGCAGAGGGTGAGGAACCCCCGGAGTCGCTGTCCCAGAGGGAGGACAAGCGCTCCAAACTTCTGCATCTTCCCCCTTTTCTCCGACATGGAATTGTAATTACAAAATTATTTCGGGAAGATGGAGTGATTCAAGTCCTTCTCTTTAAGTTTTCCTGCTGCCGTAATTGGCAGCTTTGCCCCGATAAATCAGCAGAAACAAACGTGGTTCTTGCTCTTCATAAGTGAGGGGAAAAAATAAAAAAAGAATCTGCATTTAATCAGCTTTTTGTTTCCAAAATGGCAGCTGCTTTGTATTTAATGGAAAATCAGGCTCTTCCCAATGGAAAGAATGTTATTCCCAAAGCGAATACAAAAGAAAATAAAAGCCACAAAAGAGGAGGATGAAATATGTCCATTTTTTTTTTTTTTTTTGGTCTCGTTCGTTCCAGTTTGGAGCCGCGCGCTCCGATCGCGGCCGGGCCACGGCTCTGCTTTGCATCAAGGAACTGGGAAAGTCTCGGATCCTGGACACGGAGACCAGGAGAGAGCCTTGGGAGACACGAATGGGACCAAAAAAATGAAAGCTACTTCATTTTCCTGGTGTGTGTTTTGGCTTCAGGCTGGAAGAGGGGAGATTTACATGGAATATTGGGAAGGAATTCTTCCCAGTGAGGGTGGGGAGGCCCTGGAATGGATTTCCCAGAGAAGCTGTGGCTGCCCCTGGATCCCTGGAAGTGTCCAGGGCCAGGTTGGATGGGGCTTGGAGCACCCTGGGATAGTGGAAGGGGTGACAGGGGTTGGAATGGGATGAGCTTTAAGGTCTTTTCCATCCCAACCCATTCCAGGATTCCAGGATTTTGATGCCAGTCTCAACTTCAGGCCTGGTGGGAGAGTTGGGATCAGGTGGTTCTGTGGTTATTGAGTGTGTGCCGTTAAACCCAGTGGCAAACAACGATAAAGCCTGGAATTCCTGGAGTCATTCCTGGAGTAATTCCTGGAGTTTCTCAAGGTGTGATACTGTCCCACCCCGAACCTGGACTGGCAGGAATCTTTCCCACCCGTGGCTGGTGTGGAGCTCCTTGGAGAGATCCTGCAGCATCCCAGGAGCCCAGAGAGCAGCTGGATGCTCCAGCTCATTTTGGGTGATCCAGGCTCTGCACCCAACCATTTCCATGCTCTTGACTCCCAAAAACCACTTAATTCAAACTACCCTGCCCTGTCTTTGGATGCTGAACAAGGAAAAAAGATGGAGATCATGGAATCTTCTGTTTCCCTGGATTTATCCAAATTCCCCGCAGCAGCTTCCCAGGTTTGCTCCAGACCATGGAGATTCCAGAGGAGATCTCTGCCCACTTCGGGGCTCTTTAAGGCTTTGGAGAAGCTGCAGCAGCTGCATCCCGAGGTACTTCCCTTCCCCACCCCTGCCCTTCCTTCTGTTTATTTATTTCCCTTTTTAACAAAAGTAATGAAGCACAAGTGACTTGCTGACTCTGACAGAGGGACAAATCGTGTGTTCCTGTGCCTGCTCTTATCCCAGAGCCTCTGATATCCTGAATCCCACGATTTTCCCTGGTTCTGAACTCCTCGAGTTGTGCTTTTGCTGTTGGGTGTTTTTGCTTCTGCTTCTCAGGCTTCTCATGGTGCCTGATTCCTTGATTGGAAATCCTTGATTGGATTCCTTAGTTGGAATCTCTTGATTCCTTCAGAGGAAAAACCTTTCCATGGAGCTGGTTACTCCACAAATTATTGAAGACCCCCAGAAAAGCCCCAAACCGAATAAAACAGCATTAAATATTTTTAATGAAAGCCCCTTTCAGACCTGTCTGCGGGAGCTGGTTGTGACCATCACCCCCAGTGTGATTTCCCTCTGCCTTGAGCTTCCCCCAGCTCCAGCCAAAATACTTCCAGCTGTTGACCTTGGGCATCTCGGACACGGCCAAGGGTTTTTCCTCTTTTGTTGGAATGTCAGGGATTTGTATCGGGCTGCAGTGGCTGGTTTATTTTTGGTGTGGTGAGGATAATTTGGATTTGCTTTTCTTCCCCCTTTTCCTTTTATTTTTTTATTTGTCTGGTTGTCCCTGAGCTTCTCCTGGAAGCTCAGCTCTGCCGTGTGTTGGTCCTGTTGCTGGATCCTGTTTTCCCAAAATATCCAGGTGGGAAATGTTTACCTCTGGCCAAGGACACCCTGTGGAGTTTTTTCCATGCCTCTGGAATGTAGCCACTAAAATGGGCTCAGCTTCCACAGGAGTTTGGGAGAGATCCCGGGTCAGGCAGGGGATGGGCCCTTCCAGGTTGGTGGGAGCAACTCCACTTTTGGCTCTTTGGGGTTTCCCGGTTGAGTTGGTCTTTGCAGGAGACAAATTCCACGTGGAATTGGGTTAATTGGTGCTGCTTTCTGTAGGTTTTCCATGGTG
The DNA here is from genome assembly GCA_013397055.1 of Pachycephala philippinensis. Lineage (NCBI taxonomy): Eukaryota > Metazoa > Chordata > Aves > Passeriformes > Pachycephala > Pachycephala philippinensis. Next base: position 4,685 of record VWZT01015585.1, on the reverse strand, counting down.
AACCTGAGGTGTTTCCTGCTGGGAAGTTGTCTCCTGAACTGAGACAGGATGGTCCAAGCCAAGACCAAAATCCCAGTTTTACTCAGGAAAAGCTCCAGCGGTGAAACTTTGTTAAAATTTGGTGATTTGCTGATGGCACTGAGGGTTCTTCCCTGGTGACCTCAGCCTGCCCTGCTCCCAGCCCAGGGTTCCTCCCTCCCAGAGCATCCCTCCTCCTCCCAAACCAGCAATTCCGGTTCAGGGGATCACCTCTGGAATGGCAGATCCCGGGCAGAAGAGGCCCTTCCCATTCCTGGGAGGTCAGGGTGTGGATGCCTGTCCCGGCTGCGAGTGGCAGGATGGATGTGGGGATGTTGTCATGGAGGCAGTGACATCGGCCATTCCATGTGTGGATGGAATCCAAAACGCCTTCCCGAGGAAATGTGAGTGCAGCCATTGCCTCTTTTCTGGAGTCTGGGCATCAGGAGCTCCAGGGCTCGGAGTATTCCATGGATCCAAGGCTGAGGAGAATCCCATGGCTCCCAAGACTGAGGAATATGCCATGGGTCCAAGGGTGATGATCATCCCATTGGTCCAAGGTTGAGCGAATCCTGTCCGTCCAAGGTTGAGGAGCATCCCATGGCTCCAACATTGAGGAAGACGGCTCCCAAGGCTGAGGAATGTTCCATCGATCCAAGGCTGAGGAGCATCCCACAGCTCCCAAGGCTGAGGAATGTTCCATCGATCCAAGGCTGAGGAGAATCCCATGGGTCCAAGTCTGAGGAACATCCTATGGCTCCCAAGGCTGAAGAACATCCCATGGATCCAAGGCTGAAGATAATCCCATTCCAAGTCTGAGGAGGTCCAGCACGGAGGAGGATCCCATGGATCCAAGGCTGAGGAATATCCATCCCAAGGCTCCCAAGGTTGAGGAGCACCCCGCTGGTCCAAGGCTGCGAAGAATTCCATGGATCCAAGGCTGAGGAATATCCCATGGCTCCCAAAGCTGAGGAATGTCCAACCCAAGGCTCCCAAGGTTGAGGAACATCCTGTTGGTCCAAGGCTGGGGAGTATTCCATGGCTCCAAGGCTGAGGAGCATCCCGTTGGTCCAAGGCTGGGGAGAATTCCATGGCTCCAAAGCTGAGGAATGTCCCATGGATCCAAAGCTGAGGAATACCCTTTCCCCCAGCAGCCATTCCCGCGTGCCCAGGAGCCCTGACCCACAAGCCAACCTTGGCTGGAAGGTTTCCCTCCTCCTTCTTTTCCTTGGCAAATCCCAAACCCGTGGGAACACCACCTCCTAACTTGGCTCCGGCCCCTTTTTCCACTCGGTAAATCCACACAGTGGCTGCAGTGTTCAGCTCCTGGGATGGCTCCACGGAGCCAGGGATCAAATCCGGGTCTCAGAAGTCACTCGGGGCCCGTTGCTGGTCCCACCTCAGCCACCCCTCGTGTCCCACGTGTGTCACACCAGCGCCGAGGGACAGAGCCCAGAGCACAGCTGGGAACCAGGAACTGCTCTGCTCCCCTCCTCCTTCCATAAAAAAAAATATTAGGGACAAAAAAAGGGATTTTTTTCTTCTTCTTAATGAGTCTGCTGCAAAGCTGAGTAAATAGGATTAATTAATTGTTTTCGTGGTACCTAGTGGGTTTAATTGGGATGGAGCTGTAGAGGTTGGTGTGGCTGAGGTGGTCCTTGGTGCCAGCCGAGCTCCAGCCTCGAGGGGACACCTCTGGAGGCCACCAGGCTCGGGGTGACATTGGCACCAAGCAGATACCTCAGCTGGGTTTGGGGTCTCCTTTCTTGGCGCTCTCCCGTGTTCTTTGGGACCCCTTTGTCCCGGAGACGCCTTTTATTTGCAAGATCTTGAGTGCAAATCCACAGCTCTTGGGTTGTCTTTTTATTTTGTTGACATTTTGTTTGGTTTTGTGTGGTTTTTTTAACTAAAACAAAGCTGCAAACACCCAAAACAAACCAGGAAAAAAAAAATCCAACCAAAAACCTCCACAAACCCCAACTTTGTCCAGTTGAAAATGGGTTTCTGGGCAATTAATGAAAGGTTTATTTTTTAAGCAAACCTCTTAAATATATTTTTAAAATTTACAAGTACTCATCGTTCATTTGTTTTGCCGCTTTGGGAAGCGTTCGTGTTTTTGGGTGATGGTTTGGGGTTTTTTGCCATCTTCAGTGAGCACAGAACTGTTTTTTTTTAAAAAAAAAGGCAAATTGGGATGGCACAGGCAAGGCAGGGAAAATTTCCAGAGCTGATTTACTGCATTTGCCCCCAGTTTAGGGGGATTTGGGGCAGCCAGGGGATCCAGAGGCCTCTGGAGCAGGAGATGAGCCCTGGGAGGTCTGTGGGGTCTGAAGTCTCCATCCGTGGCCACACAGGGAGGATCCACTGGGATTATCCTCGGGTCTGTGCTACCAAACAATTGCTCATTATTTCCCCATCACGTTTCCATCCCCTGCAAAACATCCCAGCGCTGCCTTATGGATTGGGAAAGTCAGGAAATTCAGTGTTGAAATTGTTGGGACAACTCGTGGTGTTTACAGAAAATCGTACATTTAATTCCGAAGAATCCCTATTTTTTGGCCCACTTTTTCTGCTGCCTGAAATCCCTGGATTTGCACATCTAAATATCCTTAATCACGATGCTGGTTGCGGATGGAGGAGGAATTCTGTCGGTAGCAAAAAAATAATTGGAAATTCTGAGAGCGCTTGGAGCCTGTGGGGCTTTGTTTTCCATGGAAATGCTGCGTTAATTCCTCGGAAAATCGGTGGGAGCGTTCCCCGTGCTACAGCAGGATTGGGGTTTGGGTTTCAGGGAGCACATCCCACCTGGTTTGGGAAGTGCAGGAGGCACCAGCAGGGGAAGGGAAGCTGTGGCTGGATCCCTGGAAGTGTCCAAGGCCAGGATGGACAGGGTTTGGAGCACCCTGGGATAGGGAAAGGTGTCAGGGTGGATCTGGGTGATCCTTCAGGCCCATCCCACCCCATTCCCAGATTCCATGAGAGCCAGAGGTGCTCCTGCGGGGTGGTGGGGCCTGGCAGCGCGCTCCTGGCTGCACGTGAAGATTAATGGGTATTTATTTGAACAACCATTCCATTTCAGTAGCTCTTAATGAGTCCTTTGATAGCGAGTTCCTTAATTAACAAGGCAGCCTCTCGGCGTTTCCTCTCGCTAATTGGGAACAGATTGGCCGTTTCTAAACAAACGCTGCCGGCAGCGGGGCCGGCTCCGGAGCCTCCACGCAGCCCTTCCCAGAGGGGGCTGCTCCTGGGAATCCAGAGCCTCCCCTCCCTGCCCAGGGATGGGATATGGATGGAAAGAGAGGATTTCGTGGTGATCTCCTCGAGTGGGATGGGCTTGGCGGGGGTAGCCCATGGATATTGGGCTTTGGGATGCCCAGGGAGGTTTGGAGTGCCCTGGAGGTGTCCAGGGAAGGCTGGAGGTGGCACTCAGGGCTCTGGGCTGGGGACAAGGAGGGGATTGGGCACAGCTGGGACTCGGTGGTCCTGGGGGGCTTTTCCAGCCTCAGTGATCCTGTGGTGACGTGCTCTGGTAGGAGCCCCTGGGCTGCATCTCTGGGAGAGCTTTGGAGTTTGGCTCCTCCCTTTCTGTGCTTGGAGTGGCCACAGGGAACCTTCTGGATCCTTCCTGTGTGTCCAGAGGGACCCTGGGTGGCACAGAGAGGGCAGTGTCACACCTGAGCCACAGGGAACCTTCTGGATCCTTCCTGTGTGTCCAGAGGGAGCCTGGGTGGGATGGGACAGGCAGGGCGGTGTCACCTGAGCCACAGAGAACCTTCTGGATCCTTCCTGTGTGTCCAGAGGGACCCTGGGTGGCACAGGGAGGGGGCAGGGTCACCTGAGCCACAGGGCACCTTCTGNGTCACCTGAGCCACAGGGAACCTTCTGGATCCTTCCTGTGTGTCCAGAGGGACCCTGGGTGGCATGGGCAGGGCAGTGTCACCTTGAGAGGTGTCACAGGAACCCCAAGGTTCCATCAGGAGCCGTGGACAGAGGGATTCATTGCCAGGAGTCTGGTTACAAGCAGATTGATCCCCAAAACAATAAATCCAGGGATTTTGCTTGGGTAACACCCTCGGAATGGCTTTGTTTGACTGAGGTTGGACCAAGGGGGCGTTTGGGCATCTTGGCCATGGAGATCTGTCAGCTTTCACCTGTGATCCCCGTTCTCCCCAGTGCAAATCCAGGTTTTAGTGGGATTTGCAAAGGTCTTAAATAACGAGTGTCCCTACAGAGCTGTTCTGGAATTGCTTCGTGTGGTTTGAAGCTCTGCAGTTCTCTCCGAGTTGGTGAACGAGCTGTTGGTGCCTTTGAGGGGTTTGTTTCCCCCTTTCCCTGCACAGAGCTCAGGCCATGCTTGCATTCCTGCTCTCTGCTCCCTGTCCAGATCTCATCCCGCCCTTTGGACAAATCATTCCCGAGCCGGAGGGACCGGGGTGTCCGGGCAGGTTGTTCCTGAGATCCAGACAGGGACAGAGCCGGGCTGGAGCCACGGGGACATCAGGATCAGGACATCACCAGCGATTGCTCAGGGCGCTGGCACGGGGACAGCCTTTGGGAGTGCCCCCGGTTCTGCCACGCTCCCGAAAATCATCAGGGAATTAGCGCGGGGTCGGAGCCGTCCCGGCTGAGCGCGGCGGCTCCTCTGAGCAGCCCCTGGGGCTCCCCGG
>VWZT01015581.1:243883-261951 GCA_013397055.1 Pachycephala philippinensis | reverse complement strand
CGGCTTCGTCCCGCCTCTGCCGGTGCCCGGCCCCCAGTGATAGCGTTGCCCCTCGGGTCTCTTCCAGCCCCACACCCGGCAGCAACATGTGGCTCCTGGAGCGGCTGCGCGGGGTGGCGGAGAACGGCGGGTCCCGGGGCGCGGGGACAGAGGAGTCCTCGCGGGGGTCCCGCTACAGCAATGTCCTCACCCCCGACAAGATCCCCGACTTTTTCATCCCGCCCAAGCTGAGCGCGGCACCCGCCGAGGCTGAGGGCTCCGAGGTCCCCGCAGCGGCTGCTCTGGGTGCCTCAGTCTCAGAACAGGACCTGGCCGGGCGCAAGCCCCCGCGCAGCCCCCGCCCGTCCAGCCGGTCCCGGTCCCGGACCCGCACCACCGGGCGGCACATCATCCAGATCGAGACCGCTGAGGACTGGACCGAGGGGAGCTGCGGCACCAACGTGGACCCGCAGGCACAGACGGCCATGTCGCTGCCCTACGTGCCCAAGGCGCAGACCTCCTACGGCTTCGCCACGCTGATGGAGAGCCCCCACACGCGGCGCAAAGAGTCACTCTTCCACAGCGAGCACAGCAGCCTCTGCCCCTCGCCCGTCACCTCGCCCAGCGCCCAGCGCAAAGCCAAGCTCAACGGCGAGAGCGGCCGCCGGACACCCGCTGACCTCGGCGCAGCCCTGATGCACCCCGGCCGCTACTTCAGCGGCGGCGAGAGCGACACGTGCTCCTCGGCCGAGTCCTCGCCCTTCGGCTCCCCGCTGCTCTCCCGCTCCGTCTCCCTGCTGAAGCTCTTCAGCCAGGAGAGCCAGTCCAAGGTCATCAAGCTGAAGCACTCGGTGGCCCGCAACAGCTCGCTGTCCACCGACGACAGCTCGGCTGACACCAGCCCCAGTGCCCAGCGCCGCGCCAGGAGTGCCCCGGCCGGGTCGCACCCTCCCACCGCCCTGCTGCCCCTGGACCTGCCCGCGGGCCGTGACCGGGAGCACAGCCTGCGGCTGAGCCGGGGCGGGAGCCTGCGCCTGGCTGCCGAGTACGACCCCTCCAACGCCCGGCTGCGAGTGCGCCTTGTCTCCGCCGAGGACCTCTACGACGCCCTCGTCGACCTGCGCAGCATCAACTGCTGCGTCTCGCTGTGCCTCAACCCCGGGAAGCTGCAGAAGCAGCGCAGCACCATTGTCAAGAACAGCCGCAACCCTGTCTTCAATGAGGACTTCTTCTTCGATGGGCTGGGCCCCGGCCACGCCAGGAAGATGTCCCTGAAGCTCAAGGTGGTCAACAAGGGCAGCAGCCTTAAGCGGGACACGCTGCTGGGCGAGAAGGAGCTGCCACTCACCTCCCTCCTATCCTGCCTGTAGGTACCTGCTACCAGCCCCGGAGGGAGCCCTCCCACCTGTGGGGCCGGGGCGAGGCAGGGAGGCCGGCTCTGTCCCCCAGCCCCGCTGGAGGAGGGTTCGGAAGGGCCCCCTGAGGAGGGCCGGGGTCGTGGCAGAGCGTGGGGGTCCCCAGGAATGGTGCTGCTGTGGGGCTCTGCCAGCACCAGCTGGCAGCCACAGCCTCTGCCCCTGCTCCCTCCCTGCTCCTGCCCCGGGGCTGCATCTCCTGGAGCCCAGCAGAAAGTGGGGAGCCTCCAGCCCATTCCTCACCAGGAAGGATGGAAGCACCTGTTGGATTCTTCCCTCCCTGTGCCTGTGGTCTCCAGCTGCCGCCAAGCAGGTTGGAGGTGGGTAAATCTCTGTAGCACACTCACGGCCACCTCTCAAAGCTGAAGCTCCTGCAGCCAGGTGACAGCTTTAATTTAAAAGACAATTTTCTAGTTTTGGAAACTGCAAAGAAAATACTGCAGAGGTGACCCGTGAGTGGGCCAAGGGCGGTCACCCTGGGGGATGAGTCAGGTTTGTGGCTTTTGAGCCTTTCCTGGACTCCTCCCAGCCCTGCGGGGCTGCACGGGTGCGTGAGTTGGCTTGGTCTGACACCTGCAGCCTCCCGGGCTGCCCTCCCTGCCCACCCCAGCTCTGTCCCCCACCGCTGACCCCCGGTGGGAAACTGCTCACAGAGCTTCGGGGGCTTTGGTTTGCCCAAATCCAGGAGGCTGCCTGTGCCTTTCCGCTGCCCACAGACAGGAGATGCCGGGGGCTGGCACCCCTTGCCCTGGGCACACGGATGGTTCCAGGCAGTGTCCCAGCAGATGTGCTTGCTGACAAAAGCTGAGGTGACAGGAGCAGCCCTCCCTGAGTGCTGGGGCCATCCCAGGTGAGGCTGGGCAGGGGGGCAGGCTGAGGCTCCACAACCCTCCGCCCTCCCTTGCCTGAGGGCTCAGGATCTTTCAAGTGGCTGCACCCACTGGGCAGGAGAGATGTGTCCTGTGGAGCCACCAAGCTCCTGTGCCCAGCGCGATCTGGCTGCCCGAAGCGACTGGCCTGGCTCTCAGTTTCCCTTTGGGGAGAGAGCGAGGTGCTCCCAACCCTTCCCATCCCACGCTGTCATCCCAGCTGACCGGCTGGGGACAGCAGGAGCGGGGAGGATGCCGGCCGGGGCATTTCTGCGGGTGGATAAAACACGCTGCGTTGTTGTTTGGTGTGGTGTCACCCATTGTGTCGGGCTCTGCATGTTTCTGTGCAGGGAGCAGGATTTGCAGCGCTCCCGTCCCCGCCTGCTGCAGCACGCGTGGACACACACGCACACATGTGTCCCCTCTGTGTTAACCTCTGTGGTGGCAGTCGATGTTCCTTCCTTGTCCTTTTGCAGCAGATGGCAGATCTCAGTGTTGGCTATTTATATCCGAGGCTGATCTTTCGCAGCGTTTTACTTCTGTCTGTAAATACGTTTCAGGTGCGCGAGGCATAGTTCTGATCGCGCCGTGTTTGCATGTCGGGGGGATTCGGGGTGATCGTGGCTGTTTGTCGAGCTTGTGGTTGAAATCAAACCATGCAGGACATAAGGAGCTGACATGCCCATCCTTCCCAGGGAGTTTCCCACCTGAGGCTTCCCTACGCTCCCCCAGGAGCCAACACGAGGGATGGTCCCCGGCCCTCAAGTACCCAGGCTCATCCTGGGGGCAGAGGGGGGCTGTGGGGAGGGGGGGATAGGGAGAGGTGCCACATCCCTGGGTGTGGGGTGAACATCCTGCCCCTGAGGAGGTCTGGGGCAGGAAGGGGACCCTGCTGCCTGACAGCCCCCTCACACCCCACCAGCACCCTGTGCTCCCTGGGGTGCTGCACCTGCCAGGCGCTGGGGGGACCCGGGTGCTGCTGGAGAGGGGGGGACAGGCTGCAAGAGGAGGGGGAACGGGAGCTGGGACAAAGATTTTGGTGCTCTGAGAGGTTTGAGGGGTGACACATCCCCCGCAGCACAACCGTGTGCCTTTGGGTTTGGGGGAGGAGGATGCTGAGAGCAGAACCCTGGGCTGCTCCTTGCGTTGAGGCTGATCCCAGAGGCAGACCCAAGGGTCTGGGGGCTCTTGTCCTGCCCCACCCCAGCCTGTCCTGGGGCTGTCTCACTGGAGTTGGCTGTGTGGCCGTGCAGTGAGCCCTGGGCTGAGCTGCTGTGAGCCCTGCTCTGCTCTGGGCCGGTGGTGTGGGAGCCGGGGCTGTTGCTTGGATGGGTCTCTCCGCTGCTGGAGCTATTTTCTATTGTTCCTGCTTTGTTATTTCTGTGGCTGGATTTAATGATGTATTTTTGGAGTGAAAAATATATTAATACCTGAATGGAATGTTTGTTTACAGATGATTTCCTCTTTTTAGTGCAATAAAGTAATTTCTAAAACAGATGTAGGTGTGGCCCCGGCTCCTGCTTTCCCCAAGATATTTCCCAGCATTATTCCTGACAGCTCCCTGTGTGGGGAGCAGAGCTGGAACCTGAGCACCATCCAGACACGGGGCAGCACCGCTCTTCTGGGTGCTGCTCCCCTTTCCAAACAGCCTCCCAGGGGCACAAGGTGCTTCTGAAGCTCTTTGCCTGGTGCTGCCGACCAGTCGTGGGGTGAGGTGGGAGTGAATCTCCTGGGGAGAGGTGGGTACATGGGGAAAGCTGTTCCTGCTTGAGGGGGGACCCGGGGCTGTGCTGAGCCAGGGCATTGCCTGCTCACAGCCAGGGCTGTGGTGAGGGAGAGCCCCTTCCCACACTCCGTGGGTGCCCTTCCTCCTCCTCGCCTGAGCCCTGCAGCTCTTCTCAGCACTGCTGGTGATGAAGAGAATGGTGATGGGTTTGCTCTCCCCACTCCCAGGCCCACCCTGCCCAGCTGTCAGCACTCAGGTTGCTTTCTTCTCTCCCCACCTGCCACTTCCAGATCTGTTTCTAGCCAGATGCTGCTGAAGAAAAGAGGAGTGTTTGCCTGTTACCTAAATGCCATTTTTCTAATTTCCACAATTCTGATAATTTGTCATTTTTGGTAGCTATAGAGGCTGGGTGGGAACAAATCTCTTCTCTCACCTCTGGCCCCCACAGGGGTGGTGAAAGCAGCTTGGTAGGTGCTGACAATTTAAGTCGTGCTTTTTCTAGAGGTCCAAAGCTGCAGCAGTTAGTAACAAAATGAGGCTGATTAAGTTAGTCTGAACCAGAGTGGATGGGGTCAGCCCAAGCACACGAAAATCCCTGGAAAGTGTTCAACACTCAAAGCGCTGGAAGCAGCCAGAGGGGTGGAGAGGGGTTTCATGTGGGGGAAGATTTAACTCTGAATTTGTGATTGAGTCACCGTGGGAAGGAAATGTGTCTGCCTCACTGGACCTGGGAGGGCTTGGTCATGCTGAGAGGAGCACCTGAAGTGGGAGCTGCTGGTGAGGAGGAGGATGATGCATCCCCATTCCATAACGCAGACCCTCGGGTCAGGGGATGCCCAGTTAAAGCGCAGCCAGCTGAGATCCCGAGCCCAGGGGTGGCTCTGCCCATCGCCGTGCACACCAAGGGATGTCTGAGCCCTGGGAGAGTTCCCCTGCACAGGGATTCCTCAGGCCAGGGGCCCCGAGGCTGCCACAGCTGCGGTGCACATTTGGGTGGCCCGATCTGTGCAGGAAACTGAGGCAGAGCAGGGGAGGTGGCTGGATGTGGAGGAGCCCTGATCTCCGGAGTGAGGGACTGAGGCTCACCTGGGCGAGTTGCACACGCAGGCCTCGGCTATTTTTAGCCCTGTGTTCCCGCAGCGCGAGGACTCAACTTCTGAGAAAATTGCCTGGAGCTCATTTAGCCGTGGCGTGATGGCTGGCGAGGGAGGGAGAGGGCAAATTAGGGGTTCAGTCTCATCCAGGGCGTTCGGCAGGGCCAAGGCTCTCCCGGGAGAGTTCCACAGCGAGGAGGCCAGCGGGGCTGCCCCTGCTGGGGGACACCGTGTCCCTGCCCCATCCTCCGGCCAGGCTGGGGGTCCCAGGGCCGAGTTCTGTCCTTGGCACCGCTCAGGGCTCCTTGGCAGTTTTGGCTGAGCAGTGCTGCTTCTCCTCTCTGGATTTTTGGGTGCTGTTGGGGCTGGGGGAGCCTGGCGTGCTCCCGCGGCAGCCCCAGCCCAGCCCTTTCCCTCCCCCACGCCCAACTCCGGCTGCCGATTTCCCGTTTCGGTCAGAAAAGCATCTTCCCGTTGCCTGGCAACGCTCGGCCGGTGGCGGGGGGGCTCCACGCGGGGAAGGGGGTGGCCCTGCGGGTCCAGCGCCGGAGCCAGCCGGGAGCCCGTGGCCACTCCGCCACCCGGTTCTGGGCACCTGGGCCGGGCGGGCTGCTGCGGGAGCGGGCGTGCAGAGGCGCGGGGAGGGCGCGGGGAAGCGGCGGCCGCGAGCCGGGGNNTCCAGCGCTTTATTGCAAGCATTTGTCTTCCACGGCAGCGTGTCTGCCTTAAAGGGGAGAGGAGAGACTCCCACTGATACTGGGAGGAAAACAGAACTTAATTGAATCCCACGGTCGCCTGTAGTCACATCAGGCTAGAGAGAGTCACATCAGTGGAGAGTGACACCCCGGCGTTTCCCCCCGAGGCACCCGGCAGTCTGTGCTCCTCCAGGGGACACGGAAACCCCCGGGCTGGGGTCCCAGGAGCCCACCGGGAGCAGAGATGAGCTCCAGCTCCTTGTCAGCCCTACGGCAATTGGCACTCTGCTGAAACACAGCACTGTGGCGGCAGCTGCCAGGGTGTACCTGGCGCAGGCAGCGCTGCCCAGCGCCGTCAGCCCCGGCACACGCTCCCTCTGTTCTGCTTTTCCGTTTGCACTTTGCTCTCCTGCTTTGAGGCTGGCAATCCAACAGGGACCTGGGCCCAGATCTTGCCTCCATAGCCAGGAAAAGGCAACCAGCAGATGGGAAGCGCCGCTTTGGACTCCCCCTCCCCATTAATTCAAGCCCCTGGATGCAGCTTTGACTTGGGGCTGGGGCCGGGGTGGGTGTACAGAACGCGAGGAACTGCAGTGGGAGAGTGCAGGGAGCATGAAAGGATGGATGAGGGTGAGAGCAGCGGCTGCCTTGCAGGGTGGAGGATCTTTCCTGCCTCTCCTCACCCTTTCCAGTGACCTGCTCCTCGCTAGCTGCTTGGTGGACTTTGAAATGCTGCCTTTAAAACGTTTGCAAAATTCCCGAGGCATCAAGAAGGCCCAGGTGGGAGGGGGGAAAATGGCATAAATAAGCAGACAGGAGGATTTGTTAAACACCAGCAGCTGCTGGCAAACACTTTAATATCAGTGCAGCCGGGTGCTGATTGATGTGGATTTTGGGGCTATGGGCCCCAAACCAGCACAGGGGAGCTGTGGCTGAGCTCAGGGTGGCTGTGGGGCACAGGAGTCCTGCTGTGGTGGAGGGCACCTGGCTGTACCCAGTGTGGGGCAGGGCTGGGAGATATTCCAGGTGCAGACCTCTCCTTCTCCCCCTGCCTCCCACCCAGACCTCACCTCCTTGGTGAGGGGACACGTCCATCTCCATCCCCACAGAGTTTTGGGGTTGTGTTAACCCCCCTGCCCGTGCCGTGGCCATTGGGCTGCGTGGGCAGTGGCGGGAGCGGGGCTCCAGCCCGGCGTGGGACCGCGTCTGCCTGGCGGAGGCACAGGCGGCCACGCCGTGGGAGCCGGACTGGCATTGCCATGGCAATGCAGATAACAACGGCAGCTGCCAGGCGGAGAGCAGGAAGGGCAGGGAGCTCCAGCAATGCCGCGGCCACACTTGTGACATCCCCTGTCCGAGCCCTGGGATGGCCTGCAGAGCGGTGAGCACGTCTTGGCTGCGGTGAAGCCCTTGGCACCCTTCACACCTGCGGCAGAGCCAGAAGTTGCACTGAGAAATACATGAAAATATAAATTCAAACCCTCCAACCTGTCCACTGCAAGGTTATAATTAATTCCCATTTGCACTTCCGTCCAATTTCCCTCACACGGCTCCTGACCCAGACCAATTGTCGTATGAGGTTTCTGTAATTGCTAATCTTATCAAGCAATCGCTGTGAAGTGAGAACACTGCAATTAGCAGGGGCAGGAGCCGCAGGTGAGCTGCTGCTTGGCGAGTGTTTGTTTCACCTGTGCCAGGGGAGGATGTGTACAGGCTCCAGCGCTTGCCAGGGCTGTCCCTTGCCCAGTTTGGGCAGGATGGGATCCTCACTCAAGGTGACCGAGGCCACAGCAGTGCCCAAGCCACGGAGCACCAGGAGCCCCACAGTCCTGCTGGCAGCCTCTGCCGGGTTGGGGATCACCTTTCCCAGCCGCACATCACCGTGGTGCTGCAAGGACGCTGGCAAAGAGTCCTTAAACAGCCCCAAACCCTCCCAGCGGGCTCAGACAAACAAGGTATAAACCCGCAGGAGATCCTGCTCCGAGCTGCCGCTTGGGAACTGACGCGCTTTTTTGCGGACAATCTGTTCCCTCCCACTGCCGCTGGCTACCTGCCCACCCCACCTCCCGGCAGGGTGGCGAGAGCGGGTCTGGCCACCGCGACCATTCCATGGAAGCCCCCAGGTGCCACAGGGCCAGGCTGGGCTGGGCGGGCAGTGCTGGCAGACCCCGGGACCAGCCACGGCTGCAGAGCAGCAGCCGGGAGCAGAGCGCAGCCGTTCACCCTCCCAGATCTTCCCGCAGATCTTCCTGTGACCTTCAGCTGGGACAGATGGGGCTCACAGCCTTGTCTGGAAGCGGCCAAACGCGTGGTGGTTTTGCCCAGCGTGGGGAGTTTAGGGGTGCCTCGGGCATCACTGACACCAAACACCCCTGGGGCGCAGGGAGGGCGCTCAGACAGCCCCGAGCTGCGCTCCCGGGCGCCGGGAGAGCATCGCCGCGCCGGGAGAGCGTCGCAGAGCCGGGAGAGCATCGCCACGCCGGGCGCCCCGCCGATGGCACAGGCAGGGGGTGGCAGGGTCCCCACCCTCGCCGCAGCTGTGGCGTCCGTGGGGTGGTGTTGCACGGGCGCCTACCAAAACCTCTCGCTTCGCCACCCCCAGCCGTCTGTCGCTGCTGACACTCACCGACAGGAATAAACTCCAACACCTACCATATGCTTTGCTACTTCTGCTGCCCGCGCTCACTTGTTACTATCTATTTTCAAAGCTGGGGGTGCCTCTGCGTGGGGTGGCTGCTGGGCCAGGCCCCAGCAGTGGGGAGACGAGCTACGATGGGGTGCTGGTGTTTCTGGCACACATCAGATCTCGCTCTGGTGGGCTCAGCCCTGCTCCGTGGGCAATTCCTGCTCTTCAGCACTTCCCACATAGGCACCAGCTCTGGTGCTTGCCTGTGCCAGCTGCTGCGGCAGTGGCTTGGGTGCTGGTGGAGCCGGCTGGTCCTGTGCTGCCCTGCCAGGGGGCTCAGCACGCTGGGGGTGTGACCCTTCCACAGCAGCACCCAGCCCTGCCGTGCTGTGTCCAGGCACTGCCCACTGGCTCCCCGGCCACTGCCACGGCTCGCCGGGCACTGACAATGCACCTGCTTGGGCAGTGCCCCGAGCCCATGTCCCGGGCTTCATCCAGCCCCGAGCTGTCCCCCAGGAGCGGGACACCGATGGCCGGACTGTTCCCTGAGTTGTTCCCTGGCACAGGGATGTGAGCCAGCGGGATGGCTCCAGGTTCCGGCCGTGGGAGCCGCATCCTCAGGACTGTCCGCAAGGAAAACCAGGGGGAAGCGTGCAGTGAGCAGCGGTCAGGGTGTCCCCCTGGCCGTGGGGACAGGAGGATCCTGTGCAGGGATGGGCGCAGCCTTCCCCTGGCACGAGGGAGATTTAATCTCAGTGTAGAGGCACCGTGAGCAGCGTCTCTTCCCCCCTCCGAGCTGCTCTGTGTGTTTACCATTCTCACAGCCAGGAAAATTCATCTTCCTTCAAGAGTGGATGCATCTCGGCTCATCCTCCAGGTGCCAGAGCTGGTGATGCTGTCAGTGAACGACAGGAATCTTTACAGCGGAGCTCGGCTGGGCTCAGCCCGCGCCTGTCCTGCCTCCTCGCACTGTCACCGCTCCCCGGGGCCGCGCAGGGGACAGGCGGCTGTGATGTGCGTGAGCAGAGCCCAGCGACGGCTGCCGGCTTCCCCGGGGCATCCCGCGTCCCGCCCCGACTTCTAATTGCACCATGCCGCTTTGATTCCTGGCTTTAATTGCAGCCTAACGAGGCCCGGGCAGCAGGAGAGGAAAACATCGAGCTTAAAGGGAAACAAATCGGGAGAGAAAAGAACATTTACTGGTGACTAATAGGTCCGTGGCTCGGCGTGTGTGTTTGCCTGCCACAGTGCGGGACGTTGCCAGGAGGAGGAGAGGGGATTTCTTCCTACTTGGCAAGCCCAGCCGCACAGCGCAGTGCAAGGAGAGACGATTTTTCCTGGGCCCATGCAGTTTCTATGTTATTTTTAACTCCCGTTGCACAAAAGCTGAAACCCACCCTGAGCTCCGGGTAAACAGAGACGATTTTGCCTGCTTTCACAGGCAGGGTCGGGGCTAAACAATCTGACGGTGACAGATAAGCACATTCACACACTGCATTGGTCGCACCAGAGGAGATTGAGACTGACTTGGTGAGAGGAAAGGAGGAGAGTTTCTGGTGCTGGCACCCAGAGCCCCGGAGCAGCCACCACCCTCACTGAGTGCCACCGTGCCGGGTGAGGATGGGGCAGAGCAGAGAGATTGCGGTGCTGGGAGTCCCTAAACGTGAGCCCAGTTCCCTGGGAGGGCTGTAGGACCTCTGCCCGGGATTCCCTGGGCTTTCCTTGCGCACAGGGCCCGGCATTGGGCACCGACCCAGCGTCCCCAGGAGCTGCTCGGGGGTGGCCGGGGTCCCTTCGTGGGCTGGGGCTGGGGACGCTTTGCTGTCGTGGTGAGAGATGCCAGGGACAATCCCACAGGCAAGCCGGATGGGGCAGGGCAGTGAGGATGGGAACTGGGACATGGGGATGGGGACAGGGATGAGGACATGTCAGCATAGCTCAGTGATGTCCCTGATGCCCACCCTGCTCAGCACCATCCTGCTCCTCTCCCTCAGCCTCTGGGGTGGCCCCACAAGCATTTGTGTGGCTCCAGCATGGCTGCCTGGGCTGTTCCCCCCACCCCAGAGAGAGCTGGGATCTCATTAGAGAGCTCTTGGACTTCGAGCATCTTGGAAAACAGCGCTTGCTAATAAGAGAAAAAGAATGACAGCAAATAAGCCCAGCCACGGGAACATGGCCTTTTCATCCAGCATTTTTTATTCCCCCACATTCTCCCCCCTTCCCTGCTTCACCAATGGATTGAAGCCACTGTAATAAAATTATTAAATATAAAAAAAAAAAGCTGTAGCCCCCACCTCGATGCGGCAACCATGGAAACTGGATCAAGGGGACACCTGTACATTTCCATTCCGGGCTCCTGCTTGCTGAATATACAGAGGAGCACTAATTAAAACCCCAGTGAGAATGGCAGGCGGAGGGAAGGAGCCAGCCCTGGGAGGGGGCTGTGTGGCTGGGAGGTGCTGCTGGTGCAGGGGTGGGCCCTGCCAGGTGTCCAGTGAGCTTTAAAAACCACCTGATGCTTCCAGCTCCCTCCAGGCCCTGAATGTGGAGCAGGTGCTCACTGGACCCCAAACACTGTGCTAACAAGGTGACCCCAGCCCTGACGCAGCCCTGAGTACCGAGGGGCCCTGGGGACCCCAGCCCAGCCCCAGGGAGGATGCTCAACAGGGCAGGGCAGAGCAGGGCCTCGGTGATTTTATGTTTTTAACCATTTCAGCAGGAGGAAGCTCCCTGATCTGGCACGTGAGCACCCAGGAGGAAAAGGCTGTGTTTAACCTGCAGGTTTATTTTTACTGACAGCAAATGGCAGCGCCTGGAACATTCCCCTCTTTGGAGTTAATTTTTACTGAAGCTCAGTTTTAGTCATTGTTGTCTAAATCTGACTCCTCCACATTTATCCCATGGAAAAGCTCCTGCAGCTCAGCCCCCAGGATTTCAGTGGCCCCAGGGCTGGTGCCAGATGCCCGCTCCTGCCAGCCCACAGGACTGATGGATGGGGAAAGCTTTTCCTTTCATCAGAGCAGGCATCAGGCCGTCCCCTTCCTGCCAGAGGTGAGCAGAGCGCTGAAACCCTCTGATTGCCGACCGACGGTCTCAAATCACTCCCCAAGTGTCCTTCCCAGCCGGAGCCCAAAGCAGAGCTGGCTCCTGCTGCGTGGCCATCAGTCCCAGGGGCTCACGCTGCAGGATGGCTGGGGCTGGAGCGAGGGCTCTCTGGTCACTCTGCCGGGCTATTTTCCCAGCAGGCTGCTCATTTTCTCTGGCTGAGCTGTGCAGGTGATGGGGTGTGCTGAGCAGGTGATGATCCTCCTCCTCAGCCCCTCTCCACCCATCAGGACATCCTGGCCTGGTCTGTGCAGGGGGTCTGTGCTGCCCCAGCTCTCCAGCCGGGCTGCGGATCCACAGACACGGCCGAAGGCACCGCTCCAGCCGGACCAGCAGCTCCCACCAAACCATCGTCCCGTGGGGCTCTGGCGAAGGGGCTTGACTTGGGCAGAGAGCGCAGGCACGCAGCTCAACTTTGGGGAGAAGAAAATTCCTCGTTTCCATGGGAACCGGAGGAGGAAAGTTTCTGGGGCTGCGGTTGGGATTCTGCCAGCCAGGCGAGGCAGCGGGACCCCGAGCCAGCCGTCTCTCCCCTCTGCTCCCGGGGGAAGGCTGGCATCCAGCTGCCAGCCCCACTGCCTGTGCCCCCATAGGTGCCCCCTGAGATGAGGGATGCGCCGGGACTCCTCGTCCTCCCCTTCGGAGCTGTGTCAGATGTGATCTGACATTTAGCTCTCAGCTCAGCGAGGAGATGCAGCGATAACTCTAATCTGCTTTTCTCCTCCTCACGCTCTCCCTGGAGGCAAAAGCTGCGGCTGGGAGAGCAGGGGGGCTCTGGCAGCTCGGCACAACAGCACCGCAGCGCTGTGCAGGGGGTCTGGAGGGTCCCGAGGATCCGGATGTGTTCCAGCAGCACCACACCCTCCTCACCCATGTCCTCCCATCCGGCAGTGGCAGCTGGCAGGAGGGGACAGCCAGGGGCTGGAGCTCCTTGGGGACGTCCCAAAGGCTGCAAGGACACGGCACGGCAGCACCCTGGGCATGGCCAACAGCCCCCAAGCCCGGGTGGCTGTGGCCCCTGCCACCCTGCCCACTGGCCCTGTCACACCATCACACCCTGTCACCCATCTGCAGCCGGGTGTCAGAGCCACCCTGGCCTGTGTCTCTCTTTCCTGGCGTCTCAGCTCCAATTAGCGAGGCCCCCATTAATTTTTTCCACTTAGCAGCTCACGTCAGTGTCAAGCCGGCAGCGTGAGCAGCGGGAGGGAGCCGGGGCGGAGGGGAGACAGAGTGTTGGGATCAACCCAGTAATGAGGCACACAGGGGGCTGAGCCTGGCTCCACAGCTGCCCCGGGGTAGGAAGGAGTCCCTGAAGAGCAAAACCATCTCGGCATCCCTCCCTGGGCTGTCGGGTCCTGTGGTCCAAGTCACAGACCAGATTTGGCAGGGATTTGAGGCATCTTTGGGAGCTCCTGCAGCTGCAGGCAGAGGCTGATCCCCAGAACCCACAGCAAGAGCCAGCCTTCACCACTTGGCCTCTGCCAGGGGCAGCACCACCCTCCCCCTGCTGCGGGTCCCGCGGGGTGAAACCAGCACAACCGAGACCCCCAGAAACCCCCCCAGCCCTTGGAGATTGCCTGGAGCAAGGGGGTTAATGATGGATCCAGATGCAGCTGACCTTTCCACCTTTCCACCTTTCAGCTTCACCTGCAACTCCCTTTTCCCTGCCATTATCTGCATGGATGCCTGTGGATTTCATTTCCATATTCATGGTGTTTTAATGACCCTCTAATATCTTTATGTTCTGCAATTAAATGTGGAATCTTTTTTTTTTTTTTTTCCCCTTCTGCAGATTAGCATCTGCAAAGGATCATTTGTGGCATTTGAGCAGAGGAAGGGAAGCCTGTTCAGGGGGGCAATGGGGTTAATTAAACTTCAGAGCACAGCAGGCTCCACCGCCAAATATCCTTCTTCCAGTGGGACAAGCGAGGGTGAGGAGGGAGCAGCTCTGGGCTGCTTTACAGTCAGATGGCTGGGCCGCCCCTGGGGCAGCTCCTGTGGGTGTTGGAGTGGCTTTAAATCGTGCGAGCACACCCGAGGCACACGTGCACACGTGTGCGTGCACATGGCTCCAAATCTGCATCGGGATCCCTGTCACGGGCTGCAAACCAGCCCTGAACTGCTCTGGTGTCACCCCAGTGCAGGCAGGGGCCGGTGCAGCTGGGGCAGCCAGGCTGTCATCAGAGTCCTGGTGAGGCCATTAGAGCTCCTATCGCTCCATCTCCATCCCCGAGGCTAATGGACATCTCTGCCGCTGCACCACCCCCTCCCTGGGACGGTAATTGGGTTTCAGTCCTGCAAGATGGATGGGGTTAGGCTGAGAGTGGAGCAGGGAAGAACAGGAGGGGGCAGAGGCAGCTCTGAGTAGGACAGAACCCCCGTGCCCTCCATCCACCTCCTGCCCCTCTGCTCGGCCACCAGCCCCAGACCTTGTCCGAGGCACCTCTCATGGCCTTGGAGGGTGGCCAGGTCCTAACAGCCCACAAGAGCCAGGGGGAGCAGAGCTGGAGTGGTGTCCAGGGGGTCTCAGCTCCTCCCTGATGGGACGTGGTCACCACAGGCAGCCCCAGCACTCTCCGTGCCTCCCACACAATCTCCCCCTCCTTCTCCCCTGGTCCTTTTGAAGCTGCAGCTGTGAACAAGATGTTTGTGAGTGTGAGGCCCAGGAATGGCGTGTTTGGCACATTGAATAAAGATGGGGATGAAAAATGCCTTCTCCTGTGGCAGTTTGACATGAAGGGCAGCACTGAATTCATTAGGAATGCTGCCAGGCACTACCAGAGCCTCTGTCAGTGTCCAGGCAGTCAGAGCAACACAGGCTGGTGCCCTGTGAAGGTGCCACCCTGTGCAGTGGGCACACTCACGTGGTCACACACTGGCCATGCCAAAGCACCTGTATGTGCACAGGGCTGGAAAGGAGGGCATCATCCCCATTCCAGGGGCTGGAAAGGAGGGCATCATCCCCATTTCAGCTGCCATCCAAGCCCACACACCCCTCCAAACCCTGATGCCACAGGGCTGCAGCCGTGGTGGACACAGTGCCTGCACAAGCCCACCTTTATCCACCCCACAGTGCTCCCACCCCTCCTGGGTGATCCAGGGGAAGAGGGGGACTGGATGCAAGCTCCAGGTCAGGACACAGGGGCGCAGGACGGGGGGGCTGGCTGCAGGGAGGGGTGTGGGATGGCCAGGCTGCTCCCTGCCAGTCCTGCCGCCGCCTCCCGCTGCTCCAGAAGGATGCAGCATTTTATCATCATCCTGTGAGGCTGACAGGCACCAGAATTAATGAGTTCCTCATCAGCGCTCCCTCATTTAGCTCCCTCCCTCGGGGTTACACACCCGCAGCCCCCAGGCAGCAGGGAGGGAGGCGGGGGTTGTTTGCAGGGGTGAGCGTTCGTGACACGTGCACAGGTAAACAAACACACCTGTGTGCCCGGCCAAGGGCTGGTGGAGACAGCCCCGAGGCTGGAGGGGGTCAAGCTGCCCAGCCAGGTGAATGAGGGCCTCCTGGGATGCCCTGAGCCATGGGGACATGGGGACCCTGCCCCAGCACAGGGGCATGGGGACACAAGTCCAGGCACAGCTGGCCTCCACGCATTCCTCGTCAAGCATCTGCTATTAATTACTGACACCAGCAAGAAACACTTGCCCTCAGCACATATTTCAAATGCAGGAGCTTCACCAGCTGCAGGATGGATCCCAGGGAAGCCAAGGAGCTGTGGGGGAGCAGCAGGTCAGGGGGACACTGCACCATACGCCAGCGAGCAGCCGCTGTGTCCCTCGGCAGCAGAGGCTTTGTGTGGCTTTGCTGTCCCCTGGGCTGTACCTCTGGCTGTCACCACACAGCAGAGCAGGCGAGGGAAAAGATGTTCCTGTCCTCTCGGCGCTGGCCTTTTTGGAACGTTGACATCCTGAAAGGATCGGCCATCCCAGGGGTGGTTTATTTGGCAGCTGTGCCGGCGCAAAGGCTGCGAAACTGCAAACCCTCGGCGTGCCTGCTTGAGCTGCTGTCAAACCACATCTTCCTGCCTGGGCCCTGCGGTGCCAGCTGGGATTTCAGCACTTGGGATGGCAGCCTGGGCGTTATCTGACCTGCAGGACTCATCCCGAGTGTGCAAGCCCAAGCCTGCACTGAATTGACATCTGTAGACATTGCACCCATTTTTGTGAGCTCTGCAGAGACCATGATATGATAAGTATTTTGATTGTAAATAAATTACATTCGTGGGTTGTGATGACTTGAAGTGGAAGGAGGAAGGGAGTTAGACAGGCTGGGAGGAGAACAGGACAAGAAGGGAACTATATAGCCATGATGCTCACCTTGACCCAGCTGTCCTATCACCTGTCCTTACTTTCTCAGAAAACCTGGAAAAGGGCCCTGGAAGCTCTGTTGGGGAGCTGACAGCCACGGCAGATCCTGAGAAACCAGCACGGTTCAGAAGTATAAACACTCATCTGAAAGCCTACACGGGTGCGGTGTTTGCGAGTAGCAGAGCTCCATCTAGCACTGGTGAGAACTGATGCTTCTCTAAAGCCTAATTCACAGCTGCTTTGTTAAGCCTTGGAGCTGTTCTGTCTGTCAGCAGCCTCAGACGACCGGAAACCCTGAGTTTTTTATAGTCTGAGCTTGTCTGTGCCCTCCTCGGCATCGAGCCCACCCTGCACCCACGGCAGGACACAGCCCCACACAAACCTCCCCTTTCCCAGGCAGGGGTCAGTCCTTTACCGATACTGACGCAAATTTTTTTCCTATCAACACTGCTTTTTTAACCCCCGTGAACTTTTTTCATATCTACAATCTGTTGTGGCTAAACACCCCAGGGCCGAGCTGCATCAAACAAAAAGAATTTGTCATTTGTCTCAGGGCTGCAAAGCTTTTCCAAGAAGCAGAACTGCTTACCAGGCACAGGTGGAGGAGAGAAAGGAGGGCAGGATGTGAGGCCACCGTGGTTTTGCAGGCAGATTCAGGCAGATTCAGCCAAAGCCACTTCACCCTTCTGGGATTTGTTGTCTCTGTCCACAGAGCAGCAATTGTACAAGAGCTGCTGTCGGAGTGTCCTGAATAATCACTTGCAAACACCCAGAGAGCCTGAACCACCCGGTATTCCACTGCCCTTCATGCTTTTTAAAATGCCTTTGAAAATGTCAGAATACTGAATGTCAGGCACTGAAGTCTCTGATTTAGGGTGCTGGTGTGGGGCTGCCTTTGGGATGGGTGGTGTGCTGTCTTCAGAGCCTGGCGGGACTGCAGGATGTGTGCCTGGTCATTCTGAGGACAGAAATCAATGTCCTGGGCAATGGAGGTGTCTCCTGCCAGGTGTTTCACTGCTCCCTCAGGGGAGTGCAGCTCCTCGAAGAGACTCAACCTGGCAGTTGTCACTGTGAGCATTAAATGGAGCAGCAGAAGCCGGCAGGGGCACTGCTCCAGGACAGACCCTCAATAACGAGTGGAGCTCTCCCCAGACCTTAACCAAAACCCCAGGCCTTGAGGCAAATCTCAGGCCTTGACTCAAACCCCCGACATTTCTGTTTTTGTGGCGACAGAACACCCGGATGCACTGCTGGGAGCAAGGCAGAAAGCGGCAGATTTTGCAGACGTTTTTCTGAAGCTGGAGACAAGGTTACTCTTTTTTATTGAACAAACAGCATCTGCAAACTGTTAGTCCTTTGAGAAGAGCCAGACAGCTCCCAGCAAGGGAACAAAGGGCTGGTGAAGTGCTCTGGTTCTCAGCTCGAGGGCCACCACCACTTCAGAAGCACTTGATAACACTTTGCTTCCTGAGCTCAGAAGCGTGAGCAAAACCCAGCATGGAACCAGCTGCCAGGGTGGAGAGGCTGCTCCCAGAGACTGAGCACGAGGCCTCCGTGGGCACAGCCAGAGGCAGAGCTGGGCACAGGCATTGGCGTGAGCTGGACGATGACCCATGGGACCTATCAAATGGTGAGATCTGGTGGCAAATGTCCCTGTGCACCCTGTCACATGAGGGAAGGGCTGCCCTGCTGGCTCAGCCAGGAGTCCTTGAGGGATCGGGGGGATCCCCGAGGAGCTGGGGGGATGGAGGGGAGCCTGGCAGGGCCATTCGCTGCAGGAATCCCTGGAGATGGGTTCCTTCGTTGTGCTGGAGGATTGCTCTCTGGAAGCATGTGGTCATCATCAGTTAAACAGAGCTGAAAAGACCCATCAGGCAGCTTCCACAATCTCTGGGGTTCTTGAAGCACAGCCACAGCAAGGAACGATGAGATAGTGTCTACACCCCAGTCCTTGTGAGGCACAGACCACCCCTGGGCTCCAACCCTTATTTCCCTCTTCTATGATCTCTAAATGACACGCAGTGACTTTTTATCAAGGGAGTGCTCATTGAGGACCCCTGAAAGTGTTTCCTGGAGATTCAAGCTTTGTGATCCATGAAGAAGGCTGGGCTTGTGGGCATGGTTCTTCCTCTAACTTTTGTGGTCCCCGGTGTGTCCCTGTGACCTGGAGGAGCTGAGGACCGTCCCTGGGCCTTTACACCCGCCTGCCCCGGCCGGCGGCCCGAGGGACCCGGCACAGGGGGGCGGG